>JAKSZT010054583.1:8187806-8459735 GCA_026826555.1 Tolypeutes matacus
CAATAAATGAGGGAATCTGAATTCCTAGCCTGGAGAGCTCTGCCACAGTCTCCAAGGGAGCAGCAATAGTCCTCTGAGTGTAGGGACAGTGTCAAAATAAGATGACCCACTAATGTGTTTTTTTAATTGATGACTACCCTTGTGAGTCTTTGCTCTTGTAAATGAGACTTAGCCTGCAGTTGTGGGGTGCCTAAGGGTTGCCACCTGAGAGCCTCCTTGTTGCTCAAATGTGGCCTCTCTCTAAGCCAAACTCAGCATATGATTGCATTACCTTCCCCCCAACGTGGGACAGGACTCCCTGGGATGAGCCTCCCTGGCAACGAGGGATTAATACCAAGTGCCAACTGGCAACACAACTGGAAAAAGACCTTGAATAAAAGGGGGAAATGGTAAAGACAAATGAGTTCAAGTGGCTGAGAGAC
This sequence comes from Tolypeutes matacus, assembly GCA_026826555.1. Taxonomy (NCBI): domain Eukaryota; kingdom Metazoa; phylum Chordata; class Mammalia; order Cingulata; family Chlamyphoridae; genus Tolypeutes; species Tolypeutes matacus. The sequence continues at coordinate 8,188,229 of JAKSZT010054583.1, forward strand.
TTCAAAGAGAGTCAGGAGGTCATCCCAGAGGTAACTCTTACGCACACCTCAGTAGAAGCTCATAGAACATCTAAGTGCCTATCACCCCACTCAGTGGGGTTCCTGAGAGCTCCAGAGACACCCTGGTCCTATATAAGGGGGCATAGCCCCAGAGACTGATGCCTTATCAGTGGGTTCTATTTTGGAATCTGTGCTCCTGAGAGTCCTCCCTGCACATGGTTCACCAGTCCCTTCTATTCAAACCTATATGTGATGCTGGAGTTTTTAGGTATACTTCCAGAGACTGGAGCCTCCCGCCTACCTATGTGCCAGTTGTGCATGAAACCTAGGTGGAGCTGCAACTCCTACCCTACAGCTCAATGGACTCATCCAAGTCACCTGGTGAGGAGACAATGATGGGCAATGGCCATCCCAGGGAATGGAGAGGGCCTGCATCTGCAGGCAGGATCATCCCACCCACCATATCCATGGGATATAAGCCCTCTCTCACTTGGAGTTGGAGTGGACATCACCATCCCAGTCCCCTCAGGATTGGGGGAAGAACTATGGACTAGAGTGGACTTGATGGTATTCTCTTGTTCACATACGGTGATTCTAGCAGTGCAAGAAATTATAACAATGAGGTGGAGCCAGTGGCCACTTGACACTTTTGGGGTAGGGAGGGGATGAGCAGTTGAAATACAGGGGCTTCTTTGGGAGTTGGAGGTTGTCCTGAGTACTGTTGTGGCAATGGATGTAGGCCATTTTAAATCAGCACACACCACTCAGAACTGAGTGGGAGAGAGTGTGGTCTACAGTGTGAACTGTGGTCTATGGTTGGTGGCAAGGCTCCAGGATGTGTAAGTTCATTGAGGGTGGTGGGCCACACTGTGGGAGATGTTTGTGTGGGATGTGGTGGGAGGTGTGGGAGGTGGGCAACATGGGAATCCCAGTGGGTTCCGTGTAATATTTTGGGTAATCTAAGCACCTCTTGAAATATATGTATATATATATATAAATAACATTTTTGTGAGCAAATACACATATATGCATATATATTTATAAATAAATAAATAAAATAAAAGTAGTTATGTATTTATGTATTGCTTCATAGTGGACATAAGACAGTCCATCAAAGAATGGCAATTTTTATTATATACAAATAAACACTTACTTGAAATGCAAAAAAAAAAAAACAAAAAACAAAAAAAACCAGTTGATTGTATAGGTGAGGGTATATTTCTGGGTTCTCAATTCTATTCCACTGATCAATGTGTCTATCTTTATGCCAGTACCATGCTGTTTTGACCACTGTAGCTTTGTAATATGTTTCAAGGTCAGGCAGTGAAATTCCTCCCATGTCACTCTTCTTTTTTAGAATGCTTTTGGCTATTCAGGTGCACTTACCCTTCCAGATGAATTTGGTAATTGCCTTCTCTAATTCTGCGAAGTAAGCTGTTGGGATTTTGATTGGTATTGCATTGAATCTATAAATCAGTTTGGGCAAGATTGACATCTTCTCAATATTTATTCTTCCAATCCATGAACATGGAATGTCTTTCCATTTGTTTAGGTCTTTTAAAATTTCTTTTAGCATTGTTTTGTAGTTTTCTGCACATAGTTCCTGTACTTCTTTGGTTAAATTAACTCCTAGGTATTTCAGTCTTTTTGTTGCTACTGAAAATGGAATTTTCCCCTTGATTTCCTCCTCAGGTTGTTCAGTACTAGTGTACAAAAACATTACTGATTTTTGTGTGTTGATCTTGAATGCTGCCACTTTGCTGAACTCATTTATTAGTTCAAGTAGCTTTTTTGTGGATAGTTCAGGATTTTCTAAGTACAGGAGCATGTCATCCGCAAACAGTGAGAGTTTTACTTCCTCTTTTCCTATTTGGATGCCTTTATTTATTTATTTTTCTTGTCTAATTGCCCTAGCTAGAACTTCTAGTACAATGTTGAATAACAATGGTGACAGTGGGCATCCTTGTCTTGTTCCCGATCTTGGAGGGAAAGCTTTCAACCTTTCCCCACTGAGTATGATGTTGGCTGTGGGTTTTTCATATATGACTTTTATCATATTTAGGGATTTTCCTTTTATTCCTATCTTTTGAAGTGTTTTTATCAAAAAAGGATGCTGGATTTTGTTGAATGCCTTTTCTGCATCTATTGAGATGATCATGTGTTTTTTTTTCCTTCAGTTTGTCAATGTGGTGTATTACATTGATTGATTTTCTTATGTTGAACCAGCCTTGCATACTAGGAATAAATCCCACTTGGTTGTGATGTATAAGTCTTTTGATATGCTGTTGGATTCGATTTGCAAGTATTTTGTTGAGAATTTTTACATCTATGTTCATTGGAGAGATTGGTCTGTAATTTTCTTTTCTTGTAGAATCTTTATCTGGCTTTGGTATTAGTGTGAGGTTGGCTTCATAAAATGTGTTGGGTAATTTTCCCTCCTCTTCAATTTTTTTGGAAGAGTTTAAACAGGATTAGTGTTAATTCTTTTTGAAATGCTTCGTAGAATTCACCTGTGAAGCCATCTGGCTCTGGACTTTTCTTTGCTGGGAGATTTTTGATGACAGATTCAATCTCCTCAATTGTGATTGGTTTGCTAAGTTCTCTTATTTCTTGTAGCGTCAGTGTAGGTTGGCTGTGTGTTTCTAGAAATCTGTCCATTTCATCTAGGTTGTCTAGGTTGTTGGCATATAGTTTCTCATAATATCCTCTTATGATTCTTTTTATTTCTGTGGGGTCATTTGTAACTTCCCCCCTTTCATTTCTGATTGTATTTATTTGCATCTTCTCTCTTTTTTTCTTTGTTAGTCTAGCGAGGGTTTTGTCAATTTTATTGATCTTCTCAAAGAACCAGCTTTTGGTTTTGTTGATTTTCTCTATTGTTTTTCTGTTCTCATTTTCATTCATTTCTGCTCTAATCTTTATTATTTCTTTCCTTCTGCTTGCTTTCGGATTGGTTTGCTGTTCTTTTTCTAGTTTCTCTAGTTGTTCAGTTAAATCTTTGAGTTTAGCTCTTTCTTGTTTTTTAATATAGGCATTTAGGGCTATAAATTTCCCTCTCAAGACTGCCTTCGCTGAATCCCATAAGTTTTGATATGTTGTGTTCTCATTTTCATTTGTCTCAATATATTTAAAGATTTCATTTGCAATTTCTTCTTTGACCCACCGATTCTTTAGGAGTGCGTTGTTCAGTCTCCACACATTTGCAAATTTACTTTTTTCCTGTCTATTATTGATTTCTAGTTTCATTCCATTATGATCTGAGAGGGTGCTTTGTTTAATTTCAATCTTTTTATATTTTTTGAGAGCTTCATTGTGACCTAACAGGTGGTCTATCCTGGAGAAAGATCCATGGGCACTTGAGAAGAATGTATAATCCACTGAGTTTGGATGCGGTGTTCTGTATATGTCTGTTAGGTCTAACTTTTTTATCATATTGTTCAAGTTCTCTGTTTCCTTGTTGATCTTCTGTCTAGTTGTTCTATCTAATGATGTGAGTGGGGTGTTGAAGTCTCCAATGATCATTGTAGAAATGTCTGTTTCTCTCTTCAGTTTTGCCAGAGGTTGTCTCCGATATTTTGGGGCACCCTTGTTAGGTGCTTAGATATTTTTGACTGTTATATCTTCCTGCTGGATCATCACTTTTATTAATATATGATGGCCTTCTATATCTCTTATAAGTTTTTTGCATTTAAAATCTGTTTTGTCTGATATTAGTATAGCTACCCCTGCTCTTTTCTGGTTACTATTCGTGTGGAGTATCTTTTTCCAACCTTTCACTCTCAGCCGGTTTGTTTCCCTGAGGTGAGGTGAGTCTCTTGTAGGCAACATATGGACGGCTCATGTTTTTTTTATCCATTCTATCAGCCTGTATCTTTTGATTGGGGAGTTTAATCCATTCACATTCAATGATATTACTGTAAATGCACTATTTACTTCCTCCATTTTATTCTTTGGTTTTCATATGTCATCTTGTTTTTGTCTTTCTTTTTACTCTTTTGGTTATCCTTTCTGCTATTCTTTCATCTATACTCTCCTCCAAGCCTCTCTCTCCTGTCTTTTTCCTTCAGGTTCTAAGGCTTCCTTTAATATTTCCTCCAAAGGTGGACTCTTTCTTGCAAACTCTCTTAGTTTCTGTTTGTTTGTGAATATTTTATATTCACCTTCATATTTGAAGGACAGTTTTGCTGGATAAAGAATTCTCGGCTGGCAGTTTTTCTCTTTCAGGTTCCTAATTGTATCATACCACTGTCTTCTCGCCTCCATGAATTCTGAAGAAAAATCTGTACTAAGTCTTACTGGATGTCCCTTGTACATGATTGTTTGCTTCCCTTGCTGCTCTGAGAATTTTCTCTTTATCTTTGACATTTGATGTTCTGAGTAGTATATGTCTTGGCATAGGTCTAGTTGGATTTATTCTGACGGGGTATGGTGTGCTTCTTGGACATGTAAGTTCATTTCTTTCATGAGAGTTGGGAAATTTTCAGCTAGTATTTCCTCAGATATTCTTTCTGCCCCCTTTCCCTTCTCTTCTCCTTCTGGAACTCCCATGAAATGTATTTTGTTGCGTTTTGTGTTGTCATTCAACTCTCTGAGCCCCTGCTCAATTTTTTCCATTCTTTTATCTCTCTTTTCTTTTCTTTCTTCAATTTTAGCTGCTCTGTCTTCGGTATCACTTATTCTTTCTTCTGTCATTTCAAGTCTGCTGTTGTATGCCTCAAATGTGTTTTTGACCTCACCTATTGTGTCCTTCATTCCCATGAGCTTTGTCACTTTTCTGTTCACGATTTCAAATTCTTCTTTGCATTCGCTCAATGTCTTCTTGATGTCATTTATCTCTTTAACTATGTTGTCTTTCAACTCATTAATTTGATTTTGGAAATTTGTGCTCATCTCGCTAATTAGTTCTCTCAAATTCTTCATCTCTTCTGGGACTTTGATGTACTCCTTTTCTTGGGCCTTGTCTTTTATTTTCTTAGTAGGGCTCATAATTTTTTGCTGGTGTTTAGGCATCTGGTTAGGATGTAGTTTACTCATATGCTCAATCTCTTTCTCTATTATAGGGATTTAGTGGCAGGAGGCTGTGAGTTACTACAGCTCTTTGATTTTTGGCTCAACCTGGATTGTTAGGATTGTCCTGCTGGTTACTCAAAACTGGGCACTGGACCCAGTAATTAATTGGTTGTAGAGTCACTTCCTAGGGCCTTGGACAGGGAGACTATAGAGGCCAGGAAAAGCCTCTCCTACTTATTTTAAATTTTCTTATGTGCACTTCCTTGGTCTGCCAAGAGATGGCGCTCTTTAGCAGCTCATAATTCAATGCCTGGTCGGAGCGTATTTGTTGTGACACAGACCAGATCAATGTGATAGCGCTTCCTGTCTGGGGGCTAAGAGCCTTGTAATTCAAACTTTCTGAGACAGTCTCCAGTCTTCTCTGGCAGCCCCCTCCCTTTTCCCAGCTAGGAAATATTTCCACTCCCCTCTGAGTCCTCAACAATCAGTCCCTGTTAGTAGAGGAGGAGATTGGGAGGTATGTATATCTTTAGCCCCTTGCATGCTCCAAGGCAAACAATGGTGCAGCCCCACCTGGCCTGGAAGAGCTCTCGGACACAGCAGACCAAACCTGCGAGTCAAAAGCTGAGTCAGCCCCAGGCTCTCTCTCCCTTCTCCTCTGGAGTCCTCAACAATTAGTCCAGGCTAGAAGAGAGGGAGATTGTGAGGGTCAGATTTCTCCAGTCCTTCGTAGGCTCCCAGGTCAAACCACCGTGTGGAAGGGTCCATGGGTCTCTGCAGCCCAAATTTGCAGGTCAGAACCTGAGTCAGCCTTAGGCCATATCCCTCTCTCTCTCCTTTCCTGGAGTGGTAGATCCCTGGAGCCCTCTTTGTCTGCAGTCGCAGGTCCAGAGGCCCGAGAATTCTAAACAGTGTGGGGGCGGGTGCCGGCAGCAGCAACCGCTGCTGGTTCCAACTCACGGTTCTGTCATCGCAATTTCCCTCTTTTGTCCCTCTCTCTTCTGGATGGTGTGCAGCCTTCACCTGCTGTCCTAAACCCTATATGATCTTTTTTTGGGGCTGTTTCAGCCTGTCCTCTAGCTATTTTTCTGGAGAAGAGATTCCCGTGTCTTACTAGACCGCCATCTTCCCAGAAGAGAATATCCCCAATTTTATTTGATTTAATTATCTTGTTAGGGTTTCTGCTGACTTAGTTACTACTTCTTGTACCCCGAATTCAATATTTTTTCATATCATTATATTGTGTCCTACACAGAATAAATATTGGCTGAACACCCACTCTCTGCCTAGTTCCTTCATAGGTGGAGAAGAGAGACAGTGCTCTGTTGTGGGTCACATGTGTTTCAGAAGTTTCTCACTTTGAAGCCCCTTCCTCCACCTTTCAGATATCACTATTTCATTCCACTAATGTGATACCCTCCTTTACCTTCATCCACCAACTGTTCCTAAATATTAGATCCTGTCCAGTATGGAAGTATTTGACACTGGGATTCTGCATACCTCAAAAATTGTCAGTTATTCTCTCACACCCTCAATCCTCTGCAGCTCTTCTTGTAGTCTCAGAATACTTGACCTCATGGATAGTTGAATCATAGGACACTGGGTCCTGACTTATTATAAATGCAATGGGATTACTTTCCTCCTTACTCCACCATATACTTTAGCCATTGTTTACAAGCCTGGGTCTTACCAAATCTAATATAATGGAATGTGTCATTTTAAAAATGTAACTCAGGTTGGGGACAGAACTCTTATAATAAGACACAAAAACTAAAATTCCAGACATTAACTTTTTTTTTTTTTTTTTTTTAAGATTTATTTATTTACTTTATCCATTTTAACCCCCCCCTTCCCCATTTGCTGTTTTGTGTCCATTCGCTGGGCAATTCTCTGTGTCTGTTTCCTGCCATCTCTTCTCCTCCTCCTCCTCCAGTCTTCACCAGGATTTGATCCTGGAGACCTCCAATGTAGGAGAGTGGTGTTTTGCCACCTGCGCCATCTCGGTTCCTGGCTTTCGGAGCTTTTGAAGCATCTCGTCTTGTCTCTCCCCTGCGTCTCTCTCCTGTTACATCATCATCTTGCTGCATGGCTCCCGGGGCCTGGCAGCTCACCGGCACACAGAGCCTGGCAGCCCATGCGCCTTCTATACATATATATTTTATTTTACCGGGAGGTCCCGGAGATCGAACCAGGTCCCTCCATATGGCAGACAGATGCCCAACCATTTGAGCCACATCTGCCCCCCCCCAGACATTAACTCTTGCAGCACAAGAGGTGACATGCAATGTTAAGTTCCCGAAAAAAAAACACACAAACTCTTCAAATGCTTTAAGTATGAACAGGTGTGAATTTTCAATAATATAAATGCCTTTCTTGCATTTGTTGAGATGATCATGTAATTTTTCCTTATTTTTCTGATAATGTGGTGATTTACATTAATTCATTTTCTAATATTAAATCAACCTTGAGTTACTAGAAGAAACTTGATGTGGTCTTGATATAAAGTATTATCTTTGAAATACATTGAAATACATTGTTGTCTAAAATTTTGTTTAGGATTTTTGTGACTATGGTAATGGTTGTTATTGGCTTATTTTTCCTTTGTCAGGTTTTGTTATCAGAATCATGCTAAGCATCATAAAGAGTGTTGGGGGTGTTTCCCTCTTTTTCTAGTACATCAAAAATTAGGATTTTTCCCCTTGGTTATTTAGTAGTATTTGCCTAGAAAATAGTACAGGTCTGACTCTTCCTTTATGGAAAGATTTAATATCATGCTTATAGGTGTGTTCATGTTTTCTATTTCTTCTTAAGTCAGTTTTAGAAAATTATATTTTTCTAGTTTGTTCCCATTCAAGTTATCAAATTTCATTGCATCAATTTTTCCCATAGCACTCATTCCTTTTTTTAAAAAAGATTTATTTACTTATTTATGTCTCCACCCCCCCCCCCAATTCCCCTCGTTGTCTGCTTTCTGTGTCCATTCGCTGTGTGTTCTTCTCTGTCTGCTTGTCTTCTCTTTAGGAGGTCCCAGGAACCAATCCTGGGATCTTTCCAGAGTGGGAGAGAGAAGCTCAATCTCTTGTGCCACCTCAGCTCACTGTTCTGCTGCGTCTGTTATTGTCTCTCCACTATGTCTCTTTTTGTTGCATCATCTTGCTGTGCCAGCTCTCTGTGCAGGCCAGTATTCCATGCAGGTCAGCACTTCTGCGCGGACCAGCACTCCACATGGGCCAGCTCTCTGCTCAGGCCAGCTAACTGCACTGGCCAGCTTGCCTTCACCAGGAGGCCCTGGCGATTGAACTCTGGACCATTTATATGGTAGACGGGAGTTCAATCACTTGATCTACATCTGCTTCCCACTCATTACTTTTCAACACCTGTATTAGTTTTCTATGGGTGTGTAACAATTTACCACAAATTTAGTGACTATAACCAACACAATTTTATTATCCCACAATTTCGGAGGTTCGTGCTCAAGATCTCCCCAGACTGAAAGCAAGGTGTCAGCCAGAGTTACGATTCTCATCTGATGTTCAGGGCCCTCTTCCAAGCTCACTGTTTGTCAGCAGGATTCATTTCTTTGTAGCTGTTCCCATCTTCAGCAGGGGACTGCTCGCATCTTCTATGGGCTCCCTGCAGTTTCTTGCCATGTAGACCCCACAAACAGTCTACAGATTTGTTTTTCTCTAGGCTAGCAGGAGCATGCCTTTCTCTGATCATCATTCCCTCTCTGGGCACTATAGTGGAGTCTTATATAAAATAAATATAAACATAGGAGAGACTGTCCCATCACCATTGGCCATACAATGCAACCGAAGCAAGGGAACCCATATACCAACATATTCACAAGTTCACCTATACTCAAATGCTGGAAGCAGGCACAATGGGGTGTCATCTTAGAAGTGTGCCTTCCATGCTGTTTCTCTTGTTTGCAAAAACTATACTTATACAGTTCAATGAATTATGAAAAAGCAAACACACATATGTCCTCCCACTCTGAACATTGCCTGCACAAAACCTCCCACATTCCCCAAACAATAGCATTTATTTCCATTCCCTAGGGAGATCTAACACTTGTAGTTTAGTTTTGCCTGATCTTGAAGTATATAAAAATGCACTTATTCAATGTCTATTCTTTACGTTGGCTTATTTCATTCAACATTATGTTTGTAAGATTCATCCATGTTATTGTTTGTTTTTGTTCTTCTAGTTTGTTTATTTTTATTTGAGTTGGGTAGATACCAAGAGGAGAGTGGCTGGATCATAGTGTACGCATAAGTTCAACTTTATTAGATAATGACAAACGGTTTTCCAAAGTAGATGTACCAAAAGTAAAAGCAAAAAAAACCAAACCAAAACGAAACAAAAAAACCAAAGTAGATGTACCAATGTGTGCAGTTCTCATTGAACCACACCCTTGCAAACACTTCTTATTATCACAGTTTTACATTTTAACTATTTTCCTGAGTTCAGGGTGATATCTACTTGTGGTTTTGATTTGTAGCTTCCAGATTACTAGTGAAGCTGAACACCTTTTCATATGTTTCTTTACTATTTGAATATGCTGTTTTATGAAGTGTCTTTGTTTTTTCTTGATGTTTTCTTGGGTTGTATGTCTTTTTCACATTTACTGGTATGAATTGATATATAATTACATACATTATGTTTATTCATTATCTATTTATATATAAATGCTTAATAACTATAATACTTATTCTCTTATAATTATAATATATAATACATCATATATATATATTATAAATATAAACATAAATATAAATCTGTCTTGGAAATAAGCTCTTTATTGGTGATATACATTGCAAATATTTTCTCCTACCTGTTTTCACTCTCATAATGGCATCTTTTTGAGAAAGAGGAGCTTACAATTTTAATCTCATGCAATTTGTCCAATATAGTGATCACCTATGTCTATCTTAATAAAGAAAGTTTTTCTTACTCTAAGGTCATAAAAAGTTTATTATTTTTCCTTTCACATTGGAGTACACCTGAAATAATTTCTCTTCATTGTGTGATGTGGGAGTCAAATTTCATCTTTTTTTCTGTACGATTATCCATTGGACCTAGCACCTTTTAGTGAAAAGATCATCCTTTCCTTACTGCCTATAGTTTCACCTTAGTTGTAAATCAAGAGTCCATATATGTGTGAGACAATATCTAGACTCTGTTTTGTTCCATTGCGTATTTGTGCCAATACCGCACTGTCCTGAATACTTTAGTTTTCTAATAAATCTAAACTTCATATAAAATAAATATATTGTAGAAACATGTCTTGAAACAAGCTTTTGCCTGGACATAATGTTCAGTTGGAGAAGTCCTGTTTGATCTTGTTTTTTTTTGTATGTGTTAATTTACTTTTTTCACATGAATTTTAGAATGTTACAGTTTTCTTCGTTTATTGTAATCCTTATACTTTTCCCCCTTTGTATCACTCTCCCTTTTTATCATTGGACTTTTAGTACAATGTTGATAAAACTGTGACAGTGGACATCTTTGTCTCTGTTCTCAGAGGAATTTTATGAAATACCATTTGTGTATGTGTTGAGTGGTCATATTTTCTCTTCTTTTTATTAATGTGGTGAATTCTATTGATTTATTTTCAAATGATAAACCAAACTTTTGATATATTGCTGGATTCAGTTTGTTTATGATTTGTTTAGGACTTTTGAACTTAGTTCATAAGTGAAATTGGCCAGGAGTTTTCCTTTCTTATAATGTCTTGTTGGGCTGTTTCTACTTTAAAAAATTATTTGTATTTGTGAAGATTTGGGTTTACCTATTTAATATTTTAAAACTATTTCTTAGAATTCTCAGGTAAACGCATATAAGCTAGAAGAATTCTTTGTGTGAATGTATTAAATTACATATTCAACTCCTTTAATAATAATAATAGGACTAGTGGTTATTTTTTATTTCTTCTTGTGTCACTTTTGATAAGTATTTTCCTAGGGATTAGTAACCCTATTTCAATTAAATATTTAAATGTAGTGCATAAAGTTGTTCATTATATCATCTACCATTTCTGTGATATCTATAGTTTGTGTTACATTTCTTTTTAATTCTTTTTTTTTTTAAAGGAAGGTTTTTAAAAAGTATATTTATTTACTTTATTTAATTTATTCCCGCCTCCCCCAGATGGTTCTGTAGTCTGTCTGCCCATTGTTTCCTTGCTTTCTCCTGGACATTCGGGGAACCGAACCTGGGACCTCCCACATGGGAGGGGACTGCCCAACAGCCTGTGCCACATATTTCCCCGTGGGCTTACATGTCTGAAGGCTTGTGGCATTTGTTCGTTTAGGTGTCTACTCATTGCAGTGGGATGTTAGCTTCTTGTGGCATGTGCTCTTCTTTAGGAGGCATTGGGACCTGAACCCAGGAACTTCCATGTGGTAGGCGGGTGCCAAACTGGTTGAGCCACATCTGCTTCCCTCCTTTTAATTCTTGATATTCATTATTTATGACTTCCTCTGTATCTCTCTTCACTCTTTTTTTTTTTTATTAGAGAAGTTGCAAGTTTACAAAATAATCAATTGTAACATAAAGAATTAATCTTCTATTGTTTTTTGTTTTTTTGTTTTTTGAGGTACTAAGGATTGACCCCTGGACCTTATGTGTGGAAAGCTGGTGCTCAATCACTGAGTCACACTGGTTTCCCTAGTTGATTTCTTCATTTGTTTGCTTTTTTTTTTTTTTTCCTGTTTGCTTTTAGGAGGCACCAGGGACTGAACCTGGGACATCCCATGTGGAAAGCAGGTGCTCAGATATTTGAGCCACATCCACTTTCCTTCTGTTTTATTTTTAATCAGTCTTACCTATGTTGTATTAGTCAAGGTTTTCCAGATAGTGCCAGATATACTCTGAGAGGCAATATCACCCCAGGTGATAATCATTGATTTAAACTGTACACAAAATAATAGGGATAATGAGAAAAGATTCAGAGAGGTGGGTAGAGAATCTGAGGAAATTTATGTGTACCCTAAATAAAGCAAGAGAGAGGAAGGTGATTTCATTAAAAAATGACATATTTATACTGCATAACATGCATCCAGGCTAGTGACTGAATATTCAAGTGGAAACAAATAAATGTACAAATAAGATAAAATTCTCTTGTCATATTCTTGTACAAGGCAGATGCCACTGACCCTGGGAGATGTTGCTCCATCACTCCCACTCCCAGTTTAAAAACGGGAAATCGGTGTTCTCTTCGGACTTCCTGCTCTTGATTTGGCCCTCCTTACTCCCCATAAATTTAGATGGATTTGGCATATAATCCCTACAGTTGCTGGCTTTGACAAGCAATACAATTCCTTTTAACAATTCTTACTTTTTATCTGGGAGCTTTCTTGAAGAATTTTAGGCCACATATAGGGATGATACCACCCACTTGACAGCATATTTCTTGAGCCCACTGCTCCTTTCCCAACTTCCACACAGCTCTTCGTTTATCCCTTTTCCAAGTCCAGAGCATCCATTAATGGACTTTGTCCACAGTGGTCATTATTCTTGAGAGAATGGTCTGGTCATCGTCTTCTATAAATTTCTCTTGAGAGTCAGCTTCCCTTTCCCAAAATTCTAGAAGAAAGTTCTCCAATTCATTGCACCTATTGTTGCATTATGGAGACATATTACAGAGAGAAGTTTGGAGGGATTAATCTTTGATGAGGTCAGTTAGTGAACATTAGAAATCAGAAGGAACTTCCAGATCTGATGCTGCCCCAAATAAGCCACGAATGCACTTTACTGAAGCCTTTTTGCACTGGAGAGTTACCCTCCATGGGAAGGGTCACCCTCTTTCCCCTCAGGAAGGGAACTGTCCCTGCAGGAGCTTTCCTGCTAGACAGACTCTGACTGGGCCAGGCCCCTCTTCCCAAGGGCTCTCACCATGGCCCCCTGCATTTCCTTGTTGCGTAAGCTGTAGATGATGGGGTTGCACATGGGGGTGATGATGGTGTAGAGCAGGGAGAAAGGCTTGTCCTTGTCTGGCCCATGAGTGCTGCGGGGGTTCATGTAAGAGAACATGGCTGAGGTGTAGAGAAAGGTGACCACAGTCAGGTGGGAGGCACAAGTCGAGAAGGTCTTCCCCCAGCCTGAGGAGGAGGCTCTGCCAAGGATGGAGGCCAGGATGCGGGCATAGGAAATGATAATGAGCACCATGGGGCTGAGTAGCACTATGATGGCATCGGCAAAGATCATCTTCATGCTGAATTGGGGGTCCCCACAGGAGAGAGCGATGACTATGGGGGCCTCACAGAAGAAGTTTTCTATGTGATTGTCTCTGCAGAAGGGATTCCGGAATGACATATATTCAAGAAAGATGCCATTGATCAGCCCAAAAAGCCAGGCAGAACCAACCAGCTCAATACAAACCTGTCGGTTCATGATCTGGGTATAGCTAAGTGGGTGGCAGATAGCAACATAACGGTCATAAGCCATAAAAGCCAAGAGGATGCACTCGGTCACACCCATGAAAAAGACAAGGTACATCTGGGTCATGCAGGAGGCAAAGGAGACGGTGTGGTTCTTGACCACCAGGTGGATCAGCATCTGTGGGATGGTAGTGGTGATGAAGCAGATGTCCAGGAAGGACAGGTGGCCAAGGAAGAAGTACATGGGGCTGTTGAGCCTGGGGTCTGTCCAGGTGATGAAGATGATGAGGCCATTCATGGCCATGGCAAGGCTGTAGAGGGCTAGGAAGAAGACAAATAGCAGTGCCCGAGTGGCAGGGGAGCTCTGCTCAAAGCCCATGAGGATGAACTCTGTCACTGTGCTGCCATTCCGAGGGCCCACCACATAGGGCCGGCTGGAAGAGGGAGGCAGGAAAAGCATAGGTGAGATAGTTGAAGGATAATGCAAAGCAAACACTTAGGTACACAACCCCACATAAAAAAGCAAGAAGGAAGAGGATAGAAGATTTGGAATGTTAGTAAACTCTATAGAAGCTCACAGTGTATGGTGCATTGAAAACACCAGCATTACCACAGACCATACATAAGTATAAATAGAATTCTAATATCAGATATGAGGGCAGTCATGGTTCTAATTTACTCGGATTTGATCAGACCACAGGTGAACACTGCATCAGTTCCCGGGCCCTCAATGGAATCACTGAGAGGTGAAAAAAAGAACTTTATTGAGGTTCTCATACCCATGACAAATAAGGACTCTTTAAGGAATAAGGAATGGAATGTTTGATGGGGGGCTATCAAGCTATCTGCTTGTAGATGATATATTCAGGAAGCACTTGAAAGGTATTTAAAGATATATTTTTTTTGAAGAAAAAAAAGGTCATTCTTTGTGTACCTAATGTCAAATGACGACTAGGTGGGACTTTCAGGTTAAATGAAAATGTTCTGACTCTCAGGATTGTCACTCAGGGGAGAATGATTCACACTGTCTTTGGAGACACTCAGGCCCAGTGGATCATTCCCAGTCTCTCTTGACTGTCATTTTGGCTACATAAACTTACCTTGCTTTTTAAGGGTGGCCACGTTGTAGGCTTGTATGGTTTCTAACATGGGAAGACCAGTAGTGGTGTTGAAATTTAGTGCTGCATGCCGTTGGATGGAAAGAATGCAACCAACCCTCTGAAAAAAGGGCCCAAAGCCAACCTTTCTGAAACAGACCTTCAGAAAACTTTCATCTGTCTTTCTGCCTCCCTGATTAAATCTTGTTCTTTTTCTATCTTTAAACAATGACCACCCAGAATTCTCTTCCTACTCCTATCTCAGTATCATAACTTTCAGGGATTCTTCATTATGTTCATTCTAAATCTCTCTTGTACTTTTCACCTTATTTTAGAGTTATAGAGTATCAGATCCCTCTCACTTCCAGAGGCTTCTAGATGGTTCATTCCTTCTTAACTTGTGGTTCTGCCGACTCCTTTTCATTTTCTCTTTTCCCAGTCCCTTTTGTTCACACATTCAACCCCATCTTTTAGTCTTTTATTCCTTTTCCACTTACCTCCAGTGCTCACTCTTTTCTTCACCTCCCCCCTCACTCATCTCTAAGTGATGGGTTTCTGGCATTTATCCACTTCTGGTTGAACACCTTTCTCTTCTACTGTCTCCAATTCTCACAAGCTCCATCTTCCTCTTAGAAATACTTCCCCTAGTACTGCCACTTCTCGTAACTCTGAATTCCCTCTTTGGTTTGTTTTCCAGATAAAGTCAGAGCAGTGTCTCGGCAGGAAGTCATTCCCGTCATCTCTATTTTAGGATGCTCCCCCTAGTGTTTGCACCTAGAATTTCTCCTCTTGGGGGCCCAGAAAAGGCACAGAAGGGCAGAGAGATCTGCTTAATCTAAGATGTGATCTGGAAACCTGAACCAGAAGAAGCCTGCAGAGAAACCTGGACTTGCTCAAGAAGAAATGAAGTTTGACACAAGGGAATCACTGGAGTATATTTACTTGTTGTTGATTGTGGCATTGATTCTGTGATACCTGGCAGTTATTGCTTTGTTGGCTAACATTAGGTGTCCACCAGCCAAGCATTTGTCTAATTAAGTGGGGCAGTCGCATGGAAACCACATCTTACCTCATTCTCTTGCACTGACTTAGGAATGATGTTTCTCACTGAATTACTGTGGCAAGCCACAGAGAAGATCTCATGGTGTTTGAGGATGAGCTGGTCCAGGGAGGGTGGTCTGACCTGGTCGGCCACTCTGGAAGAGAAGATGTGTCGATTACATTCTTTGAAGGCTGTACCATTATTGATGCATGTCTGCTTAGATTATTTTACCAAGTTATATATCAATTTATAGCATAATATAGGTGGGAAACCTTATATGCCTCTCATTCCATTTATTAATCTTTTATTCTGCTCTTTTATTTTTCATATTGTATGTCTTGAGCACCTCAGGCTTTTTGTGGGGTCTTGTGTCAGTGCTCACTAATGAATTCTAGCATCTCATCTTGAAAATTAGAAGCCCTCCTGTTTGTCCCCAGGCTTGGGACTCACCACCCACCAACTCAATCTCAGGTTGCCTATGGAGTGGCTAATTAGATGTTAGATGAAAAATTTCCATAGAAGACATGTTTCTCATTGTCAAGCACTCTATATAATAATAATAATATAATATTAGAAAGAGCTGCCGTGGTACAGGACTGAACATACTTGCCTTGAACAGAGTGTGGAGTCAGTACTCAATTAAGCAAAGCAGTGGCAGGCACATGTAGCTCATAGGGGAGAAATGTAAATTAAGAGCTTTGACCGGAAGATTTCTCCTACTTAAGTTTTAAGTTCATAGGTCATTGATTCCAGCCAATTTGCCTTCCCTGAACTGGCATACCTGGTAGGCTAAAACCAGGAAACTTTGTCCCAGTTGGGATTGCCATTGTTTTCTGATGTTAATGAGTGTAGGTCTTGTGGGGTGATAATGTTGGGGATAGGTGGACCCTTGTTGTGAGGCTCCTGAGGAAAGGAGACTTGAAGTGTAACCTTCTGAAGCACTGAAGGATCTACTCCCATTCCAGTGGGAGACTTCAGTTGCTGAAGGAACTGCAACTCCACCTGGGAACTGACATTGCCCTGTCCGATACTGAGCAGTAAAGAAATTGAGACAGACAAAAAACTCAATTTAGACTTAGGTTTCTCTAAGACTCATTGTCTTTGCTCTTTAACCAACAAGGGTATATAATATTTAGAGTTGAATTTCAACTTGGGGATTTGGTAATTGGACGGGTATTTTATATTCAGATGTGGGGAATCTCTAGGAAACAAACAATTTACTTTCTTTGATTATCCTATTTTTATTGTTAGGATATCTTCATGCATTTTATTCTTAAGTATCTTAATGATGTCATTTAATCATAGTGAAGATGCTTGGTAAATAATCTTGGATAATGTGGCTGAACACAGTTGGGCAAGGAGAAAAGAATACAGAATGAGTTCCAGCCTTGGAATTAGAGTGGCTTCAGAACTGATTGAATTAAACTACGGTTCTGACCCATTTCAGAGCTATCTGCAAGCAAAATCGAACTCTTTGTAGCAGTTCAACAAGGCTTTCAAAAGAGCAGTGATTTGTGTACTCATGAAAAGCTTATGCGGGACTCTTAATTTGCTCCTGGTCTACCTCCAAGGGGAAAAGTAGCTCTTGGATAGTCACGGACTTAATGGGTAAAGAAAATAAAATGCTGGATACTGTTGGGATGTGATAGGGTAGGGAATAATTTCTCTTTTCCTGATGTTTCCTTCCACGTGAAGAAAATTCTAAAATTCAAATGTCACGACACTACTGACCTCTCTCCTATCTTTCATTCACTTCATCTCAGGTCAGGCAGGGGATGGTATACGCGATTGGTGATTTTAGAATAAGACATGAAGCATGGAACCTCTATCCCTTCCCTGTCTCCTTCCTCTTGGAATGAGTGGCATTCTCCAGGGGAAGGCTCTGCCTCTTTTTGGAGAGACCCTGGATGTCCTTATTCCATAGATATAAGCCGCCATCTTGCAATAAACACGTGGCAACAGACTTTGGGTGAGAAAGTACCTCTTATGGTACCTGGAGTTGGACTCTGGGGCCTTGTGACTAAGTTTCCATCCTAAATAAACCCCTTTATAAAAGCCAACAGATTTCTGGTACTTTGCATCAGCACCTCTTTGGCTGACTAATACACTTTCCTATCTATACAACCCTATATTGTTCATTTTATCTATAGTATATATTTGCCCTAAAAATGGAATTAGTTCACTTTAGTTGTAAACAAAGTCACCAGCTTTGTCTATAGCATGTAGATTGTACTCAAAAAGTTTCAGACTCTGTGAGGCTTGGCTATCACCTTGTAGGTCTGCTTTAAAGAAACTGTGCCCCTAGTGATTTCAAATCCTGCACAACTTTAATCCTGGTTTCTCCTATGTATACTTATGTTCCTTTCTTTTTGGAATAGATACATTGCTTTGTGAGTTTAAACAGAAAAGCATCTTTTTCTGGGTGGAAGAAATACTTAACTTGAGGCTCTCTGTTTCTGCAAGATCAACCTTTACTCTTACATCCATAGTAAAGCCTTCAGAAACTCCTGCCAATCTCACCCCAGCTGAAGTTGTGCTTTTTCCTGCCTCAATTAGAGAAAGCAGTTAACACACATTATAATGGTTCCCAGAAATCTGATAGATATTTTTCAGAGTGCCCATTGATCTCTGAAATATTTTAGGAAATGTGTGAATGAGAGCATTTTCTTGGAGAATCTACAGTTTAATCTAATTTCAAAGGCAGCTGAAGTCCACAAAGTCTAAAAACTGATTTAGAGATTTGAGTTCACTAAGGCCCTTTAGACTTCTCTTCTTTAGACTAAAATCATAGCACTCTTTTCTCTTACTGAATTTTTGTTTCATCATTATTCCTTAATATTTTTCCAAGTGTCCATTATGGATATTGAGAGAGGTTTGATTACTCACTTCAGCTGCCAGTAGCCCCTTGAGACCACTGCTATCCCCAGAGGACCTAAAGGAGAAGTCCAGGGAAACAGATTGTTACTAGGTGGGGCTTTGGCTCCCAACTGTTGTGTAGGAGGGTCCCGGCTCTCAAGGGTAGAGTGGACCACGCAAAAGGCCCTTTTCCTGGGCCATTTGGTGGCCTAAGGGCTACAACGCTCTGCTTTCCCCCAGACCTATACTCCAATCTTGCCACCAGAATTAAGATAATCAATTGCCCTAAGAACATAGAGAACTGAGTAGGGGCAAGGAGGAGAGCACAGTAAGAAGAGTAATTAAGTCGCATATGCTTGATTTTAAATTCAGGAAACAGTGGTTCTAATTCACCATAGAGGCTGTGCTTTTGGCCATAAGAGAAATCAGGACTTACCTAGAGAGAATGATATAATTTTTTTTTGGAGTTTGGTTGGGAATGGAGTTGGCAGAAGAAAACACTGAAAATGGAGCTCATGGCACCTAAAGAAGGCTATCCTGGGGAAAACCTCTCTGGTGACCAGCTGTTTTACATTTCCTTCAAGGTCAGGCCAAGGAGAAATGACTGGAAGAAGTTCCTTCCCCACAAAGGCCAGTAAACATCAAAATAACTGATCATGGATTAAAATTTCCTGCTCTGTAGGTTTTTGAGACTATTTCAGTGACAGTTTCAGTATGTCAGGTCTGGTTTAGATTTACTCTATTCCAAAGGCCAGACTGCAGCCTGCGCAGTTACTAGGAAAGAACCCAGGGTTCCTTCTCCAAATCTCCTTCCTTAGGAAATGGAATTAACAAACCTTAGTCACCCAAATGAGAAAACAGGAAAGCATCTTCCACTCCCTGTTTTCTAACCTCCATATTAAATGGCCAGTAAGTACTCGTAAGTATCTTTAACTTCCTCTACTCTCCTACAGCCACCCAGATTCTAATCACCCTTCCCAAACAGTTCAGTCTTCTAAGCATCCAGTCTGTGCATATGCTATTCCCTCTTTCCGGAATTCACACCTCACGTAAGTTCTCCATTTGGCAAGTCCTCTTTCTACAAGGTCAATCTTTGCTCCTACTTCCCTAGTGAAGCCTTCAGAAACTCCTGCCAATCTTACCCCAGCTGAAGTTATGCTTTTTCCTTCCTCAACTAGAGAAAGCACTTAACACACATTATAATGTCTTTCCTGCAGACTGAGTGTGCCATAAATAAAGAGATTTTACATCCCTATTTTCTGGCTTACCACCTAAGACATCACAGTGTTCAAGATATATTTGCTGAAAGAATAGTGGCACAAATGATCATTTGAATCTCAATTTTCTATATTATTTAATATTTCCAGTTACATCAAGTTTAGAAATCAACCTCTATAGCCCTGTATCTGCTTTGTAAAATGAAGAAATACATATATGCCCTATGAGATTGTAGTATAAATTAGCATGAAATTTATTTATCAAGGAAAAATATGCCCATGCATGTACATCTGCCATCGAAAAGATTCTCAATAAATTTTAATTTATTGTACCCTTTTCTAGTGTGGATAAAGGAAAAACTGACTGTTTAGATTAATTAGGACATTCACATTTTAAATGTCAATAAACATCAAAATGCCTGAAGCCTTTTAAAAACTAAATTCATCAATTAAAAGTGCATTTCCTTTTACAGAAATAGTGAAAAGTTATCATAGTTTTGTAACTATCAGTACTATTGTATGGGTATGACAATAGTTGAAAGAGAATGTCTAAGGTCATATATATTACTAGAAGCAAAGGTGAAAACTGTAACATGGGACTGTATAAGATAGTGAAACCTCATGTAAAACAGGAATATGGGTGATACTACATATATAAGACTTTTTATAAAATATAAATACAAATATACTAGAGAGAAGGAAAAAAGAATAGCAGTTATATATGGCAGGAGAAGCATTCAGAGATTGAGAGGTGATCAGTTTTGTTTGTTTTTTGCTTATTATTATTCCTGGAATAATGAAAGTGCTCTAAGAATGACTGAAGTGATGAAAGTACAAATATGTGATTACACTGAATACCATGGATTGTACACTTTGCATGGATTTATGCTTTATTAATATGTATCAATAAAATTTATTTGTTTAAAAATGCATTTCCTAAACATTGTTAAGTGCCATAGATTGTGTGTCCTGGCATAGTGCGCAGTAGGGATGAGGGTAGTGATGTTTATCAATAAAATAGAATACACTATGGCTAAGCAAGACTCAGTAAGACACGGGGTAATCTCAAGAATAATGGAGTCATAAAATACTCAGAAATAAACTGCACAAAGAGTGAAAAATCAGGTGTAATAAAAGATATCTGTTGATGATTGACAGTTTCCGAGGTTGTTTTAGAATAAGGCATCTTCCTCAAAGAAAACAAACAAACAAAAAAAGGGGAATGTAAGCGAGAGGAAGAGTTTAGCCCAGAAAGTCTTTCCTTTTACATTTTAAACTTGTTAATTATACCTAACTTTGGGGAAGATCTTAAGAGGCATGAAGTAGCTATGAAAAGATGTTCTTTTCAAAATGAATTTTCAGTGGATATATGACCATTTTGGCAATAAAAGGCAGATTCAGGGGTGAAAAGCAGTTTTTGATATACAGTATGATTGTTTCCCTTCAGTCTGTTTTAAGAAACATAAAGATTCCTGTACCCAAATTTTACAACATGGACAGATTAGAGGTACCCAATACTATAATGTACAGGACTCAAGAATTTTGAAACGAAATATAATATAAATGATATAAATTCATTGGGTCTAGATGGGAAGAGTTGTTTTCTCTTCTGTTTTACATATTACTCAGAAGGCCCTGGAATTATGGCATTTGAAAGGAATTTAAAACATTTGAGAAGTATTTTGGAAACACGCGGTTTTCACTAACCCAACTACATGAATTTTGAAAGAATTCAGTAATAACATTGGGAGACAACAGATAATAAACTTTTGCCATGTATTTCCTAACGAGGTTGTAGAGACTAAAGCATATGGAACCATGTTTGGACAGACATTTTGAGAAAAGATATAAATTACTTTTATGGAAAAACAACTAGTCCCTAAAGAGTTCCCAGGGACCTCTATTGACAACTATGTTACAACATAGCAACCCATTCCAATGTCTTACCCACTCAACAATTCAGAAGTGGTTCTTCAGGCCTATCCCACTGCCTTTTCTGTTTTCAATTCAGTCCCTTTTTGGTTTCCTTCTGCAAGGGGGACACTAGGTAGACTCTTTGATGCTCACAGTTCATCATCAACCATTGACTTGCAAGAGAGATTTTCCAGAATGAGAAAAATTGGAGACGCAGTCTAAGGTCTTCATTATTTCCCTCTCAGTCTTTTCTGCCTTTACTTTGCTTTACCCACCTTGTTCCTAATTAATCCATTTCCATATCTCCCATCCTTGAAAGTGAGGATCTCTGACCTACATGCATCCCCTGACAATAGCCCAACCAGGGCCAGGTGTTATAAATGTGTCATGGCACTGCATGCCAGTTTCCTCTATGTGTAAAGGAAAATGTGGGTCACAAGTTCTCCTGGAAGACATCTCTCAATGATCTTCATTAGTGAGAAACACCATAAATAATGGAGATACCCCAAATAACATCAGTTTTATCTTATTAGAGGTTCAAACTCCATTGTATGCCTTCCTCCATCTCACAGAACTTGCTCTCATTCCTTTTCCCTTTCCTTTCTCCACCTGAGCCCTAAAGTAAATTTTCTATTTCCTAAGAGAAGCTATATGGAAACCAGCCTCATGTGGCTGATCCTTTCCCTTCTCATGGTCACCTTCAATATGGAGATTTAAACAAAGAGTTAAAATAGCCAGAAAAGTAAGGGAAAGAGAAGGAATGTGATATGCCAAGGGATCCATAATGGTCTACCCCTGAATAGTCTGGTCCTGAGTGTGTGTTCATCAATGGATGAAAAAAAAATTGGGGGGAAGAACTTAGTAATCAAGGAAAGCCGCTCGAATATCAATGGCCCAGATACCAACTTGAGCTGCTCTGTGGCACTGGTGGATGTGAGATACAGTGTTGTTTAAAATGCCTGGGAAAATTTGGACTGACTCAAAATTGCTTAGAGAAGAAAGGAAAGGGAAATAAAGGGTTTAGATAATGAGAGAAGGAGAGAAAGAGGAATTTGTACCAAAGGACAGAGGAGAAAAATTCTGAAACCTGGAGAGTCATGGACTAAGACATAGGTGATGTTAAGAAGTGACAGTTATACACTCATGAGAGTCAAAACCCACACCTGAAACCTCATCTCCTTTATAAAGAAGCAACGCGGCACTGAGTGAAGCATAGGGACATTGGGGTCAGGCTCACCTAAAATTCACCCTTAGCAATGCCAGTTACTATAAAGTGAAGGTGGCTAGCTGACTGTTTTTTCTCCTATGAAAGGATAATTTACTGCAATAATATATGATTAGCTACTAGATCCAGTTACATTAGACCCGTCTCTGTTTCTTATCCCTTTTCCTGTACTTGCACGTCACCTATAGAAGGAATACTGTGAGGACTTGGCTCGCTTCCCATTTGAAAGCCAAAGTGTCCTTGAAAAAGCTCAGAGAGAGGGGAGAATCTTACCCTCCCTTTAAGTTCCATTCTAATGTTCCCTCCTACTCACTGTCTGGAACTTGTATACATCTAACTCAGATTTTTCCCAATATATTTTTAATCCCTTTCTCTTAATTTGGTTACTGATAACATCATAAAAAATATGGATGCCATCTATGATTCACAATCCCTAAGAGAGGAGCATCCTTCAGTAACTTTTCAGCCATCCTTTAGCGAGGGAACAGGAAAGAACTATGCCAACTAAACAGAACATGCTGTCAGACTGAAACATAAAGAAAAGGTTCAAAAAAGCAAGAAAAGAAAGTAATCATAAAGGATTGACCTGTCTCACAAGAAAGAAAAATGTGTTAAAGGAAAGATAAAGGGAGACAGGGAAAGTGTGAAAATATGATCGGTTTATATAGAGAAATAAATCTGAAAGAGGTGCCAACCCCAAAACTAGAGATGGAGAATGAAAGTGAGGGTGGAAAAGCCAAACATGAAAGAAGAATAGGGGTTGGCCTGGGAGACTGCCATGCTCCTTGGTGATGTGGAATCAGAACTAAAGATCTGCGCACTTGGAAGTTGCTCCTCCTAGCTCTAGGAATGAGAGTCCCTTTCTGGATCTTGTACTTCTCCCCAACTTCTCGAAGCAGGTCTCGCAAACCAGACTGCCTCTCCCAGGCACATCCAAGACTTCTGCACCACAGCCAGAGCCAAAAGTGCAGGTGGGCAGACTGAGAACCTGATGGAAACACGGAGGGGAGATAGAGAGGAAGAAGGTGAAGGAAGAGAGTTGACATGGCAGAGACACAGCTAGAAGTCTAGAGAGGCCTGAGAAATAGAGCAAGGGAGAGGTTAATGATGACATCTGTGACAGCTCCTCCACGGCCACTGCGTGCAGAGCCCTGGTGTGATCTGAACACAGGTGGTTGTCATGGGAGTCAGGGCATCCTTGACCTTGATGGATGTCAACAGAGGCAGCGTCAGCCTCCACCTCAGGGGAGATGAGCACATTCACTGACCTTCTCCCTGTGCTTTGGCATTTCCTGGCGAGGACATTGGCTCTGCTGACCTCTAATCAGAGGACGGGATCCCCAGGCACTGCGTGGGTGTGCTGAGTTTTGCTGCAGAACAGCTGCTCATTTATAGGGCTGGGAGGATGGTCTTGTTCTGCTTCCGCCCTCCTTCCAGTCCTCTAACTTGTGGGTTCTCTTTCTCTCTCTCTCTCTTTCTCTCTCTCTCTCTCTCTCTCTCTCTCTCTCTCTGTCATAGGTAGCCAGGAGCTTTAACTGGGTCTTGTAAGCAGTCTAGTGTAATGAGGCCAACAATCTCCTCTTGAAGGCTGACCAGTTAACTGGATCGCTGAATGCAGTCTCATGCCAGTCCATTCCAAGATTCCTGTGGGAGGTCATGTCCATGGCACAAGTCCCTGGATGCTCTGGGTTAGTGCCAGGTTTCTCCAGCAAAGTTCATATGCCTTTTATTAGATGTCTTGTTAGAGAATGGGGCCCTGTGTCCATCTATGTCCCAATTTTATTTTAATTCATTTTCAAATTTTCTGCTGACTTACCCCTAATTCAATATTTTTCCATATCATTATGTTATGTCCTACACAGAAATAAATATTGGCTGAACATCCACTCTCTGCCAGGTAACATACCTTGCAAATATATTCTCCCACCTTGTTTTCACTCTCATGGTGGCATCGTTTGATGAAGAGAATCTTGCAGCTTTAAGCTAGTCCTATTTGTCCAACGTAGTGCTTGTTTGTGTGTCTATCATATTAAAGAAAGGTTTTCCTACTTATAATCTTTAAAAAATTTTTTTTCACATTGGAGTGCACCTGGAATAGTTTCTCTTCATTGTGTGATGTGGGATTCAAATTTCATCTTTTTTTCTATACGACTGTCCATTGGACTCAGCACATTTAGTGAAAAGATCATCCTTTCCTTACTGGCGGCAATTCCTCCTTAGTCGTAAATCAAGGGTCCATATATGTGTGATATGCACCTGGACTCTGTTTTGTTTCATTGTGTGTTTTTTTAAACAAATCAATTTTGTTGATTTTTAAATTAATATCAGAGCATACATTTAATAAAGCATTCATATCATGGAAAGTTATAATCAATGGTATTTGGTATAATCACATAGTTGTGCATTCATCACTTCAATCATTATTATAATATTTTTTATTATTGCAATAATAATAATAAACACAAAACAAACAAGAAAATTCTTCACCTCTCAATCTCTCTATGCTGTACACAGCCTCTATTTCTGGCTATTGCACAATTATTTATTTATTTAGAATTTTATTGACATATGTTCACATACCATAGGATCTATCCAAAGTGTATAATCAATGGCTTTTAGTATAATCACAATGCTGTGCATTCATCCCCACAAAAAATTTTTATTTTATTTTTATTTTTATTTTTTTTTTAAGATTTTATTTATTTATTCATTTATCCCCCCCTTGCTGCTTGTGCTCGCTGGGTCAGCTAACTACGCCGTGCAGGCGGGCCTGCCTTCACCAGGAGGCCCCGGGAACCAAACCCAGGGCCTCCCATATGGTAAACGGGAGCCCTACTGATTGAGCCACATCCGCTTCCCCCCAAAAATTTTAGAACAATTTCATTCCTCCAAAAAGAAAAACTCCACAACCCTTAGAAGTCCTTCTCCAGCCCTATATAACCACCAATCTAATTTCATTTTTATAAATTGATTTATATCTCATTTTATATAAATGGAATCATACTATATATAGTACTTTGTGTCTGGTTTCTTTCACTTAGCTTAATGGTTTTTTGGTCTGATATTAACATCTTGTAGTATTAACATACATTTGTTCAGTTTCAAAGAAAGATGGTCTTATATATGCAGTTTAACATACATGTTACATTTTTTTAGATTTACTTTTAGTAATATAAATGACCTTAGACTTTCCCTTATACCACTTTTATACCCACATGATAGTATGCTAGTTAATAACATTATGTTGAGCTTTTACCTTTTCCATTCATTTCCAAAGATTAACACACATCATTTTACCAATTCTGCACAAGTTTACCCTCAGCTTTCCATTCTCTAACCTCATTCTATTTTCTAGTGACTCATTGTAGCAGTTTGATATTGTTTATGAAATCCAAAAATAAATATTGGATTATGTTTGTAAACTGGTCTGTCAGAGGTATCACTTTTACTTGATTACAAGATGATTAGGGCTTTGATTGGGCTACATCAGTAAGGCATTGAGTCCCCGCCCTTTGGTGGGTGGGGACTCACAGATAAAAGACATGGCAAAGGATAGAGTTGGGAGTTTTGAGCTGGATCCTGGGAAGTAAGCACACAGAGGACTAGAGCACCTGAGCCCGAAGAGAATCCAGCCCCAGGGAGAGAGACAGAGCCGGTTGCCTGGTAGTCTACAGCTGACCTTGTGGAGAAGGCAGGGCAGCTGAGCCCAGAGAATAACAAGCCCCAGGAAGAGAGGAACCCGGGAAGCCTGAACTCTTGGCAGATGTCGGCAGCCATCTTGCTCCAACATGTGGCAACACACTTTGGTGAGGGAAATAACTTATGCTTTATGGTCTGGTAACTGTAAGCTTCTACCCCAAATAAATACCCTTTATAAAAGCCAACAGATTTCAGGTATTTTGCATCAGCACCCCTTTGGCTGACTAATACAGGGTGCAATGTTCTGTATATGTCTATTAGGTTTAGTTCATTCATCATATTATTCAAGCTCTCTGGTTCTTTATTGCTACTCTGCTCAGATGTTCTATCCAATGATGAGAGTGGTGTATTGAAGTATCTAACTATTATCTTAATGATATCTATTTCTCCCCTTCAATTTTGCCAGTGTTTGCCTCATGTTTTTGGAGCATCCTGGTTAGGTGCATATATATTTATGATTGTTATTTGTTCCTGAAAAATAACAGGAATTGATCCTTTTATTAATATATAATGTCCTTCCTTGCCTCTAATAACAGCTTTGCTTTTAAAGTCTATTTCATCTGATATAAGTACAGCTACTCCAGCTTTTATTTGTTGTTGTTGTTACATGAAATATCTTTTTTCCAGCCATTTACTTTCAATCTATTTGTATCCTTGGGTCTTAGGTGAGCTCTTGTAGAGAGCACATAGATGGCTCATATTTTCTTATCCATTCTCCAGTTTGTATCTTTTGATTGGGATGTTTAATCCATTAACATCAATGTTATTATTGTAAAGACAGTTTTACTTTACCTACATTGACCTTTGGATTTTATCTGTCATATTTTATTTTCATCACTCATTATTACTCTTTTAGGTAATTTTACTGATATAATCTTCATTTCTATACTCTCTTCTAAGCCTCTCTTTCCTGTCATTTCTTTCCAGGCTATAGCACTCCCTTTAGTATGTCCAGCAAATCCAGTCTCTTGGTTACAGACTCTCTCAGGTCTGTTTATCTGTGAATATTCTAAACTCGCCCTCATTTTTGAAAGAAATCTTGCTGTATATAAGATTATTGACTGTAATTCATTAATTTTTAGATTTTTCCCCCTAATAAAAGAAACTAACGCTCTAAGTATTGCTCTAGCTACATCCCATGAATTTGTACAGTTTTTTTTATGTTGGAGTTCATAAGATTATCTATTTTTAATCACAATTTTTTTGATATTTAAGTTTTTTTTAGAGTTATGCTTCTTAATTTCCAAACATATGGGCTTGTTTCTTACCTTTTTTCTGATTTTATGCACATATATACAAACATATTCATGCACATGCATTTTATTATTCTGGAAATGACTTCTATACCTTTTTCATATTTAAAAAAAAAGGTTCCTTACCCTAAAAGCCAGCTGATATTTAATATTTAAATTTGTACAATGGGAAAATTTATTCACTTATTAAACAATTTTTCATTTTAATTGCAGCTGATAGCAGTAGAGAGAAGTCTGTGATTTGACACAATTTTTTGTGGTTTGTTGTTTATGAACTATCCGAGTGAAGCAAGACACACAAGGACAAATACAGTATGATTTCACTTATATGAAGTATCTAGAAATAAATTTGTAGAGATAGAAAATAGATTAGAGGTTAAGAGAGGATGGGGGAGGGGCAGTTATTGCTTGGTGGATAGAGAGTGTAAATTTTGGAAAATTTGAAATAAAAATTTTTAAGTAAATAATCAGGGAAAAAATCTTATAGTTTAAGGGTTTTTAGGATGTAAATTTACCTAATTTTGGAGGAAGGCATTAGGACAAAACAAAAACCATAAATAACTGCTTCATAACAAAGCCCAGTTCTTTAGGCCTGAAGATCTATGGAGTTCTTAGGTTATACAACTGAGGATGTGATAAAATGTGTAATTTATTTACAGGAGTCCCTAATACTTTCATTTTCTCAGTGAACCCCTCAACAACCTTGTGAAATGGGTACTTTTATCGCCCCTCTATATTAGAGATGAGGAAACTAAGGCTTAGTTTTTAAGAACCTCTAAAACTGGTTGTTCCTGTGCTGGAAAACCTTCTCTGGCTCCCTGTGGTGGGTCTCAGGCTTCAGCATATGTAAGACGCATCTAAGGAGCTCTCTGAGAATGTTGGTTCTGGCAATTCTAGTTCAGAGAGCCTGGGAACTAGAATCTATGATTTTAATCATCATCAAGGGGATACTAGCACAATAAAACCAATCTTAACACCCGTGCACAATCCACATGTCCACACTCCTTGGTCTGATGACTAAGACCCTATACATGTTGATTCCTTAGGACGTTTCAGTGAAACTCCTATTTAGCCTTCCATGTCCAGTTCAAAAGGCATGTCTGTCATAAGGTCTTACCAAACACATACATATCCAGGCAGACTTAACTCTTCTATTGCTTTTTTGAGAATTCTTTTATACAGGAGACATGAATTCATTTGTCTTGCAGGGATGAAGTACAAAAAAGAATTGCCCAAGAATTGGATGTTCCTAAAAAACTTGCTCTGGTCAAGCCAAGCACTTGGTAACTAGAGGATATAAGACATGAAACTCATATTCAATCCTTTGGACACTACTGTAATCTCAGTCACTTTTTTTTTAGGAGGTACTGGGGATTGAACCTGGGACCTTGTACATGGGAATCGGTGCTCAGCAACTGAGCTACATCCACTCCCCTTCAGTCACTTTTAAATCATCAAGGGGTAGCTCTAAAGCCTCCTCAGTGGGAAGGCATGTCTATACACAGGCAGATGTTTCTTGATGTGACACCGGTGTCCCATTTTAATTTGAAGATGTGGTATGCACATGGACCCATCAGAACAGTTCTTTGAAGTTCCCCATTCTCAACCATTGCCTATCTGTTGTGAAAGTTTAAAGAACCCTGCACAATAATGCTGGAATGCTTTTTCTCCACAGGATCCATCTTATTCCATGTTAAATGATAACATTCTGACAGTCCCAAAATAAACATTTGAATTAGCGCCAGAGATACTGTTTTTTTTTTTGTTTTTTTTTTTGTTTTTGTTTTTAGGGTAGACAAAGGAGTCAAGAGTTTTTTAAGAAACAAGAAAAAGAGAAAAGTACACAATCCAAGGCATGGACTACGAGTCTACTGCAGGGTGAGTCGCCCAGAGATATTTACGAGGAGGAATCTTGCTAGAAAATTGTGAAAAAAGATTGTGTCATTTTGATAGTACTAGTCAAATTCCTGGATTTCAAGGCAACTGGGTGTGGCAGGGCTCTGGTTATCTTTTTGATATGGGTTTCTAACTTAACTGCATTATAGTCAGAGAATATGATCTGTATGATTTCAATTCTTTGAAATGTTTTGAGATATATTTTGAGATTTTCTTTATGTGGTTTATTCTTATGTTTATATCGAGTTAGGGTTTTGAAGGCAGCATAGACTACCGAATTCAGTTTTTTATGGATTGCAATTGGTTTGGGTTATGTTTTTCTGCAACACTGGAGAATTTTACTTTTTAAAAAGAGTACAAACAATGGTATTTGGTATAATCATATAGTTGGACATTCATCACTTCAATCATTATTAGATCATTTTCATTATTTCAATAATAATAATAAAAAACAAAAAACAAACAAGAAAATTCCTCACTTCTCAATCTATGTTTCCCTTTGTTTTTATCCTTTGTTTAAGAGAAAATCTTTATTAGGTTGGCACCTCCGTCCTTGATCTTGTTAGAGATGCTATTTGGCTGTTAACTGGGCTGCAGAGTTAAACATGCCATGAGTTTGGTAATAAAAGATTGTTGAAGTTTTTTTTTAAAAAAGAAATATTTATTTATATATTTGTATGTTAAGAAAATTTTCCACGTGTGTTTGGTAATATGTGCCTGGTACCAGTCAGGGAGAAAATAGTTGGCACACTTAGAATCAAAGAAGGGAATTACAAAAGAGGTAGGGGGGATTAAGGTATCAACGAGGGATGGTGGAATATCCTGACACTATCAGGAGCAAGGGTCAGGCACCACCCTAGGGGACAGGGAAAGGAGCAGAGATAATCTGTGGTGACAGGAGGCCATGTGACAGAGGATCTGGTACATCAAAGAAGGAGCCAGCAGAATAAATATCCTCACTACTCTCCTCCTCCCCTCATTCTATCCTGCCAGTAATTCTCCTTCATTGAACTCAATCAGAACCTAGAAAGGCAACAGAGCTCATTGAGGCAATCAACAGTGGTCTGCCTACCAGGACACAGATCAGGGTGAGAGGTGGATATTTGGCTCTAGAGGTGCAAAAGAAAGTATCCAGCCCACATGAAAGGTAGAACAGACTCTTCTGGATGGGTGGACATGCTCCCTATCAGTGGATATTAGGAAGAAGGGAAAATAATTGGCAAAAGAAACAACTGTCATCCTAGCATTGGGGTGGAAGAAGTGAGGCTACTCTGAGAGGGTAACTTAAGTGCCCTCTGGGGGAAGTCAGGCATAGATGAAAGGAAGGAGATTGGTGAAGTGAATGAGAAAAAAATGTTGAAATTCTAGGAAGTTTCAGTTTCCTAGGCTGCTCCAGCAAATATCATGAAATGGGTTGGCTTAAACAAGGGGAATATATTAGCTTAGAGTTTTGAGGCTGAGAAAAAGTCTAAATGAAGGTATCATCAAGGCAATGTTTTCTTCTTGAAGCTCTTTGGCTCCTCTGTCTCATGGCAAAGCAAATGGCGGTGTCCGCTGGTCTCTCCCTTCTCTTCCCGGTTTCATTGATTTCAGTTTCCTGCTTCCATGACTCTTTGTCTGAATTCATTCCCTTATAGAGGACTACAGCAATAGGTTTAAGACCCATCCTGATTGTGGTAGGTCACCCCTTAATTTAAGTAGCCTCATCAATAGGTCTTACTGACAATGGGTTCACACCCGCAGGAATGGATGAGGTTTAAGAACATGTTTTTCTGGGGTACATACAGATCCAAACCACCACAGAAGAATTCCCACAAGAGAGCACAGGGTTTCCACAGGTAGATCTGAATGACTTGGCAGATAGATTTCTACATTCTACATTCTACATTCTATTTTCTTCTTGGTTTCCTTTTGTCTCTTTTCTTCCCATATCAATACCTCTCATCATCTTCCTGTTTCTCCCCTTTTAATACTCCTTTTTCTCTAAAAAAGGATCCCTCAACTTTAGCACTATTGATATTATGAGCAGCATAATTATTTGTTGTTGGAGGCTGCCTTAGGTATTGTATGATGTTTATTAGCATCCCTGGCCTGTCTATTAGGTGCCAGTAACATTCTCTTTCCCCTAGTTGTGACAACCAAAAACGTCTCCAGACATTGCCAAATATATCCTGGGGGCAATATCACCCACAGTTTGAGAAACAATGCTCTAAATTGTAGGTAAAATAATAGAGATAGTGGGGAAAGAAATCAGAGAGGTGGGTAGAGAATCTGAGGGAATTTGTTTGTATTGTAAGTAAAACAAGAGACAGAAAGGTGATTTGTCCTTCAAGGAGTGAAGCCTGGTGGTGGCAGTGGGCCTGAGGGGAGGGGGAAGGAGACATAGAATAGATGGAAGAGGGGGTCTTTAGGGGGCAATGGAAGTGTTCTGCATGATCATGCAATGATGGATACAGGCCATGCTAAATTTCATCAAAAATTTATAAAGTATACGGTTTAAAATGTAAACCATAATGTAAACCATTGACCATGGTTAGTAACTATGTTCGAATATTTGTGTATCAGTTGTAACAAATGTACCATCCACATGTAAAAAGGCTATTAATAGGGAAGGGGGGAAAAGGGGGAGGATGTTGGGTATATGGGAATCCCCTATATTCTGTATGTAATTTTACTGTGACCTAAAACTTCTTTGAAGACAAAATGAAAAAAAAAAGTAAAAAAATGGAAGAAAATGCCACTGTACATACAGAACAACAGATATTACAGTGATGAAAGGCAAAATGTTAAAAAAATTTTTTTTAATATTTTTCATTTTTTAATACCTCATTTTTTACTTTATTTTAGGTTTAGTTTTAAATTATTATATATTTTATTTCTTATATTTAAACCTATCATTATTATTTCATTTTCCTGTTAATCGAATTTAGCAATATTCTTGGCTTCATTTTTTAAGAAGTTTTGGATCACAGAAGGGTTACAACTATGGCAGGGGAGGATCAATGGTGTGAGGTGTCAGTGATGGGGGATACATGGGAGAAAGTTCACCTGAGCATACATATAAGGTATATAAAAATGTTCAAATGTTCATGGGGCATTGCTACAGTGGGTAGAGAGTCATACAACAGCCAAAAGATTGTTGAATCTCCATCCTAGGGAGCTCTGCCACATTCTCTAATGGAAAAGCAACAATTCCCCAAATACAGGGGACTAGTGAAGAAGGATGGTCCATTGATGGGTCCTTGATATTGATGACTATACGTTGAGCCTTTTGCTTTTGAATTTGCAACTTGGCCTAGTGTTGTAGGATGCCTAAGAGTTACCTCCTGAGAGTTTCCTTGTTGCTCAAATGGGGCCTCTCTCTAAGCCAAACTCAGCATATAAATGCACTACCTTCCCCCCAGCAAGAGATATGACTCCTGGGAATGAGCCTCCCTGACACTTAGGGATTACTACCAAGCACCGGCTGGTGATACAACTGGAAAAAGACCTTGAATGAAAGGGGGGAAAGGTAAAGGCAAATGAGTTTATATGGCTAGGAGACTTCAAAGTGAGTCAGGAGGTCATCAGAGAGGTAACGCTTATGCATGTCTCAGCAGTATCTCATAGACGGCCAAAGTAGACACTACCCCAAACAGTGGGCCCCTGAAGGCTATGGTCATGGCACATAGCTCTGCAGTTTGGTGCCTTGCCAGTGGGCCCTACTTTGGAGATTGTGCTCCTGAGTGTGACAGAGTTGGACTCAGATGTGACTTCTGTACACATGCCTCTTCTGTCCCTTTTAGTTGAACCTATACTTGGTGCTGGCGTTGGTAGGTGTACATCCAAGAGACTTGAATCTCTGGGCTGTCCATGTGCCAGCTAGACCCTGAGCCTCAGCAGAGTTGCAACACCTATTTTCCAGTTCATTGGACTCATTCAGGACAACTAACAAGGTGGTGAGGATAGACAACCACCACACCAAGGAACCGAGAGAGTCTGTGACTGCAAGCAAGAAAGTCCCATCCATAAGTCATATGGGATTGAAGTCCCTCTCAATTAGAGGTGCAGTGGGCATCACCACCCCAGAATCCTCAGGGTTGAGGAATAAAATATGGACTAGAGTAGACTTGCTGGTGTTCTACTATAGACTTATTTTGATTCTAGCAATGGAAGAAATTATCTCATTGATGTGGAAACAGTGGCCACTGGTGGTGCTGAAGTCAGGGAGAGGGAAAAAGAGGTGTAATATGGAGGCATTTTCAGGACTTGGAATTGACCTGGATGACATTGCAGTGACAGATACAGGCCATTATATATCCTGACATACCTACAGAATTCAGTGGATTCGAATGTAAACTACAATGTAAACTATACTCCATACTTAGTGGCAATGCTCCAAAATGTGTTCATCAATTGCAATGAATGTACCACACTAATGAAAAAAGTTGTTAATGTGGGGAAAAGTGGGAGGTCTGGGGAATGGGGCACATGGGAATCCCTTCTATTTTTTAATGTAACATTTTATGTAATCTAAGTATCTTTAAAAATAAATGAAAAATATATTTAAAAACAAACAAAAAACAAAAATAAACAAACAAAAACGATACATTATATTGCACAATATGCATCCATCCAGGCTATTGACAAAATATAAAAAGTGGAAACAAGTCAATGTGCAAATAAGATAAAATGCTCTTTTCATATTCTTTTACAAGGCAGATGTCACTCAAAGCTTCCCCAACCCTGGGAAGTGTTGTATAGCTCTCACTTCCAGTTTAAAATCTGTGGAATTCGGTGTTTTCTTCAGACTTCCTGCTCTTGCTTCCCATTAATCCACATATATTTGGCTTACAATTCCTAAACTGGCTGGCTTTGAGAAATAATACAAATCCCTGCATCAATTATTACTTTTCTTCTGGGAGCTTTCTTGAAGAATTTTGGGGCCACCATATAGGGATATTACCTTCCTGACAGCATATTTCCCCAGCCCACTGCTCCTTTCCCAACTTCCACATATCCCTTTGTTTATTTCCTTTCCCAAAGCCAGAGTGCCCACGAATTGTCTTTGACCCTGCAAAGCTTTGTGGTGGAAAGAATGGTCTGGTCATCCTCTTCAATGGCTTTCTCTTGAAGGCAGCCTCCCTTTCCCCAAATTCTCCATTTCATTGTGCCTGTTGTCCCAATCATGAAAATAAATTACTGAGAGAAGGGTGGAGGGATCAATCCATGTGGAAATGAAGTCATATAGATGAGCAGGAGACATCAGAAGGAACTTCCAGATGTGATGCTGGCCCAAAGGAAGCCATGATGGCATTTTCCTGGAACCTGGAGAGTTACCTGCCTGTCAGGTCCAGGGGAAGGGCCATCCCACACCCTCAGGGAGGGAACTGCCCCAGTAGGAGGTTTCCTGCTAGACAGACTCTGACTGGGCCAGGCCCCTCTTCCCAAGGGCCCTCACCATGGCCCCCTTCATTTCCTTGTTGCGTAAGCTATAGATGATGGGGTTGCACATGGGGGTGATGATGGTGTAGAGCAGGGAGAAAGGCTTGTCCTTGTCTGGCCCATGCGTGCTGCGGGGGTTCATGTAAGAGAACATGGCTGAGGTGTAGAAAAAGGTGACCACGGTCAGGTGGGAGGCACAAGTTGAGAAGGTCTTCCCCCAGCCTGAGGAGGAGGCTCTGCCGAGGATGGAGGCCAGGATGCGGGCATAGGAGATGACAATGAGCACCATGGGGCTGAGCAGCACCACGATGGCATCGGCAAAGATCACTCTCAGGCTAAACTGGGCGTCTCCACAGGATAGGGTGATCACTATAGGGGCTTCACAGAAGAAGTTTTCTATGCGGTTGTTTCTACAGAATGGACCGCGAAATGTCATATAGTCAAGAAGGATGCCATTGATCAGCCCAAAGAACCAGGCAGAACCCACCAGCCTCACGCACACCCGCCGGCTCATGATCTGGGCATAGCCAAGTGGGTGGCAGATAGCAACATAACGGTCATAAGCCATAAAAGCCAAGAGGATGCACTCGGCCACACCCACACCAAAAACCAGATACATCTGGGTCAAGCAGGCGGCAAAGGAGAGGGTGTGGTCCTTGACCACCAGGTGGATCAGCATCTGTGGGATGGTAGTGGTGATGAAGCAGATGTCCAGTAAGGACAGGTGGCCAAGGAAGAAGTACATGGGGCTGTTGAGCCTGGAGTCTGTCCAGGTGATGAAGATGATGAGGCCATTCATGGCCATGGCAAGGCTATAGAGGGCTAGGAAGAGGGCAAAGAGCAGTGCCTGAGTGGCAGGGGAGCTCTGCTCAAAGCCTACGAGGATGAACTCTGTCACTGTGCTGCCATTCCGAGGGCCCACCATGTAGGGCCGCCTGGAGGAGGGAGGCAGGAAAAGCACAGATGAGCTAACTGTGTATAGGTGGGCCCTTGTATAAGAACAGATTAGGGTGAGTGATTGGAAGAAACATGAACATCAGTAAACTCCATATGAGTCAGCAATTTCATGGGCATGAAAATGACAGTGATAGATGCATCCTGCAAGGATACTGTGAACCTAGGGAACCTCTATTGTACTTTGTGTCCTTCAGGCTGCATGTGAACTATTGTATCCACCAAGTAAGCTGTATTCAGAGACAAACAAGAGTCTGAAAGGCATAGAATCATGTGACAGACCTTTGAAGGCAAGACTCAGGGAGAATCTGAGAACCTTTTAGAAATGATAATTGGCTTTCCATGCAGGAGGGAGATTAAAAAAAAAATCCCTACTAATATGAGAATAGAAAGATGCTTCCATGTCATAATTAAAACATTTATCTAAATTAAAATAATATTAATAGCTAACATTTAAGTACATATTATGTGTAAGGCACTGTTCTACATGCTTTATATGTAGTAACTCTTTTAAGTTTCACAAAAATCCTTTGGGGCAGTTAGTCTTCCTTTCATACTTGTTTTTCTGATGCACAGAATAATTTGTTAATAATGGCTGTGTTTTATAATCAGTTCTCAAAATCCCTGAAAATTTTACAATTGGCTCTAATGAGCTAGTACCAGCAGGCTCCAGCACACCACCGCAATGAGAATGAAAGGGCAGAATGATCACTATTTGCAGATGACATTTTTGGGATTAGGGAGCATTTCTTCCTCTCCATGTTTCTTCCTTAGCCCATAGGGAGACCAGCATTTCTACCTAAATTTCTCCCATTAAGAGGAAGAAGTGCTGCATGAAATACTGCAGACCCCACCTAGAAATAATCTAAATAATCTCAATCAAGCACTGGTTACATATTTTACAATATGTATATATAATGGGACAATATCATGGAAATAATTTCTTACCTCATTCTGTTACTATGGCTGGAAATGGTCTGTTTGTCACTGAATTACCACAACAGTTAAGGGAGATGATCTCATGGAGCCAAAAGAGGTGCTAGCCCAGGTAGGAGTGTCTGACGCTGGGGTCCACTATGGAAGAGAAGGTGTCTGTATCAGTCAGGATTCTCTAGGGAAACAGAACAGACAGAAGATATATAAATGTATATATATTATGTAAATATAATTATGAGAGTTTTGTAAGAATTATCTCATGTGACTGTGGGGATGCACAAATCCAAATTCCATAGGGTAGGTCGCAGGCTGGGTACCCGATGAAGGTCCTCGATGAATTCTCCAGGAGAAGCTGACCGTCTGAAGTAGAGATGGAAATTCTCTCTTCTGACTGCTCAAATCATCACTTCTCCTTGTAAAGCCTTCAATTGATTGGATGAGATGTCTCTTATTGCTGAAGGTCATCTCCACAGTTGATTTTAGATATGATCAGCCATAGATGCAATCAATTTACTGATGATTTAAGTCCATGAAATATCCTCATAGTAATAATCAGGCCAGTGCTTGCTTGACCAAACAGCTGGACATCATTATCCGGCCAAGGTGACACATTAACTAAACCATCACAGTGCCTGTTTTAGCTTATAAAATCCTTCCATGAATCTCTCAAACCATTTCAGGTGAATGTCTACTCAGATAAAACTTCTTTACACATTTATAGTGATTTACAAAGCATATTCATATATATTATCCCATTTAAATCTTACAACAATTCTATGAAATAGATGCTATTTCCGTTTTACAGATGAAGAAAAAGGATCAGAGAGCTAGACTTGCCCAAGGTTATACAGCTAGTAAATGAAAATAATGAGGCTCAGGCAGACCTTATTTTCCAGTACACTAAGGTGTTTAGGGCAGAGATGCCACCACCTCCTAAGGAAGGTTATATCATTAATCAATGTCGTATTTAGTCAGGAATATATGTATACATGCTATAATCCGCATTCCCTCATAGTTATAGCCCTTATTCTTTGAATCTAATCCATGGTAAAGAATGATGGCTTATTCTGAGGGGGAAACCCCTTTGAGATTTGAAGACTCTTATTAACCATTTTAGCCTCAGGCTAAATATTCTTGGGCCCTTTTACCATGCCTTGCTGGCCTTATTCCCTTACTAACTTCTAAGTTTCCAGAAATAAGAAAAGAAACAACTAAAAAGAAATTGACTGGAGACGTGGAGGAGAGTTTAGTAAGAACAATTAAATAAGCATGCACTCTTTTTGTTTAACCTGATATTCTTGTTGCACTTACCTCCATTTCCCATTGTTCTGGCCTTGTGAGAGAGATACATCATATTTCAATAGGGGTATTTCCCAGGGTGTTTTTCCTTAACCTCTTAAATCTCTCTTAAAAGTGTTTTTCTGATTCAATCCCCTTCATAATACACAATTCTTTATTTCAGGGATGATTTGATCAGCCTGTTGACCAGTGGTATTAAATACACAGAATTTTTAAAATGCAAAATGTACATGCTTATTTAGTTCTTTCTTCTCTGTTTCCTTTCTTGTTTAATAGCATCAAGATACATCTCTTCACATAAGCGGGAGACTGGATGTCCTCTTCCTCTTCTTCCTCACTCCTCCAATTAACCTTTCATTCCCTCATATAAACCTCCTAAATATTTCTCATTACTCCTCCACCCCTTCGTGCACCCTGCTCCTGTTGCCACTTACCATACACAAACTCATTCATTCACTCATTCTGCTTCTATTCCGTGCTACAGTGCACACTGCACTCCTTCTTGCTTCAGTGTTTTACACATGCTGGTCCTTCTCTATAGAATGACCTTCACCTTTATTAGTACTTGGTGACTTCTTTTTTTTTAAGATTTATTTATTTATTTATTCATTTATCCCCCCCTTGCTGCTTGTGCTCACCGGGTCAGCTAACCACGCCGTGCGGGCGTGGCTTTCCTTCACCAGGAGGCCCCGGGAACCGAACCCGGGGCCTCCCATATGGTAAACGGGAGCCCTACTGATTGAGCCACAGCCGCTTCCCTACTTGGTGACTTCTGACTCGTCTTTTATGACGTAGATCACATGCCACCTCCTAAGGAAAACCTCCCCCAACAGCCTGACATTTTTTCCCCTCTCTTTTAGTGAAAATAGGTTTATTTTTTTAGAAGTAAGCTCTTTTGACCCCACCATTTTGACCCCATTGTTTGATCTTTGAACCACAAATACATGTGGACAGTTAATTCAGGTCCAAAAATAATCAGAAGAATTGAAATGGCTTTAATTCTTGGCAATAAAGTCATACTGAGATATTTAACAATTTTAACATGGATTAGTTAGGAAATAAACACTAAATATACTAATAGAAGTAATCAAAACAAAATGAAATTGAAAATAGATAAACCTGTATGTTGTAAGATTTAGATCTAAAAATTTTGACAT
The DNA here is from genome assembly GCA_026826555.1 of Tolypeutes matacus. Taxonomy (NCBI): domain Eukaryota; kingdom Metazoa; phylum Chordata; class Mammalia; order Cingulata; family Chlamyphoridae; genus Tolypeutes; species Tolypeutes matacus. Next base: position 8,227,592 of record JAKSZT010054583.1, read on the forward strand.
GGGAAAATGAAACTTCATAGAAATAATCCCCACAAAAGAAAATCCATGCCGGTAGAAGCTATTACAGTAAACTTCGACTTGGACAAAAAACTGTTTGATAAAACAAAACTGTTGATAATTTATTTATAAATGAACTGGACTAGATCAAAATAATTTTAGCCTTTTTATTCATATAACAAAATTGGAAATACTTGTGTTACATAAAAACCAATCAAATAATTTAAGTTAATGAAATACACTATTGAAAGTATTTTCTCATTAAGAATTTATTGGTGCTGGAATAACACTGATTTAAAATGTTTGTATTCATTAAACAGAATCAAAGTGCTCCAAGAATCAAAATAGTGAGGTCAAAATAATTATAGAATCATGATGGTGGGACAAAAATATCTACTGATTCTCTGGCACAGAGTAAACTTTTGATTAATGTTTTTTGAACAAGTAAATGAATATTTTTGTTCATTTTGTTCAGAGTGATTTTTGTTGAGTCACTTTCTAACTCTACAACTATACAACTCACTAAATGAAATCTGTCTGAAATTCACATTGATCAAATTTACAGTATTTAATACATGACTAGATTGAACTTTTGCATTACTTTGTGTACTTTTCCCTTTCTATTTAGCTTTTTTTGGAGCATTTCAAGGAGTTTTTAAACCCACTTTTCCATGGACTCTTCTGCTTAATTTCAAACAAATAAGCAAATTATATACTATTAATAAGGACATGAAGACATTCAGTATAAGACAGTTATGTAGAAAAAAAGGACAAGTGTTCCCTTAAAATTGGAGAAACCACCATCATAAAATCCCATACTTTGCCATTACTTCATTGATCCTTCTACTTTCTAAGAAGGAAAGAGAGGAACTTGAAGGCCTAGGAAGAGAACTGAGAAATGTAAATTAATTTCTTTCCTCTAGTTAGTTTTAAGGAAGCAACTAGATGCTCACTTCACACCACAGTCCTAATTACAGATGTATACAAATTTGAATATATAAAAAATCCACAAACTGGAAGAAAATAGAATTGAATATTGGTTTAAATTTTTGAAGATAAATCAGCATCCCTCTGGCCTATACAAATGTGTTTTGTTATGCCTTCAGTGCTGAGAAGGATATCTCTCATAAAAATCTGGATTGTGGCTTCTCAGGAAAAAAATCAAAAGATCTGTATTGGGTCCATTTTCATCAACAGCTACCTGGAGTTTAGTGGTGGTTTCCCTGTGTGGACAAGCCTCCAGTACTTTCCAGTCCCCAACACTTCCATTTGTCTTATATCAGGCCCACCTCACTATCTATCCTTATCTATCTGTCCACTATGGGGATTGAGCTTGTGGGCTTTGCCTAAGCCATAGAAAAAAATCACAAAGGGAAAGATGACTACCTCAAATGGAAAAATTTTGGTACATTAAAAAACAAACCACTCCAGTTGTTTTTAACAATAATAGACTAGAAAAATTTGCAACTACAAGAGGCAAATTATATTAAGTTTACTTTGTAGAGAGTTGATGGAAACACCAAGATCTTAAGAGGGAAAAGGACAAAACCTTGAAATTCATAAAAGAGGAAAAACTATTCAAAAGCACTCAAACTCATTACTAATCAAATGATAGTTTAAAATCAATTAGATGTCATATAATTCCTCATCTGTTAAATTACCATTCAATTAGTTTTTTGGAAAGTATAATGTCAGTGCTGTTTAAATGGCATTCCACTGTTGGCCGGAAAGCAACATAAACCACTAGCTTTATAAATGTTCATTCCCTTTAATGTTGGGTTCCTTTAACAATATAGATCCTGGAGCCCAATTACCTGGATTCAAATCCTGGCTCCTCCACTTACCAACTGTGTAAACTGAGGTGATTCACATACCTCAGTCTCCTCATGTCTAATATGAGAATAATAATAATAGTACATATGTTAATGAATTATTATGAGAATTAAGGGTTAACATTTGTAATGTGTTTGGTACATAGTAAGTATATAAGTTTGCTAAATGAATAAATTGGTCTATTCTTAGAATTTACTCTAAGAAAAGAATTCCCAATTGAGAAAAAACTTTTTTGCACAAAATTTCACATTCTAGCATTATTTATAAGAGTAAACATTAAGAGTGCTAATAAGGAAATGGTTAGCGCTACTATAGAAAATAAAATATTATGCAATTGTGAAAAATTATGTTTATGTACACTGTGTAATAATGTTGAAATACATAATTTTAAGTGAAAAAGCAAAATATAAATCTGTGTATTTGTACCTTGACAAAAGATTGGAAGGAAGTTCACCAAAATGTTAGAGTGACTGGGTATAGGTGGTGGGCTATGAAAGATTTATTTTTTTATTCTTTTCTCTAGTTTCTACTTTTATAGAACTCAGATTCTTTACTTTTATAATGTCTCTTTATATACATACTTAAGGTAGAAAGTCATATTATGTGTGTAGTAATATTGAATTATCCCATATTACTCTATGACTTAGCTGTTATAAAGTACACCAAAGCCAAACATACTTCACCTTTACCCATCACATCTTCTTACTCTTAGTGTTTAAGATATTCCTTTTACGCTTAACAAATATTGTATATTTCTAGTTTGTTTAATAAATATATATAGTTATGTATGTATGTAACTAAATATAACAAGAATACTAAAAGGGGAAAATCAGCTTCATAAATAATTTATACATTTACTCAATAAATATTTATTAAGAGCCTAGACACTTGGGAAATAGCAGTGATCAAAATTCCTGTCATGATGCTTCTATTCCGTTGGAAATAAGAAAACAAAGTGGGAATGGCCTTGGCTAAAAGATTATTGAGATATCTAAAAATATACATCTCAAAGGATTAAGAAAGGACTCTGAAGGGTTAAGTTCTTAGATATAGGAACTTAAGACAGTCATATTCTGAGATGATTTCCTCAATATTAAAATTAAGAGAAATAAAAACAGATGCAAAAAGTAGTAAAAATAGTAAACTCTAAAACAGCTGAAATGATTTAATTACATACAAAAACTTCTTTGAAAATTAAATGAAAAATTGGGAGACAATGGGGATTGAGAGGAGGAAGGTGTCATAGCACACCAGACATCCGATAACACAGTGATAAAGGGAAGGAAAAAAGGGAAAAAAGAAGAGAGAAAGGAAATAAAAATGAATATATATATATATATATATATTTTAAAGGCATTTCCTTTGCTTTTTTGCCCATTTTTTGAATGTCCCAATCTACTAATTATATTTTATTTTGTTTTGTTCTTTGTTTGATTATTTGTTTTTTTTTCCTTCTCTCTCTTTTTTTTTTTCCCCCTGAGTTTCCTTATGTTTGTCTCTTGCATGTAAGCTTATCACACTTGTTTCTTTTTCCTAGTAAGTGTATTTGATTATTTTATGGACTAAATGTTCATGGAGGATTTGGATCACAGAAGGGTTACAATGGGTACTGCGGGGGATTATTGGGGGGAGGGTGTCTGGGGGGGTTTCGTGGGGATTGGTTCAACCGAATATGCATGAAAGATATACAAAATCATTCAAAGGATCGGGGGATGGGGCGTGGTCACGATGGGTGGATAATCACACAATAAATGAGGGAATCTGAATTCCTAGCCTGGAGAGCTCTGCCACAATCTCCAAGGGAGCAGCAATAGTCCTCTGAGTGTAGGGACAGTGCCTGTCAAAATAGGATGACCCACTGATGTTTTATTTTTTTTATTTTTTTTATTGATGACTACCCTTGTGAGTTTTTGCTCTTGCAAATGAGACTTAGCCTGCAGTAGTGGGGTGCCTAAGGGTTGCCACCTGAGAGCCTCCTTGTTGCTCAAATGTGGCCTCTCTCTAAGCCAAACTCAGCATATGATTGCATTACCTTCCCCCCAACGTGGGACAGGACTCCCGGGGATGAGCCTCCCTGGCAACGAGGGATTAATACCAAGTGCCAACTGGCAGCTTTGTGCAGTGGCAGTATCATAGCCAATGAGGTTTATCCGAGGCACGATTATTGCTAATTGAAAACTTTTCCCAAGTGCCAACTGGCAACACAACTGGAAAAAGACCTTGAATAAAAGGGGGAAACGGTAAAGACAAATGAGTTCAAGTGGTTAAGAGACTTCAAAGAGAGTCGGGAGGTCATCCCAGAGGTAACTCTTACGCACACCTCAGTAGGAGCTCATAGAACATCTAAGTGCCTATCACCCCACTCAGTGGGGTTCCTGAGAGCTCCAGAGACACCCTGGTCTTATATAAGGGGGGATAGCCCCAGAGACTGATGCCTTATCAGTGGGTTCTATTTTGGAATCTGTGCTCCTGAGAGTGACAGAATTAGACTCAAATAAGTCCTCCCTGCACATGGTTCACCAGTCCCTTCTATTCAAACCTACATGTGATGCTGGAGTTTCTTAGGTATACTTCCAGAGACTGGAGCCTCCCGCCTACCTATGTGCCAGGTGTGCATGAAACCTAGGTGGAGCTGCAACTCCTACCCTACAGCTCAATGGACTCATCCAAGTCACCTGGTGAGGAGACAACGATGGGAAATGGCCATCCCAGGGAATGGAGAGGGCCTGCATCTGCAGGCAGGATCATCCCACCCACCATATCCACGGGATATAAGCCCTCTCTCACTTGGAGTTGGAGTGGACATCACCATCCCAGTCGCCTCTGGATTGGGGGAAGAAATATGGACTAGAGTGGACTTGATGGTATTCTCTTGCTCACATATGGTGATTCTTGCAATGCAAAAAATTATAACAATGAGGTGGAGCCAGTGGCCACTTGACAGTTTTTGGGTAGGGAGGGGATGAGCAGTTGAAATACAGGGGCTTCTTTGGGAGTTGGAGGTTGTCCTGAGTACTGTTGTGGCAATGGATGTAGGCCATTTTAAATCAGCACACACCACTCAGAACTGAGTGGGAGAGAGTGTGGTCTACAGTGTGAACTGTGGTCTATGGTTGGTGGCAAGGCTCCAGGATGTGTAAGTTCATTGAGGTTGGTGGGCCACACTGTGGGAGATGTTTGTGTGGGATGTGGTGGGAGGTGTGGGAGGTGGGCAACATGGGAATCCCAGTGGGTTCCGTGTAATATTTTAGGTAATCTAAGCACCTCTTAAAATATATGTATATATATATATATATAAATAACATTTTTGTAAGCAAATACACATATATGCATATATATTTATATATCATTTTACAAATGTTTGTATGTATTGTGAGAATTTTGATTTTTACCCATAATAAAAAAAAAAATAAAAAATAAAAATAAAAAAAAGAAATAAAAAGACAAATAAGAAAAAAAAAAAAGATGCTATAAATTTAATAAATGTGAATTTTAGGTGAACCTGTCATTGTGAAAATTAATTATTAGGCTCCCAGGATTATTGGTTTTAGGATATTAATTTACTTCCTTTAGGCCATGGTAGAATTAATATCTAAACAGTTTTGCAGACAGTTATGGGAGTTAAAAGGGTACGGCTATCAAATGCTAGGTCTAACCTACATCTCTTTCTGTGCTATTTATGTTGTTCTAACTTCACCAAAGATTGAGATTTACGTGCAACTTTCTCCTTACCATGTGGTAGAAAAAGTTAACAAATTTGTTAAACTATAATAACATTTTCTATTGTATGATCTAGATCTTTTCCAGGATAAATGTAGTTTCTTTTCTTTTTCTCCATCTCTTCCACATTCTGCTCTTTTATGGTTGGATCTACAGCAAATTCTCCATATCTCTGAAATTGAGAGGCCCTGAACTATACATCACATCGAATGATGATCTGACTGACGCAGTGAGTGCCTTTACTTAGCATGTCAGCTCTTCGCCACTATGGACAAGACAGAAGAACAAGCTCTATCCACAAGGAATCTTCTCTGGCATCTACATGACCATATTTTAGAACTTGGTTTCAATCTATTTTCCTCACTCTAGGTGGATCTCATATCGACTTATTCTTTCCACTAAAAATCTTAATCACTGTGCCTTGTCTCCCCTCCAGAGTTCCCAGCTGAACTATATATAAAGCAAAAATCAAACACACCTGAAAATACATTCTTTCTCTTGGCAATAGCCGCCATAAGAAGGAGGCTTAGGTAAAAAATATATATACATCCCCTAAATACTCTTAACAGGTAGAGGGAAAACAGAAGATGAAAATGTTACCACACAGAATGATTAGTCTCTGATATAAAGGATTTGCGATGTGTGCAAGATGGAGGACTTTGTGACTGAAGGATGCAAGACTGAGCATTAGATTGGCTCTTTTTGGCAGTTTTAGTGGCCATGGTTAATGTGAACTACACTGCCATTTATGCTATTTGAAAAAAAAAATTGTATTGATAGTAAACAGCAACAACAAAACACAAAGACAAACATAGGGAGATGAATTAATTGCATCTGAAGTTTTGGAAAGAACTAAAGAGTTATTTGACCAATGAAATAGCAGTAAGAGGTGAAATAGATGCTTTTTTGAGACCCAGCATCTACATGGGAAACCCATATATCTATGGCAGATGTGGAAAGACTTCAGGGTTTGGAACTAGACAAACCAGTGCTCACATCTCAGTTTCACCACTTAACTAATTACACATTGGGTTAACCTCTGATTTGCCGGTTGTTGTAAAGATTAACTGATAACAGAAATAACACTTAATAATATTTAGTGCTTAATGATATTTAATGAAACTGATAAAAATTACTCAGAAAGTTCATTACCTTCTTTATGTTTCTTCTTTTCCTCACTTCTTTTCTTCTTTGCACCTCATATGTTGGAAGAAATCTTTTGAGGTCTTCACCAATATTCCACTACAATGGAAAATTCCTGGACAGAAACTATAACTTTAAAAAGATCATTTTTCCAGATCAGGGAATTCTTTTCTATAGTGGATTAAACTCCCATTTCACCCACCCCCCACTCCTCACCCTACTTCCTTTAAATTCTATTTACTCTCTAGATCTTAGGGAAAATAGGCAAAATGGAAACTTCATGTTCTTTATCTTATTTTGCAATTTATTCACAAACCTCTTTGAGATCCCTCAGCCATCTTTTCGCAAAAGAGCAGAAAAGAAAAAATGCACAGAAAAATAGGAAGAATATCCATGCAGACAAATGGATGGAGGAAAAGATACAAATGGGAAAGGAGAAAGAGGAATAAATTGTGGGGCAGAGAAAAGAAAAAAAAATTACATGAGGGAGAGAGACCTGAAAACAGAAGATGAATCCAAATAAGAAAATAAAGCAAGAACATTAGAAATAAGAGGAGGCAAGAGCAGATAGTGAAAAACTTAGTAATTACAACAATCCCTTCCATTTCTGTGACTCTTCACAGTTTACCTTCTTGCACATGCTCCTGTGAGGAATTAAGTGAGTTTAAAAGGTGCCTCTAATGCTACTCCATAGATGGGGAAATAAAGCCCCATGAAAGAGTCAGTGTCCTAACTGGTCAGGTAGCCAGAGAGGGATAGATGCAAGGCTCAAATTAGGGTCTTTTAGTATACTCAAAACCTCTGTGAGACAAGGTCACCTATCAATAAATTGCTAAAACTGGCTTCAGGGACAGTGTTCTTTCTGCTATTTGTACTGAAAGCGGATGGAAAAATAATGAAAGGGGGTCTAGAGAGAGGGGGATGAGGGACATGGTGAAGATAGCTAGAACAAGAGGAAGTAAAAAGCAGAAAGATGTAAACCAAACAGGAAACAGACCAAGAGGCTGCTATAAGCAATGGCACACCTTTTTGGGTGATGTAGAATTGATCCCCTAATCCAGAAGTTTGGAATCCTCTCAGTCAGGTGATTCTAGAAAAATTGGTTTGGTTTTCTGGGCTTCTTAAAACCAGACTGTCCCTTTTTGTCATCTCCAAGCCCCCTGCCCCTCAGCCAGAGCCAGGAGGGCAGGACGGCAGACCGGAAGAATCTGATGGAGACACGGAGGGGCGATACAGAGGAAGAAGCAAGTAACAGGAGAGTTGGGACAAGATAGACACAGCTAGATGTCTAGAGAGGGAGAAACAGGGCAAGGGACAGGTAATGGAGTCAGTATCTGTAACATTTCCTCCATGGCCACTAAATACAGAGGCCCGGTGTGATCTGAACAGGTGATCATTGAGAGAGCCAGGGAGTGTTCAGCTTTGATGGATGCAAACAGAGGCAGCATCAACTTCCACCACAAGAGAAAGGAGCACACTCACTGACCTTCTCTGTGGGCTTCGGCACTTCCTGGCGAGGACATTGGCTGTTCTGACCTCAGGCTCATGGGGAGGGTGCAGTGAGTTTTGCTATAGACAAGCTGCTCCTGTATAGGGTTGTGAGCTCCTGATTCTCTACTCCCTCTGACTCCACTGTACTCTCCATGCTATTCCTCTCATTACACACTCACACTGATGTAGTAGGACATCAACTGGGCTCTCAGCGTCAGGGTAGAGGCTGCCTCTCACTGGAAACTGACAGGGAACTGACTGTAATAGATGAAGAGCTCATTCTTGAAGTCTGCCTTAGTATGACCAGGTCTCTAGAGTTTAAGCAGATTTCAGTCCATTCCTAGGATCCTCAGGGAGACTTGTCCATTGGCATGGCACCCTGGAATTCTGAGTTAGTCTCAGATTTCCCAGGTAGAGTCTGTTCCCCACCCAAAATAGCTGTTTTGAAGAATCAAGGGTCAGGTACGTCTATGTTTCCCACCCCCTTATACCAAAGAAGCTCTATCCCCAGAAGTAGAACCTGTCTAGAACAGATTACTCTGATCCCCAGCCTAAAAGATTTAGGAGGATCCAGCCCAACATGGGACCCCAGTAAATGCAAATGATAGTAAGTTTGTTAACTCATTGCCATGTGTGGTGGTTCTGTTTTGGTAAAAAATAAGCAGTAGGTGCAGAGGACCTGAGAAGTCTATGTTGTTAGAATAATACACATCAACTCCTTTCACCCTCCCAACAGTTGTGCCAGACAAACTGTCCTAGCTGGATGGGATGACCAGAAATCTTTGAAGAAATTACTGACTAATTTAATTAATTGCCTTACATTATCTCTTTTAATCTTCACACCAAGATACAGAAATATTAAGTAATTTGTCTAAGATCATATAGCTGAGTAACAGGTACAGCAAGGCTTAAACCCCAGTTGGGCCATGGCTTATGATCTTTAGACAAGACCTGGTTATTTTCTCTTTGTTCTATGCAAGACTGAATTCCTCAGTTATCCTTGGCCAAAGGAATTTTTCTGTGTTCAGAAGACCTCAGGAAAGAAGATTGTACATCTTCCTTTAGGATCTTCCATAGTACAATATTTTCCTAAGTGGTCCTTGAACTACCTGCGTCAGACTCTAATGGTGACCGTGTTGAACAGGTAGATGTTCTGGTCCCATTTCAGATCCTATTGAATTGGAATTTTAGAGACTGTGCCAGTAAAGGAAATTTTTAGCAAATTCCCAAAGCAGGAACCAAGCAGCTCACATTATTGACCACAATTAGAATGGCAATTCAATTAAGAAACAAAACAAAACAAAAAAGGAGAGTTGAAAAGAAACAACAACAAAAACCTTGGACAATTACAAATAGCCTTTGCAACTAATTTTTGCTTAAAGAAGGAAATCAAAACAGAGTTTTCAAATTATTCTGAAATTAATGACAACAGCAGCACTACATATCAAAACCTGTGGGATATAGATACAGTGCTCATATGAAAGTTTGAAAAGTCTAAATTAAACTTAAAATTTCCTAAGAAAAGATAATTTATCAAAATGAACTCAAGTAAAATTTGAAAACTTGGATAGTCCATTAATTATAGCAGAAGTTAAAAAGGAATGATTAAAGAGGGTACCGGGGCCACATATCTTTAGGGGCAAGTTCTAGGAAAACTTTAAGAAATAGATCATTTGCATGTTAAATAAACTGTGCCAGAGCACGTAATAAGACGAAGAAGTATCTTAGAAAATGAGGCTCACATAATGCTAATATGGAACAAGGGCTACACAAGAAAAGAAATCTATAGAAAATCTTTGTTATGAAGGTAGATGCAAAAATACATTATGACTATTAAGTAGAGTTTAATTCCAGGAATGTGTGTGTGTGTATATATATATATATATATAATTAAATATTAAAAATATATTAAGGAGAATAACAATATAACTTATCAATAGATACCAAAAAATTAGTAAAGTTCAATAAGCATTTGCAATAAAAGCTCTTAGCAGATTAGAAATAGATAGAAATCAACAAGATTGTGGGAAGATGCTGGAGTAGGAAGTTGCTGGAATTAGTCCCTCCAGTAGTAGGAATCAACTACTGAACTGGCAGGAACTATCTGAATCAACCACTTTGAAACTCCAGAGTCTAGGTGAACTTTGTGCAGTGTCCAGGAAGGAGAGGGAGGAAGAGATTGGTACTTTGCAATACAGATGGTGAGTTTCACCCTCCCTGCAGGGTTATCATCTGTATTAGTTAGGCAAAAGGGGTGCTGATGCAAAGTACCAGAAATCTGTTGGCTTTTATTAATATAAAGGGCGTTTATTTGGGGTAGAAGCTTACAGTTACAAGGTCCTAAAGAGTACAACTCAAGGTACCACAAGAGGTACTTTCTCACCTAAAGTCTGTTGCCACGTGTTGACACAAGATGGTGGTGGGCGATGTCGACAATGGTTCAGCCTTCCTTTTTCCTCTTAAGGCTCCATGGTCCCAGCTTCTTCTGATCTCAGCTGTAGGCTGGCATAAGGCTCGTCTCTCTCCCTGGAGCTCTTTTCTTTCTGGGCTCAGCTGCTCTGTTCTCTTCACAAGGTCAGCTGTAAACTATGAGGCTCACCTCTCTTCCTGCGGCCTCTGCCGTGTCTAATGAGCTGTCTCTCTTCCTCTGTGTCTTCTTCTCTGTGTATCTATTTCTATGTGAGAGTGTGTTTTATCAGTCTTCCAAGGGGGCTGGGACTCTAATGATGTGGTTGAATCAAAGTCCTAATCTTAACATAATTTAATCAGATATCTCAGCTGAATCTAAATACAATCAAAGGGTTATCACGCCCAGAAGAACCAACCAGTTTACAAACATAATCTATATCTCTTTTTGGAATTCGTAAATAATATCAAACTACCACACCATCCCCTTGCCCCAGCCTCAAGGCTGGCAGCTGTGGGACTGGAGCTCCGGCTCCTGGCTCAGCTTGCTGATGCCAGGCTGGGACACAAATAACAGTGGGGGCACTGTTCCCAAAAGAAGGAATAAGGTAAGCTAGGCAGGCAAAAATATCAGGTGTCCATCTCAGACATCATTAGCACCAGAACACAGTTTGGAAAATACTGTTCCAGGATTTTAGAGGTAGAGTTCACCTGCTTCATTTTAGAAATTAGGAGTCTAAATCCCAGGAAGTCCAAGTGACTTTCTCAAGTTCCTGTAGAGTCAGGGCTAAAAACCCAAGTCACAGGTCATGACTTTTTATCATGGTACCATAGCCCCTCTTTTTGTTGCACCTAACACTGTGGAGCAAGTGTTTAGTATAGCAGCACCATCCTGCAATGGTGGTAGGAGCTGACTCCCAGAAGTGAGCCACAATGATGAAGCTGCTGGAGAGCTGGGTTGTAAGTGCCAGCAGCATCACTGAAGGTGTTCAGAGAAATGGGTCTCCAGGGAGATTTTTCTGACCATGTTACACATATCCCCACATGGAGGAGGGAGGCAGCCTCCTCAGGTTATAGGGAAGAAATTCAAGTAGACCATGGAATACCACTACCCAAGCTGGGGTGGACAGCAGCCATGGTAACCAAGGCAGATTTCTCCCCCAAGGCTGCTGTGTCTTTAGATGGCCTGATCAACATCTGGGCACTCATTCACTCACTAGTTTTTGCCCAAGAGTCAGCACTGTGCATAGTGCTGGCAATACAAAAATGCAGGGACAGTTCCTTCCCCTGAGATACCTGCAGACTGTGAGGAGAGTTACAATATAGTGAATTTTGCCATTCAGATTATGTTCCTTCTTAAGCCCCTTCCATGAAGGCCCTGGACTAGAAAAGGATGAAGTCCCAAATTGTGAACATGGCATCCAAGGGTCTTCATTCTCCAATATTGCATACCTAGCATCATGGTTAAGGGCATGGACACTGGAGTCTGACTGGATTCAAATCCGAGCTGTGCCACCGAGCTGAGTGAGCCTGAACAAGTGACCCAGCCTCTCTGTTTATTTACCTGGATAAAGATAAATATTAGAATGACAATAGCACTAAACTCATAATATTGTGAGGATTAAATTAAATAAGACCTAATTACATAAAATGTTTAACATGGTATATAGCACATAGTAAGTATTCAATAGGGTAAACATCATCATCATCATCATTATCATCATCATCATCATCACCTCCTTCTGGAGGTTTATCTCTCCCCACATATTTTCCTCTTACTGTCTTGTTTCCTACCCCTCTACCATTCACATGTTGGGAGTTTTACTTCTTCCTGCGTTACTCACACTGCTCCCTCTACTGGCATATCTATAGAAAAGCCATTGAATAGATGCCCTCCCTTAACCTGTATTAGTCTATTAGTCTGGCGCTCACCTACTTCAAGACTCATTAGCTTTAAGGGTCACCTCCATTTTGGCGCCTTTAATGACCATCTTCCTCTCTCCTCCTCCATGACTACATCACTTGAACTTTCCCTCTTTGTGCCCCTGTGGTACCTTGTTCCATCACGACACCTACAACAATTCATCGCTTTTTTTTTTTTTTTTCCTAACCTAGTTGAAACACCTCATTTTATTTTTCTTGGCTTCTCAAATAAAATTTATCTTACCATGCTTTTCTAATTGTAAGGCCACTATCGATCTATTCATTACAGCTAAGTCAGAAAATAACTATAAGCAAAAAGGAAGTACCTCAAAACACCCTTAGTTCCATATGGGCAGATTTACGGTGATGCTAATGAAGTTTCAGAGCCTCTCTCCTTAACATGGAGGGAGCCCTTCTAAAGCTCTGGCAAGGTGTTAACATGGCCATATATTTTTATAAAATTTGCAAAAGAAATTAATTTGAATACAATTGGCTACCTTTGCTTTCTTTCTTCCATTCCTCCTTTCCTTTGCATCAGAAGGTAGTGTTGGAGTGGCCATGGGTCCTTTTGGGGTCTCCTTAAGTGGAAATAAACCTGGGATAAATTTAGTTAAGGGTTTAGTGGAATATTTGTGTGTGGTTTGCAGTCACTTTACATATAGTTAATTTATTGCCATCTATCCTGGCATAGGAGTGGCTTCCTATTATCTCTTGTGCCAAATGTCCCAGCATCAAGACAATGTCTTGATATGAATGTATCCTATGGGGTTTGGCACCATAACTTTTGTGTGGGAAGTGAGGGTCTATCCATTTAAAGTTACTCAAACCTTGCAATATAGGTTTAATAACGTGTTTTTTTGTTTGTTTGTTTTTGTTTTTAAAGATTTTATTTATTTATTCATTTATCCCCTCCTTGCTGCTTGTGCTCGCTGGGTCAGCTAACCACACCAGGTGGGCGGGCCTGCCCTCACCAGGAGGCCCCGGGAACTGAACCCGGGGCCTCCCATATGGTAAACGGGAGCCCCACTGATTGAGCCACAGCCGCTTCCCTAATAACGTTTTAAAGCCTCTAAAATATATTTTAAAGATTCAGAAGAGAAATCTGAATATGAAGGAAAATTGAAAAGTTCATTCAAAAATTTATGAAGTTCAAGTATGTCATTTTAAGTGCAATTTGGAATATTTCAATAAAAAAGTGAATATTATGGACTCCTGATTTAAAATTTTATGGGGGATTTCTTCTTCTGTTTCTTGAAATTTATTAAATAACAGGCAAAAGTCAGCTGGAAATTAATAGACTATAAAACACAGGTGATAAAGATGAATGAGGAAATCAACAGAAATTATATTGATATCAAGAGGCTAGTTGTAACAAAAAAATTCAGACTGTACAAGAACATTAATTCATTAACAGAAAGAGATAAATTTCAATAGAAGTAATGGATAGAATTTTAGATTGTTTGATAATTCAGTAATAAAGAGGTATAAATCACATGAACAAATTTGAAAAATTCAAATATATTGCCAATTTGACAAGAAATGTTGACTAAATGAAGATAATATCAAACTCAATACACTGCTAAAATGAAGACAATGACATTGATTAATGAGCATTGTCAGTTCTAAGAGTATTAAAGATTAGTCACTGCACAAGAAAACTTGAAAAGCACTGAAATCTTGCAGCTTTATATATAGAAGTAACTTGAGAGAAATTTCCTCAAAGTTGACAATGAATTTAAAATTTGACATGACATTACCAATAACTTGAGTTATGAAGCTGAAAAAAAAATCTAAACTATTGCTAGTAAAAAATAAATCTCAGCTAACTGGATAGAGAAAAACTGATTTATATATCTTTTCTCGTAATAGAAAATAACATGACAATATATAAATTTTATATTCTGGCAACACTTTTATTTTTCATTAAATAATATTTAGTTTTCATGCTAATATTGTTCCTAGTGGAGTCACAAAGATTAGAATTATTACATTCTCTTTCCTTATAAAGCTGTTTGCTTTCCTCAGAGTTAATGATTGCCTTATTTTAAAAATTTGGTTAGTTTCCTATGTACCTATTAGTTTACTCCCAGACTTTCCAAGAGAACATTTTCTTCTTTGCATTTTTATTTTTTTAAATGTTTTTTATTTAAATTTTCAAACATTTTGTAAAAAATAGAAAGTATAGTGTGATTAACTCCATGTTCCTGTCATTTACCTTCAATAGTTATCAATACATTATCAATTTGTTTCATCTATACCCTCACCCACTCTCTTACTCTCACTGAATTACTTTGAAACAAATTCCACACATCATATAATTTCATTATAGGTACTTCAGTATGTATCTCTAAAAGATAAGATTACTCAAAAAATATAACCATGGCATCATTAACATACCTAAAATATTTAACATTTTAAAATTTAATCAACTATTCTGTCATGGTCAAATTTTCCTGTCTTGTCTCATACACTCATTTTCTCTTTTATTACAGTTGGTTTGTTAGAATTAGGATCCAAATAAGGCCCCAAATTTATAAAGTAGCAAAGGGAAGAGTGGGCCCATGTCAACAAGACTAATTCTAAACACCCCTGCTGACAGAGGGAGGCAGGGGAAGTTTCTAAATTTCTCTTTTCCTTGTCCGGATGGGCTTAGCATTGCACAGGGCTGAAGCTGTAGGAGCGGCACGTCAGCCTCTGCAGTGAGCTTGGCCAGGGACTGCAGAACCGATGATGAGATAGTATACCACACATAATCCTCTACTTCTACCTTCATTTTCTCCTCACACAATCTTTGATACTGTGTGTCAAAAGATAGTCTACTTAGATGCTGAACAGAACTCTTAGGGACTACTGGTGCCTAGGACATCAATGCAACTCAAGCAGAAACCAGAGACAGGGTGAGGCAAATGAAGGCTTCCCTACCAGAAGGTCATGGGACTATCACCTCCTGAATAAGGGTGGGAAAGAGTCAGCCTCCAGGAACATCTTTTGGAGAAGGCTGATATTTTATAATTGATCCATGAAATGAAGATAACGAACAGCTTCCAAATCAGGTAGTGTGAAGATAGCTTTGAATCTATCTCCCTCTATCTTTGAATCAAGACAGAGAGAGAGATTCTGAACTTTCCCCCACACTCTTGGATTCACTTGAGAGCAGTTACTTCTGTAACTATATACAAACATCTCTCTATAGGATTAGCTCTGGGTCTTTAACCTTAGTTCTTTAACCAAAGAGCTAGCCCTCAAGTCTTTAGGCTCAGTATTTATATTTATACCCTTATCACTAAGCCTGGAAGAGCTATATCAAATATGTTACGCCATCTGGAGGTTTTTGTGTTAAAAAGAAAACCCATCTTTACGCACTGTTTTAGGCTGATCAAATTCTTCAATAAATTACTTGTGCAATATAACAATTTTTAAAACTGGGTATAGTGGGGTAGCTTAAATAGAAAGAGCCTTCCTGAATAATTAACTCCATCAAGGGTGGTTTTTTTTTTGTTTTGTTTTGTTTTTTGTTTTAAGAAATAGCATTGTTGTACAAGAAGGATGGCAAAACTTTGTTTTTACATTTCATGACCAAATTTCATAAAGTTCTTGTGAAGGGGCTAGCTAGAGTTCAGGTCTGGTGGCTCAGTACTGTTGCTGATATGTAACAGATGGTAGAGAAGTATGATACCTGACAGGCTACTATGCACAGCTCACCAATTTCCCTTTCTTTGGGAAATAATAAACAGAAGCCCTTAATTTCCATGTAGTCATATTTAATTTTTTACTTTTTTGATTAGTGCTTTTTTGGTGTCTTGTTTAAGAAAAATTTCCCCACCTTAAGATCATGTAAGTATTCTTCTATACTATATTCTAAAAGGTTTTTTTTGTTGTTGTTGTTTGCCAATTAGATCTTATAACTTAGATGGAAATTTATTTTTGTCTCCTACATGAGTTAGGAGTCCAATGTCACTTATTTCCTATATGGAAAATTAGTTGTACCAATACCATGAATTGAAAAGACTGTCCTTTCCTTACTGCTTTGCAGTGCCACCTTCATTATAAATTCGTGTTTGTATTTCACTAGTTTATTTTTCTATCCTTGCACCACTACTACACTGCATGAATTACTAGAGCATTATAATAAGTATTGATATCTAGTAGATCAAGTTCTTCTATTTTTTTCTTATTCTTCAAGTGTTTTGGCTATTCTTAGCCATTTGAATTTTCATATAAATTTTAGAATAAGACTGTAAGTTCAACAACGTTTAAAACTTGTTGGAGTTTTTATTGGGCTAGCATTGAATGTATAGATTAGGTTTGGGAGAACTGACATTTGTTTGTTTATAAACAATCATAAAGTTCTTGCAATCTTAATAAATATTAACTCTTTTTAATCTTCTAACAATCCTATGAGGTAGATACTATTTTTATTTCCATTTTATAGTTAAGGAAACTAAGACCAGAGTGCTCAAGTAGATCCCCTAAGATCACATGGGTAGGAAGTGGTACAGCCAGGCAAATTAGCTCTAGATTTTGTGATCTTAACCAATAAACCATGTTGCCTCTAATGAATTACATCTTTATATATTTACAATATTGAGTCTTCCAATCTACAGATATGGAATTGTTCCTTTCATCTATTTAGATCTTTATTTTTATAAATATGATAAGATTTACAAGATCTTTTAGCATCAAAATATCAATTCCCAAAAACAATTCTAATGAACAATATGCAGGATCTCTACAGAAAAAAATGCTATTGTAGGTGTAATATTTTTTATTTTTTTTTTCTTAAGATCTTTTAATAATTCATTTTAAACAGGTAAAAGAAAATATAAAACTAAACTACTACTAACTATTAGAAATGTAAAATTGAAGAAACACCAAGAAGGTGTTTGGGAACAGAAGAAAATGAAAGAAGGATGGCAAACATGGTATAACCCCACTGTAGCAGAGATTCTTTTAATAATAATTCAATTATACCATTCATTAGTTCATCGATATGAGCATTAAATATACTTGATTTAACTATTTGATGTTGCTGTATTTGATGCTCAAATTTTAGAATTTAGGAAGAAATTCCTTTGTGTGGTAATGGGACTATAAAAAGGATGGGGATGATGTAAATTCACTCATCTGCTTATTGAGCATTCACTATTATATTCACTATGTGTAATTAAAGACAAAAACAAAAAAAGTGTTTTTTAAACAAAAGAAAGTAAAAATTATGATCTGTTTGATATTTTTTCATCTCTCAAACTCATTGCTATTTTAAACATTTTATGATGAAAACTGTTTAACATACTCAAAATCAGAGAGAAAAACATAACCATCACCCTTCTTCAACTCTTATTAATACATGGCTCATTTTGTTTCAGTAATATTCCTACCCACTACCTGCCAGTCCATGATTATTTTGAAGCAAATCCCAGGTGTCATATCAAATGATTTATAAATATTCAGTATGTATCTCTAAAACATAAGAAACCTTAAAATAAACATAATTTTATCATCAAACCTAAAAATGTTAACAAAATTCTTTAATACCTTCAAATAGCTAGTCACTGTACACATTTCCTGATTGTCATATACATTGTGATTGATTGATAATGTCTCTTAAGCCTCTTTTGATCTACACTGTTCTTCTGCCATCTTTTTTCCTCTTTCTAACTTTTGTTGAAGAAATAAGCTTATTTGTCCTGTAAGGTCTCTCACATTCTGGATTTTTCTGATTGTATTCCTGTGGTGGTGTTTGACATGTTATTGTGTCCTCTTATTTTCAATAAACTGGTAGTTAGATATAGAGGTTTTTATCAGATTCAGGTTTGATTTCTTTCTTCCAAGACTGCTTTTTAATCAAGAGATATACAACGTCTGGTTTTCTCTTTTTTGTGTGATGTTACCAGCTATTGGTGGTAATTATCTAGGCCCATGAATTAATTACAAGTTGCAAAATGTTGGTAATTTAATTCTGTCATTTCAGCTTTATCTATAAGAAAAACTTTATCTCATCAAATATTTGGTGACCTATGTCAGTTTTTCTCCAATTATTTTGTCTGTCTAAAGCTTGTTGTTTAATAGATTCCTCAGAAACAATATTCTATGAGTTCTTGCATGTTCATAAAAGTTTGCCTGTGGTCTTTATATTTGAAGGTCAATTCAGTTAGATATAAAATCTGTGGCTCATATTATCTATCTTAATTGTCTAAAATATGTTGCTCTATTGACTTTTGGCATAAAGCATTGCTGATGAAAATCCGATGACAACTTAATACTCTTTTCATTATAAGTGACTTGGTCTATTTGTATGGATGTCCAAAGGATTTCTTTCCTTTTTGTTTAACATTCTATAGTTGTTGTTATTTTTTAAGATTTATTTAATTTATTTATTTCTCCCTACCCCCTTGCTATTTGCACTTGTTGTGTCTGTTCATCTTCCTTGTTTCTTTAGGAGGCACCAGGAGCCAAACCTGGGACCTCTGATGTGGGATGGAGGTGCCTGATCACCTAATCACCTCTGCTCCCTGCTTTGTTGTGTCTCTCATTATGTTTTTTCTTCTTGTGTCTCTTATTGTCTCAGCTCGCCGTGCCTGCCCATTGCACCAGCTTGCTGTCTTCTTTAGGAGGCACTGGGATCCAAACCAGCAACCTCCCATGTGGTAGGCAGGAGCTCAGTCGTTTGAGTCACATCTGCTTCCTGAATGTCCTATAATTTTGACAGAATATGTCTTGATATTGACTACTCTAAGTCAGTTTGCTCAGGTATACATTATTCCTTTTTAATATGGAGTTTCAAGTCATCTTATTATCCCAGGGTATTTGAACCCCTGTGAAAGCTGTAAGCTCCTTCTCAACAATGTTTTTAAATGCATAAAATAAAATAAAATAAATAAAATAAAATAAAATAAAATAAAATAAAATAAAATATAAAATAAAATAAAATAAATAAAATAAAATAAAATACACAAGCTTACATAGGAAAGTAATTATATTGAAGAACAGCTTTATTAAAGCAGAAAGACTGTATATATAAAAATGTGCTTCTTTCATTTTCAAACAGGCCTATTGATATATAACTCAGGCCATACAATTCACCAATATAAAGTACATAATTCAATGATTTTGAATATATTCATAAACACATACAACCATCATGACAGTCAATTTAGAACATTTTCATCTCTTCAGAAAGCAATCCAGTAGCCTTTAGACATCACTGACCTATCCCTCTATCAACTCCCTCCCCCAACCTTCTACAACCACTAATCTTCTTTCTGTCTCTATAGATTGCTATATTCTGACATTTCATATAAATGGAATAATACAATATGTGAGCTTTTGTAATTGGCTTCTTTCAGTTAGCATAAAGTTTTCAAAGTTCATTCATTTTGAAGCATGTATCAATATTTTATTCCTTTTTTTAAAAAAATATTTATTTTATTTATTTATTCCCCCCCCCCGCATTGTTTTGTGCTCACTGTCTGCTCTCTGTGTCCATTTGCTTTGTGCTCTCTGTGTCTTCTCGTCTTCTCTTTAGGAGGCACTGGGAACTGAACCTGGGACCTCCCATGTGAGAGAGAGGTACTCAATCACTTGAACCACTTCAGCTCCCTGCTTTGTTCTATCTCTCATTGTCTTTCCTTTTTGTGTCTCCTTGTTGTATCATCTTGTTATATCAGCTCGCCGTGCCTGCCCATTGTGCCAGCTTGCTGTATTGCTTGTCTTCTCCAGGAGGCACTGGGAACCAAACCTGGGACCTCCTATGTGGTAGGTAGGAGCTCAATCGCTTGAGCCACATCCGCTTCCCAATACTTTACTCCTTTTTATGGTCAAATACTACTCCATTGTATGGATACTAACTTTTGTTTATCCCATCATCCATTGATGGCCATTTGAGTTGTTTCCACCTTTTGAATATTAGAAATAATGTTGCAATAAACATTTGGGTACAAGTTTTTGCATGGACATATGTTTTCCTTTCTCTTGGGTGTGTACATGGGAGTGGAATTGCTGGATTGTATGAGAACTCTATGTTTAATCATTTGAGGAACTGCAAAACTGTTTTCCTAAATGACCGCACCATTTTTATATTCCTACTAGCAATGGATGAGGGTTATGATTTTGTCAGATCCTTGCCAATACTTGTTATTATCTGACTTCTAAAATTCTAGCTATCCTAGTAGATGTGAACTGATATTTCGTTGTAGTTTTGATTTCCATTTCCCTGATGACTAATGTTGTTGAAAATCTTTTAATGTACTTGTTGGGCATTGGTTTATCTTCTTTGGAGAAATATCTTTTCAGATCCTTTGCCCATTTTTAAATTGGTTGTTATTAAATTGTAAGTACTTTATATATTTTGCATACAAGTTGTATATCAGATATATGATTTGCAATTTTTCCCCATTCTGTGGTTTGTCTTTTCCTTTCTTGATGATGTACTTTGAAGCACAAATGTTCTTCATTTTAATGAAGTCCAAATTGTCTAGTTTTCTTTTGTTGCTTGTGCTTTTGGTTTCATATCTAAGAATCCTTTGTCAAATCCAAGACCATGAAGATTTACATATATGTGTTCTTTTTAGAGTTTTATATACATTTAGTCCATTTTGTGTTAATTTTTGTATATGGTGTGAGGTAAGATTCCAACTTCATTCTTTTGCAGTTGTTCCAGCACCATTTGAAAAGACTTTCCTTCCCTCATTTAATTGACTTAGAACCTACTTCAAGAATAAATTGACTTCATTTATGTGGGCTGATTTCTGGATTCTTTATGCTATTCTATTGATATGATAGCGTAAGTTCTTTTTCAAGATTGCTTTGCAAATTCTAGATTCTTTGCATACCCATTTAAATAATGGAATTATCTCATTCATTTTCACAAAAGATCCTGCTTGAATTTTTAATGGGATTGCTTTGATTATATAGGGCAATTTGAGGAGAACTGATATCAAGAATTGAGTCTTCCAAGCCTTAACAATTGTAACTCTTATTTAGATCTTCATCTTTGCAATGTTCTATAAGTTTCAGTGTCAAGATCTTGTATATCTTGTTAAATGCATCTATAAATATATCATGCTATTATTATTATTTTTAGAAGGTACTGGGGATTGAACCTAGGACCTCGTACATGGGAAGCAGGCACTCAACCACTGAACTACATCCACTCCCCAATGAGAGTTGTTTTTTCATTTGTTTGTTTGTTTTTAGGAGGTACTGGGGATTGAGCCCAGGACCTCATATGTGGGAAGCAGGTGCTCAACCTTTTGAGCTATATCCACTCCCTTCATATTATTTTTAAATGCCTTTTAAATTTTTAATTTTCTAATTGTTTGTGGCTAGGATACCATATTAATGGTAGAAATACCATTAATATTTGTATATAGATAATACATTCTGTGACTTTACTAAATTCACTTATTACTTCTAGTAGCCTTATGTAGATTGCTTTTAAATGTACTCATTATGTTGTCTGTGAATAAAAACAGTTTTAATTCTTGTCCAATCTTTATGGCTTCTACTTATTTTTCTTACCTTATTGCATTGGCTAGAAATTAAGGGTAATATTGAATAAAAGTGGTATGAATTGAAATCCTTGTTTTATTCCTTAACTTTTTTAGGTGGGAAGCTTTCAATATTTCATCTTAAGGATGATATGAGCTATATATTGTTGTGCTTATTTTTGGTAGATGTCCTTTGTTAGGTTAAAGAAGACTGCCTTTATCTAGGTTTTCAAATTTTTTTATTTGTGTCTGCAATGTTCTTTTGAATGATTTTTTAAATTTCTGTGTTTCATTAGTTATTCCCCTTTATCATTTCTTATTTTATGTATTCAATCTTTTTCCTTTTTTTCTTAGTTAACTTAGCTAGTAGTTTATCTGTTATGTTTCAAAGAACCAGGATTTTCATTTTTAAAGTAAATCTACATTTTTCTGTTCTTTATGCCATTGATTTTTGCTTTTATCTTATTACTTCCTTTCTTATGCTTTCTTTTACCTTTGAATTAGGTATTTGATTTGTTTTCATTCTTTCATTTTTATTGATATAATTGTCTAGGCTATGAAGTTCTCTCTGATCACTGTTTAAATATACTCATAATTTCTCAAATGTAGAGTTTTCATTATAATTGTTTATTAGAAATTCTGTAAGTTTGGTTGTAGTTCACCTTTCACCCAGGAGTTGCTTAATAGGCAGTTAAAATTTTTCTTGGAGGAAAGATTATTTTTAATTTGTTATTTATTTCTAGGCTTATTGCATAGTGATCATAGAATAATTTTTGTAATAATTCTACATTATAAAATTTAAGAGATAATTTTTGTCATTGAATATATGATCACTTTTTGTGAATTTCCCTGAGTACTTGAGAAGAAGGTATATTTTCTATAATCAGGGTATAAACTTCAACGTATATACTTATGATCATCTTACTGCTTAAGTTGTGTAAATCTTCTACATCTTTACTTATATTTTTGTTCACTTGAGAGTGGTGTGTTAAAATCTTCCATTATGTTTTCCTATATATATTTACTGTAGTGTCTGCTTTATATGATTCCACTTTCTTGATATATCTTTTCCCAATCCTTTATTTTTAGCCTTTCTATATCATGTTAGCTTTGGCATGTCTCTTACATACAGCATAGAGTTAGGTCTTGCTTTATGAACTAATTTAAAACTATTTTTCTTTTAAAGGTGATATGTATACACTCACATTTACTAATAGGGCTCATATGCTTTGTTCTGACTCTGCCAAATTATTTTATGTGTATTTTATGAATAATTCATTAGTAGTATGTTTCTTTCTTACCTAGTATATTAGTCAGCCAAAGGGGTGCTAATGCAAAATACCAGAAATCTGTTGGTCTTTATAAAGGGTATTTATTTGGGGTAGAAGTCCACAGTTACCAGGCCATAAAGCATAAGTTTTTTCCCTCACCAAAGTCCATTGCCACATGTTGGAGCAAGACAGCTGCCGATGTTTGCCAGGGTTCAGGCTTCTTGGGTTCCTCTCTTCCCGGGGCTCCGTTTCTCTCCGGGCTCAACTCCTGTTTCCTCCACAAGGGTAGCTGTAGACTATGAGGCTCTCTAGGCTTTGCCTCTCTCCACAAGGCCAGCTGTAGACTCTCAGGAGAACGGCTCATGTCTTTTCCCGGGGCCTTCTCTCCTTCCTCACTACCAAGCTCTCTTACTTCCCAGGGCTCCAGCTCAAGACTCCAACATCAGAACTGGTCCAACTCTGTTCTTTGCCCTGCCTTTTATATTTGATCCCTTACCCACCACGGGGTGGGGCTCAACACCCTACTGACGTGGCCCAGTCAATGCCCTAATCATAACTTAATCATGCCCAGATTAGCAGACCAGTTTACAAGCATAATCCAATATCTATTTTTGGAAGTCATAATTACATCAAATGGCCAAACTGCTACACCTAGGATAAATATTTTTCATTAACTTGGGAAAATCAGTTAGCCATTATCTCTTTGAATATTGTCTCTTCCTCTTTCTTTCTGGTTATTACCATATAATCATTTTTCTCATTCTGTCTCCCACATCTCTTAACTGTCCTCTATTTTATTCTATAATTTTGCTTGCATTCCCCTTTCAACCAGTGTAATTTTGTTTTGTTTTGTTTTGGAATGTCTTTTTCTTGTTTTGATATGCTGACATTAGAAATTGATTTGGGAAGTATTCCTTTTTTCTTCAATATTCTGGAAGAGTTTGTGTAGAACTCTTTCTTTCCCTTTAAATATTTGGTAGAACTCATCAGTGAACCCATCTGGGCCTGGTGTTTTCATTGTTGGAATATTTTAAAGTAGGAATTAAATTTATGCAATATAAAAACATGCTTCAAGTTATCTATTTCTTCTTCAGTAATATCTGGTAGTTTGTACTTTTCAAGAAATGTGTCCATTTCATCTAATTTGTTGAAAAAATGGGCATAAAATTGTTTGTAATTTCCTCCTATTGTCCTTTTAATTTTTGTGGGGTTTCTTATTTATTTTTGATATTGGTAATTTGTATCTTCTTTGCTGTTTCTCGGTCTTTCTGGCTAGAGATTTATTAAGTTAATCGGCCGTATCAAAGAACCAGTTTTTTATTACATTGATTTCCTTCTATGTTTTTTTCTATTCAATTACATTAATTTGTTCTCTTTGTTATTTTCTTCCTTCAGCTTGCTTTGGATTTAATTTGCTCTTCTTTTCTAGTTTCTTAAGGTGGAAACTTACACTATACATTTGAGAATTTCTTCTTTTCTTTTTTTTTATTTTTATTTTTTATTTTTTTAATTTTATCACCAGCATTCCAAAAACCAGACCTAGGAAGAAAAACTAGGTCTGGGGACACATGCATGGTTTCTAATATAGCGAATGTTTAGCCTACCCTGATTATCACAAAATCAAGACAGTGAGTCTTCTTTTCTAATATAAATTTTTGCTGATATAACTTTCCCTTTAAGCACTGTTTAACTACATCTTACACATTTTTATATTTTGATTTTTCATTTTTGTTTCTAATTTTCCTTGTGACCTCTTCTTTGACTCATGGACTATTTAGAAGCATGTTTTAAAATTTTCTGATACTTGAGGATTTTATAGATATCTTGTTACTGATTTCAAATATATTTTTCATTTGTTTAAATAACATACTCTGAATGATTTCAGTTCTTTAAAGTCATGTAATTGTTCTTTTATGGCCCAGAATAAAGTCTACCTTGGTGAACATTCCTATGTGTACTTGAAAAGAATGTGTATTTGTCTATTGTTGGGTTTAGTATTCTATAAATATCAATTTATGGCTAATATAGTTATATAGTGATTTTTTTATATTCTATATTTCATGATTTTCTATCTACTTGTATTGATTATTGATAGGAGTGATGGTGTCTCCAATTATAATTGTGCATTTGTCTATTTCTTATTTTGTTCTATTCATTATTGCTCATATATTTTGAAACTCTGTTCCTAGGTGCACACACATTAGAATTTTTATGTCTTCTTGGTGAATTGACCCCTTTTTTTCCCTCCCTCCCCGCTCCTTCATTGTTTTGCATTCACTGTCTGCTGTCTGTGTCTTCTTCTGTGTCTGCTTGTCTTCTCTTTAGATGGCACCGGGAACTGATCTTGGGACCTTCCAGAGTGGGAGAGAGGCATTCAATCTCTTGCACTACCTCAGCTCCCTGGTCTGCTACATCTCTTATTGTCTCTCCTCTGTGTTTCTTTGTTGCATCATCTTTGCTGTGCCAGCTCTCCTGCATGGGCCAACTTTCCTGTGTGGACCAGCACTCCATGTGGGCCAGCTCTCTGCTCAGGCCAGCTTGCCTTTCAGCAGGAGGCCCTGGGAGTCAAACCCTGGACCTCCTATAAGGCAGACGGGAGCCCAATCACTTGAGCCACATGCGTTTCCCCAGTGAATTAACCCTTTTAATGACCTTCATCTGATATTAATATAACAACTCCAGCTTTCTTTTGATCAATGTTTTCATAGTGTATCTTTTTATAATCTTTTAATCTCTGTCTTTTACTGGCATGATTAGACCATTTGCCTTTAATGTAATTAATGATATGGTTGTGTTAAAATCTACCATATTATTAGTTGTTTTATATTTGTTCCATCTCTTCTTTGTTTTTTCCCCCTCTTTTTTCTGCTGACTTGTGAAATAGTTGGTTTTTTTTAAATGATTCCATTTCATCTTCCCTATTGGATTAAAAATTACATGTATTTTTAAAAAATTTTAATGGTTGCCCTAGGACTTACAATACACATATTTATTTAACAACAGTCTACCTTCAAATAGTATTATACCATACCACTTCATGTATAGAGTAATAACTTTATAACAGTATACTCCCAATTCCTTTCTCTCATTTTTTGTCCTAATGTCATCACACATTTTACTTTTTACATAATGCTTTAATCCACAGTACATTGCTATAACTTTTGCTTTAGGCAGTAAATTATCTTTTTGAGTGGTTAAAACAAGAAAAACTCTTTTGTATTTACCATTATTTTAACAATTTCCAGAGATTCTCATTTCTTTGTGTAGATCCAAGTATCTGCTGGTATTACATTCCTTCTTCCTAAAGAACTTCCTCTAACATTTCTTGTAGTTTTAGGTGATGAATTCTCAGTTTTTGTTTGTGTATAAGCATATATTTTTCATCTTGATTTTGAAAGATATTTTCACTTGGGAGAGAATTCTGGGCTGACAATTTTTTTCTTTTAGCACTTTAATGATGTCACTCTATTATCTTAGTTTCTGATGAAAACTATGCTGTAAATTTAATCTTTTGTTCCTTTGTATGTAATGTGCCCTTTTTCTTTGGCTGCCTTCAAGATTTTCTCTTCATCTTTGACTTTCAGTTATTTGAATATGATATGTCAAATTATGGGTGTGTGTGTTGGTATTTATCCTTCTGGAGGTTCTCTTGACTTCCTGGATCTTTAGTTTAATGGCTTTCATTATTTTTGGGATATTCTTAGCCATTGCCTCTTCAAATATTTCTTCTTCCATCTTCTCCTCTGGAATTCTAATTATGTGTATGGTAGGCTGTTTGATATTGCCACAGAACTTTTGGATATTCTCTTCTGTTGTTTTCACTGTTTTTCTTGTTTTGTGTTTCAGTTTTGATAATTTCCATTGGTTTATATTCCAGTTCATTGATTTTTTTCCCCCTTTTAGCTGTGTTGAATCAACTAATGCCCATTTAAGCATTATTTATCTCTAATACTTTTTTTGGAGAGGTTGTGCAAAACTATTGTATTTACAAAAGTGGCATAAAAGTGAATCCCAATAGTCAATGCACATGCACACTTCATTCCCATCTTCAACAACAAAAAGTATTTTAACACTACAGAACTGAATAAGAATATTAGCTTCAACAGAAGCTGCTAAGCACTAGAGTCACATAAGTTACACCAAAAAGGGTAAATATTGCCCAAGTAAAATTCTATTTTTAAGCTGAAATAGGTTTAAGGCCATTCAAGTTTAAGCACAGAGATATAAGTCTTTCAGAGCCCTATCTATTTGTTTATGTTTGAAATATATGACCTTTGTCCCAACTTGTGGTCTTAAACTTCTGTTTTACAAAGTCCAATAGATATCAATACAATAGAGGTTATATTAAATAAGAGTGACATAAAAAGTTATAATTAAGATGAAGTAAGGAAAACCCAAAACATTAAAATTGTAAAACTTGTTACTTGTTGGAACCAGCACTACACTAGGAGTTAGGTGATATATATAATTATTTTTAAATAGATTCATGCTGCTCCAACATGTCCTTTTCATCAGTACACTGTTAAACTAATCAAAACTCTATACATGTATATTCCTTTACAATAGCAACATACACTACTACTACCTGCAAAACTCTCAGTCTCAAATGATTCAGTGAGTGAAAGGAAACAAAAAGCCAAGAAGTAATATATTAAAGAGAAATATTGGAAGTTAGAAGATTCATGCAGTTCAGCACTTTTAATCAGCCAGCCACCTTCCCAGCAACAAGGGATGATTTCCACTGAGGAAAGTCCTGTGGAGTGGGAATGTGGTCCAATGACCTTAGTCTTATCCAGGGCTGCAGTAGGAAGTTGCTTGTTCTTCATTTTTGATTTAGCCATGTTGTAATTCCCAGATCAAGATATTTTTTGCCCTTTCTGTATCGTTTTCTTAAGAAATGTGAACCTCCAGGCTTTTGTCCTAGATAAGAGTACCTTGCTTTTAATTTTGCTTCTTCAGACTTTATCTTCCATGTCCTTCTGCTCCTCCATGGAGGCTGCGTTGGAGAGTTCCATGGACATAGCACTCTCGCTGCAGATGAGATGCCAGGAAAAGATGTGATTATGGGGTGGCCGCAGGCCCTCTGGCTGCCTATCTCTGCTCCCTGAGTACCGCTGGGGCAACTGCCACCAGCAAAAATGGCCTCTACTACTATGTTTTTTATTTCTAGCCTTTTCATTTGCCTCTTTCTTATAGTTTCCATCTCTATACTGAAATTTCTTATCCGTTCATATATATTGCCCACCTTTTCCACTAGAGCCTTTAACATATTAATCATAGCTTTTTAAAATTCCCTGTCTTATAATCCCAACATCTGGTTCGACTCTGAATCTGGTTCTGTTGATTGCTTTGTCTCTTGACAATGGATTATTGTTTCCTTTCTTTTTTATGTGTCTGCTAATTTTGGTTGAAAAATGAACATAATGTGTAGGATAGAAGAGACTGAGGGCCATAGATTTTATGCCTGGAAATGGCTATACTCTAGTAGCTATAATTTTTGAGACGTCCTCAATTGATCTCACTTTCTTTCCAGCTCTCCCCAATTATCTGCTCTTTTTCAAAAGAACTCTTAAAAAGAATTTTCTTTATTTAAAACTGCAGTTTTTCTGTGAAACTGTAAGTTTACATGTGAGGCGAGAACTGCCCTCAGCCTATACACCTTGCCCCCACCCATCACACTCCCAACCTGTCCCCCAATCTTGGCTCTTTGATGGGAATGGTTCTCCACTCTAACTGACAGTCTTGTTATATCCTCAGGATGTTTGAAGGGTTCAGGTAATAGGGTTCAGGGCCAAGTATGGGACACTGCTGATCTTTTTGCAACCTTCCTGATTTTCTCTCTCCCCCACTCCCTTGATTTCAGCATGAGAAAAAAGGATATCTGATTTCTGGGGAAATTGAGGGAAGTACATATGCAAATATCCCAATCCATATTTAACATATTTGTCAATAACTCCTATGGAAGTTTGAAGGTATTGTGGGTAGGATATTTTGATTAAATTAAATCTTTAAAATAATAAAACATTGTAACTTCATGTGTAATAAAATAAAGATATGTCCTAAAGTAAAATGACTAGTTTTCACAGAACAGAATAATGAATGTAAGACAAAACTTAAATGAATAACAGTAAATTTCATTGGTTGCTAATTGTAATTTAATAAGCTTCTTTAAAGTAAAAGTAACTTATGGTTATAGGAAGTTTGCAAAAGCATTTCTAAACTGAAATATTCAAATGGATAATTCCAGGAGGCCATTATTAATTAGAAAGCTAAATTGATATTGATAACAAAAATAACTTCATAACAAGGAAACCTGTCAGAGGCCACCTCAGTCTGCATATTAAAATGGTAGTAAGGGAAAGATAATCTTAATTCCATTGGGAATCTTAGGTATTTATAAAATAATAGAGAAAGCAGTTTTTTTCCCTATACTGCCAAAGTAAAATACCTGTTAATTAATGCAATCATGGTAAATTAATGCATCATAAAGTAAAAAGTAAAGTACTAAAAATGTTAAGTTCATTTAATATGTTATAAACTACATTAAAAATATTTAAAAGTATATAAAAATTGAAAGAAAGAGACTTCAGTATTGTCAAACTCTCTTGTGCATTCAAACCAGGCCTCTAGTATGCTGCATAGTGCTTCTCCATTTGAATTATTGGCTAGGTCAGTCACTACAACCCCTAAAACAATAAAAGTATCTACCACATCTCTGGACATACTTCTAAAGTGAATTAAAAGTATGTTGCTGTTTCAGACTCCTGTGGCAGCTGACAATGGCTTAATGTGGTCAGATTTGTAATGGACATTGCCTCCAGACTGGCTCTGTTTCATAGTGCCGAAGGGTACTATGCACCAGGCAGGTAGAACACTGGAGCTTCCCACCAAGGGCCAACAGTGCTGCAGCATATTGGTTGTATGATGGAAATAACAAGTGGAGCAATAATTACCAGATTTATGTGACTAGAACTTAAACAAACACAATTGGCATTACGGCCTGCTCCCATGGAGAGACAACATATATGGCTGCAGCTCAAAGAGGAACTTGTGCATTAATTAGTATTAAGTACTGTACCTTTATGCCTGATGAACGTGGAACACCTTGCTGACATGGCAGAGTACAACTCATCAACAAGTTTGGAACAAGACCTTTTCCATCTTACAATAAGAATCATTTAATTCCCTTTCTTGGCCCTGGCAACATGTCTTTGTAGATCTACTAGCTTTTGGTGGAAGACTGTTATTATTCTGCTGTCTGTTATACTGTTGTTGTGGAATGTGGATGCAGTGTGTGTCCTATGGACAACACAAGCTGCTGCATGGGGGTGGATTGTGGGAGTCCAGTGGGTCCTAGGCCCTGGCTCCCCCTCCTGAAGGAAAACTCAGCCCACAGCATGTAGCTGCTTGCATGCCCTAGGACACAAGTTAAAATGTAACAGACCTCCCCACAGGGAAACAATATACAGATGATATTGAAGACTAATTTTCTCCAGGCTGTACACTTCCTTCCTACAATAACATCACCAGACCAGATTTATGTTCTTCATGTGACCCTAGCAGAAACTGTTATGAAATGTCTTTGTCCTGAGACCCTTTATGTTGCCCCTCATGTCCTGCCTCTTTGTGGAGCACTACTTTCTTCTTCGGCTTGCTGCTGCCAGAGATCCTCTCCCATCTGTAAGTCCCAATAAAACTCATGTCTGGCTCTGTGCCATTCTTTGGTCTTGTGGCCACTCTGACCTGTGCCCTCCAGGAGCTGGGTTGGAATAAGGTCTTAGACAGAAATGGTGAATATGTCATTGCAAACTGGAAGAAAGGGCACCCTTGTTTTAAAGTGGCAGAAATCTTAGGAAAATTGAGTTCTGATGTTGGGTGGAAGGGAGAATTGAAAGTGACAAGCTTGGATGTTTAGCTGAGGAGATATCTAAGCTAAATGTGGGAAGTGTGGCCTGGCCTCTTCTTGCAGCTTATAGTAAAATGCAAGAGGAAAGGAATAAGCTAAGCATTGAACTCTTGGGCACAAAGAAACCAGAAATTGTTGATTTGGGAAATTCTGAGCTTCTGGAAAACAAATCCCTGGAGAATAGTGCCCCATGTCAGGATTTAATTGAACTTGAAACCAGCCAGTCATTTTCATGTAAATCAGGGTTGGAAATGCAGTTATCCAGCAAGGATTGGTGAAAAGTCTTAGTGTCTGTTAGCTTGGACCCGTTTCCTGCATGCCAAACCTACAAGTTTTTTTTCAAGAACTCTGTGAATAGAACCACTGCCAGCCTAGATGAAAAGGGACAGATTTAAGCAAAAATGACTTCAAAGACAGTACCTTGGAAGCTGAGGTCTGGACTGAAGACATCTTCTTGGACCCAGAGAGTGAACCCAGCCATATATCAGGGTGAATATGCCCCAGAGCTTGGAAAGGGTAGGCCTTCTGCCTATTGTTCAGGAAGAGTATTGCTGCCCAGGCTTCTGAGAGGGTAGAGCACATTCCCTGGGGATTAGGGAGAGTTTGGCCCTACTCCACTGTTCTAAGGGGGTTTAGCTTTTGGACTTCTCTCTGTCTCTGCTTTTTTCTCCACTTATAAAGGACTCCAATAAGAGGATTAAGACCCACCCGGAGTGGCACAATCTAATCAAAGCCCCTTAACTGAAGTAATTTAATCAGAAATTACCACCTATAATACATTTACATGGACAGGATTGGATCAGCCCTAAGGACATGATTTTATGGGATCCACAAAAGCTTCAAACTGCCACACTCTATCCTCTGGACCCCCCAAAATACATGTTCTTTCCATACATAAAATACATTTCATTCCATCAAAATATTTCAAAAAGCCTTAAATAATTTCATTAATAATATTAAATACAAAATCTCATCAAAAGCAGTTATAGGCATGTAGTTTGTCCTGGAGCAAAAATTCCCCTCTGGCTGTGGACCTAAGAAACTTAGAAAACAAGTTATCTGCTTCCAATATACAAAGGAGGGACAGTCATAGAATAAATGTTCCCACTGCCATAGGGAGAGATTGAAGTAAATTAAGGGTCCCAAACAGTTCCGAAAATCTGCAGGGTTTTCTCCATTAGATTCCAAAGTCTGAGAGTTATCTGTAGAACCATGGTTTCTTCTTGTTCTGGGGAACTGACAGAGCAGCAATCCTATCCTTTCCAAGAGCTTGCACCACCTCAACTCCCTGGTGTGCTGCATCTCTTATTCTCTCCTCTTTGTCTCTTTTTGTTGTGTCATCTTGCTGCGCCAGCTCTCTGCACAGGCCAGCACTCCGTACAGGCCAACACTCCTTCGCAGGCCAGCACTCTTTCATGGGCCAGCTCTCGGCTCCAGCCAGTTTGCCTTTCACCAGGAGGCCCCGGAAATCGAACCCTGGACCTCCTATATGGTAAATGGGAGCCCAATCATTTGAGCCACATCCATTTCCCAAAACCATAAGCTTTTTTAAATAACATTTTTATTTTTTAAAAGATACTTAGATTACATAAATGTTACACAAAAATTGTAGGGATTCCCATATGCCCCACCTCCCCCACCTCCCACAACCTCCCACATAAACATCCTTCATTAGTGTGGCACATCACCTGCAATAGATATACACATCTTGGGGCTTTGCCACTGAGAATGGACCATAGTTCACATTGTAGACCACACTCTATCACACACAGTTCTGCATGTTATATAATGATATAAAATGGCCTATATCTGTCATTGTAATGTCACTCAGGATAATTCCCAAGTCCCGAAAAAGCCCCTGTATTACCTAATAAATTCCCATTGTAAAAGCCAACCCATTTCCCATATATTGCTTTCAGCCACTTTTAGCAAACGAAAACAACTCCCTCACCATTCTTCCCCCTCCAATGTGCAAATGGTAGTTTTTAAAAAAAAGGATCCACACAGTGGAAGGAGGCATCTTCGATTTCTTCAAAATTTCTAGCAGAGTCCAACCCTGTCAAAGTGCTGTGGGGAGAGAAGTGATAGGAGGCCCCTAGGGCAAGCCCCTTCTGCCTCCACACCAAACGTAACAGGAAGCTGCCTGAATAAGTAAAGGAGAACACCTCAGTGTTCTCTTTTTAGGCATCTGGGTTGGTGTCTTGCAAAATTCATTTCCTGTTGAACAGTACTGGAACTGGGTGGGCTTCTTCATCAGTTCTAATTGTTCCCCTTTCTCTTACCAGAACCCCTTTGCCTATCAACCCTAATATGGGAGAGCAAGAAACGAACAAATAAAATGAAATAAAATAAAAAACGGAAAAAAAGATCAAAATATTTATAAAAACATCTACTTCCTCAAACTAAACTGAAAATAAGAATCAACAACATAAAAGCCAAAAAATTAAAAAAGCACAGATGGATCTCAGGATTTCTTTTTCTTACCTCAAGAAAAAAAAAAAAAAAAAAAAAAAAAAAAAAATTCAACCCCAAAGTCCAGTCAATTCCGTAAAGTAGCAGAAAGTCCCCTCTGAGTAAATTTCTGGGTCAGAGGCTCCCAACCCCAAGCAATTCTATTGGTTTAAGACGAGCTTCCTATCAGGTAAAGCCATCAGGGCGGGCAGGAGTGGGAAGGCACAGGGCGTGGTCCATGTCCTGTGTCCAGAAGTGTCTCTATTTTTGGCATCTCTGATCCAGCAGGGCTGTCATCTCCACAAATTCCGGAGCAGATAATCATGGGTTGTGGAGGAGAAAGTGGGGGAAGCCCAGAGAGAGAGACAGAAAAACTAACAAAAAAACAAAAACAGAATAGTTTTTGTGCGTGTGAGCAAGAGAAAGAAACAGAGGAAAAGAGAGGTCGGAAACACAGGTTTGTGTGTGTTTCTGTGTAAAAGAGAAATAGGGAAAGAGACCAAAAAGGAAGAAAAAAAGAGACAGACCCCACTCTCCCCTTAGGGGAAGCCATTCTCCCTGCCACATACTTATTACTCCCAGCATCGAGAGTCCGTTTGAGGAGGAGGTGACCCCATTTACCCTTAGCTGTCTCGTGCTTCTCGTGGGTCTGGGGAGTAGCCCGGCCACTGTGGCGCAGTAGGACGAGATCGGTTGGCGGTGTCGGAGTGAAAGCTCTCTGATCCCTCCCGGAGGTCTCTGATGTCTGGTTTCCCTCGGACCCTCCCCCCTCCGCCATCGCGCGTAAAGCCACTCCCTCCATTGCGATCTCCGCCCCCAGGCTCCCTACCCACCAATCCCAGGGCTCCCCAGCCTTCACCTGGAGGGGGCAGCCCTGGCAGCGGCGGGTCCAGGTTGGGAAATGCCGGGGGCCACCTTCGTGCTCCGAGCCTCACACTCGCTGGGGCTGCTGCGTCCTCCGTTCCCACCCCTTCCCGCCTTCTCCTTCTCCAACTCCCGTTTCCCCTTCGCGGCTTCTCTCTCCCCAGCCCGTCCTTGTCTCCGCCGGGTGTTCTCCCTGTCCCTGCGGTTCCCCACAGGAGACCGCAGCCCCAGGCGGCGGGGAAAATGGAGCCAGAGAGACCGAGGCGGTCCAAGCAAGCGGTGTGTGTATGTGGGGGGGAGGGAGGTTGGGGGAGGAGAATTGGGAGTCAAAGGAATTGTCTGTACAAGTTGTCTCCACTTCCCATGTTTAGTTTTTTATTTAGCCGATTGCAATCTGGCTTCTGTCCTGGCTCCTCTGAAACTGTTCTTTTTAAAGTCTCCAAAAGTATGGATGTCTGCTTATCTATACTAATTTTTTTCAGCCTCTCAGTTGTTTATTCCTTCCTTATTAAAACAACTTTTTATGACAGACCAAAACTTACCCAATATTCATTCTCACCCCGATTCTTTTAAAAATAAAATCCTAGTCTTATTGAGTGTAGCAGTGGGCCCAGCTAAACATTTTTTTTCCATCCTTCATTTCAGATAGGTGTGGGCATTTGATTAAGTCCTGGCCAGTGCCATAGGTGTAAGCAGAAGTTGCTGTGAGGAGCTTTCACCAAAACTTTTAAATGGGGAGACCTAACTCAGCTGGTTTTTGCCCCTTATCCTTACCCTCTTTCCTGCCTGGAATGAAGATGCCATTGCTGGTGTCATGTAGCTCTTTTGCAACTATGAGATGGCCTTGAGGATACTAGCATACTATCACTTCTGTCGACATTCTGTTGGTTAAATAAAGTCATGTAGACAAGCCCAAAGTCAATGGGTAGGAATATAGTCACATGATAATGGATAGGGATGTATTATCCTATCACAAGGAGAGAGGTACTAGTCTAATGCACTAACCTATGCAGTTTCCCATTCCAGAAACCTAGGTGCCATTTTTTATTCCTTTAGAATCTTTTGTCAAAGTATATACAGAATCCATCCATTTTTATCCCTACCATCCTCCAAGCCACCATTACCTCTCTTTTTTTTAAAATACCAAATTTGATACCTTTCCCCTCAAGAAAGCTCCTCCAGCTGTGTCCGCTTGTTTTCTTTGCTCATTGTGTCTGCTCGTTGTCTCGTCTCCACTTGTTGTCTGCTCATCTTCTTTAGGAGTCACCGGAACCGAACCCAGGACCTCCCATGTGCTAAGTGGATGCCCAACAGCTTGAGTCACATCCACTCCCTGCTCTTTGTGTCAGCTCATCGCGCCTGCTTGTTGCGCCTGTTTGTTTGCCTGCTCATCTTCCCTAGGAGACACCGGGAACCGAACCTGGGACCTCCCATGTGGGAGGCGGGTGCCCAAATGCTTGAGCCACATCCACTCCTCCCATCATTACCTCTTGCATGGACCACTCCAAAAGCCTTGTAATTGTTCTTCTAATTTCTACTTTTGCCCACCTCCTTTCAGTTTTCCTGACTCTGGCAAGAGTGATCTTATAATGCAAATCAGTTTGCATTGTTTGTTTAATTAAAACAATGACTTCCTGCAGTATCTGCAAGTCACAGGCCTTGCTGTGGCCTTGCCTGCGCAACTCAACCCCCTCCCCCGTTCCCCTTTTCCCTCTCTCCCTCTTCCTTGTTCCTTCTCACCAATCGGAGCTCTCGCCCCAGTTATTGCCTTATTTGGACAACCTTGCTTCGCCCCTTGCCGCCCCCAATTCTGCCCCTTTTCCCTAGCAACCCCTGACCCTAACCACTGCCCAATGATAAGCCTCCACCATCGGCTGAGGGACTGCCCCCAGCCTGAAGAGTATATATGCACTGTACTTCCTCAATAAAGCTCTCTCTCTCGCTCGCTCTCTCGCTCTCTCTCTTTGCTTCTTCCCCCGCACTCAGAGGTCTCGAGTCTTTCTTTCACGCGCGGTCCTTACCAGATACCCCCCACACCTGAGCCATGGAGACCAGGGAGCCCCCAACCCGACGCCGCTCCCTGAGAACCTCCTCACCCTCGCCGTTCCCGGAGTGCGCACCGGACGGCCCATAACTAGCCAGTGTCGCCCCCCGGGCTGCAGCAGGGCTGATCACCCTCAGGCCCGGGAACAAAGCGGCAATTGGCGCCCAACGTGGGGCACTGCCGGCGGGATAGGATCATGCGCGGTCTTCTGGATCTGGTAAGCATACAGAGGTCCCTTGTAAATTTCCCCTTTTCGGCCGCGACTGTTTCCTTTCTCCTGCTGCTAGAGAACATATGTACCTTGTTATCTTCCTTTTGCTTCCTATCATTCTTCTCTTCGCCTTTCGTATCTTGCTCCACTGCTTCCCTAGCGCCTCTGAGACCCCGTTCCTGCTAACAATCTTCTCTCTCCTGCTGCTCATTCTCCTCCTTGTCCTTGTTTTCTTTCTAGCCTCCGGACATGGGGGCCTCCTTTTCCAAGCACCAAGCGCCGCAGGTTCGAGCTCTAGCGGGCCTTCTAGCGTGTCACAATTGTAAAGCTTCCTCTAAACAACTCCAAGTTTTCTGGGATCTTCTTCTCCCTTTCAATCCCTGGCTCCCCACCGCCAATCTTTGGGACCCTGATACCTATCGCCTACTTATCGATCGGGTGACCTCCGCCATAGAGCATGAGAACAAGCGCTTTCCTCCTGGCCTCATCCCCACACTTATTACCATCCGCTCCTGTCTCCTCGGCTCTAAGCCTCTAGAAGTCTCCCTCTCGGAGCCCTCCTCTTCTGAGGAGGACTGTGAGAACTCTAACGCTCTAGTCTTCCAGCTTAACAACCTTTTGGAAGACTCCGATACTGCTTCCAAACCCCTAACAAAACCCACTAACAACCGCGCACAAAATGGCGCACTTCCGCCTTCTTCACCGCCTGAAAAGTGGAACCTTCTATATCCGGAACTCCCCTCCTCCGCTGAGGGCGGAGCTATGCTCCCCCCTAGCCCCGTCACCACACCACTTCCTGCCAAACCTCCTGACCCTCCTGCTCCCCCAATCGCTCTGTCACACCCCCCGCCCCTTTCTCTCCCCAGCGGCCTTGGCACCTCTGCCCCGGCCACTCCCTATCCGCAATATAAAATTCTCAAAAGCAGTGAATTCAGAGATATATGTTTCTATTGACGTGTTGTAACTTGTATTGTGTTTGTCTGGTTGTTCAGTATCAGTGTATATTTTGATACCTCCGGATAGTAATATTAATCTAATAAATAAAAATTATTATAAGAGCTCTATTCATATGGCCAAAAAATTAAATAAGCGCTTATATTAATAAATAAATATGGATATTAGTTTAAAATAATAAAAATAGTTATACTCAAATTAAACCATTATTCTAACAAGTTTGTTTAATGTTAATGGTAATTGCATGTTGTCAGAAGTTTGCTTAAAAACAGTTTCTAAAATCATTGTGGTAACTTAAGAAGGTATATAGAATGTGCTTTTATTATTAAAAGAAAGTAATTTTATCATAAGATAAAATGACTAAGTTATTAAAACAGGGTTGGAGTTTTGTTCTTTCTCGGGGTTTCTCAAGTCATTGGTCTGTTTTGGTGGAAGTTTGCACAGAATTTTTCTCCTGGGTGATCAGTGTGCAGGAGGGAAGATGTTTTATCAAAGTAGCTTCTTGTGCTTTGGCCTTGATGTTTCCTTGGAGAGACAGGTTTTGTTACTTTTGGGGGAACATGATGTTTAAACCAGCTTTCTCAAAAAAGCTTTTTGTTTCACACTGTTACAAATGGTTTGGTTCGTTCCCTGAAATGGGGTGGAATACTGAAAGTGGTTAAGTTCATGTGATAAAAGTTAAATAAAATATTTAAAAGTGTTGTACAATTAAAAGAAGTTTTCTAATTTTATGACAATTAAAGTTGTATAAATAAAAGGTTCATATAAATGCTTTAAAGGTGTATAAAATTGCTGAAAATTTAATAATGTTTCAGTGTAATATTAAACAAAAGTATACTGTTATTAATCATAATTTTAATTATTTTAAAATATAATATGTTATAAAACTACCTCTCTGCCTAAAAATCAAAAGGCAGGTGCTTTAACTTAAGTTTGTCTGATTTACTCCACCTCTACTATATATAATAATAATAATAATAAATGAAAACTAAAATAGTAAGCGCATCAAAGATGTTTTGTAACAAATTAAAAAATAAATAAATAAATAAAGTGCATTTCAACTGGTGTTGTATTCCTCCCTGGAGGAGCTGGCCACTCTCCCAGGGACTGATGCATAAACCTTGAAATGTACTGCCCAAGGAGTGTTGTGTTCCTTCCTGGGGAGGCTGGCCCCTTCCTCAGGAATTAGCAAAATACTCAGTAATTGGCATATTATTATTATTGACTTAAAAGATTGTTTTTTACTATTCCTCTTAATCCAAATGATAAAGAAAAATTTGCGTTTACTATTCCTTCTATTAATCATTCAGCTCCTACTGAAAGATATCAGTTCAAAGTTTTACCTTAGAGAATGATAACCAGTCCTACCTACATTATGTCAATCCTTTATTCACATTCCATTACAAATTTTACAAAAACAATTTCCTAAGGTTATGATTATTCATTATATGGATGATATTCTTTTTGCCGCTGAGCAATCTTAAGAGCTGAAATAATCATTTCAGCTGGCTAAAGAAATTCTTCCTCAACATGGGTTGCAAATAGCAAAAGAAAAAATTCAAAAACAGGTTCCTTTTCAATATTTAGGTCATACTATTAATAGAAATATTATAACTCCACAAAAGGTCCAGTTTCGAACTGATAATTTATGTACTTCAAATAATTTTCAGAAATTACTGGGTGATATTAATTGGGTATGGCCTACTTTAAGAATTCCAACTTATGCTTTACCCTAACAAGAGACCCTGACT
This sequence comes from Tolypeutes matacus, assembly GCA_026826555.1. Classification (NCBI taxonomy): domain Eukaryota; kingdom Metazoa; phylum Chordata; class Mammalia; order Cingulata; family Chlamyphoridae; genus Tolypeutes; species Tolypeutes matacus. The sequence continues at coordinate 8,267,045 of JAKSZT010054583.1, forward strand.
TAAATAGTCCTCGCATTTTAAGCCCAGAAGCAAAAGAGGAGTTAAATGGCTGGAAAAAAGAGTGCAAAATAGCCAACTAACAAGGATAACTGTAAATCTTCCAATTTCTCTTTTAATATTTCCATCTTGCCATTCCCCTACTGGGATACTTTGACAAGAGGATGGCATAATAGAATGGATATTCCTACCTAACAAAGATACAAAAAAACTTCTGATTATCATAAACTTACACATACTAATGCTTCTGGCTTACGTCATAAATATCCCCACTTAACAGTAAAAGAAAGTAAGAGGATTGTTAGACAATGTACTACTTGTGGGCCCATAAATGCCCCCACTTTCTCTCCAGGAACTAATCCCCATGGAGAACATCCTAATGAAATTTGGCAAATGGATGTCACACATGTGCCTTCTTTTGGCCGCCTTCAGGATGTGCATGTGACGGTGGATACATATTTTAATTTTATTTGGGCAACTGCTCAAGCTGGTGAAAAGGCCTTACATGTACGTTCTCATTTATCACATTGTTTTGCTGTAATGGGCCTGCCAGCACAGCTAAAAACTGATAATGGGCCTGCCTATCTTAGTCAAACTTTCAAAAAATTTTGCAGTGACGGGAATATTCAACATGTTACAGGAATTTCATATAACCCCGAAGGACAAGCAATAGTAGAAAAAAAAGTAATCACTTATTAAAATTAATGTTGTAAAAACAAAAAGGGGGAGATGGAGGAGAGTCTGCTGGGGACAGACTGTCTAGAGTATTGCTTGCCTTAAATTTTCTTAATAGACAACAAATTTCTAATATCACAGCAGCAAAAAGACATTAGGATGTTAAAAAAAAGGAATGAAAATGAAAAATATGGACAACCTGTATATTGGAAAAATGAAAGAACCAATAAATGGGAAAAAAGGAGAGGTAAACTTTTGGGGCCGAGGTTTTGCTCTTATCATTACAGAAACAGGAGAAGAGCAGTTGATCCTCTCTAGAAAAATCAAGCCTAGAGTTGAAGATGCTGCCAAGACTTAAACTATGGACATGGTGGTTTTACAATGAATTAATTATAGGTAAAGTATTAGGTCAAGGTAAGATACCACATCATAATTACACTTATTGGACATACATAACCAACTCACCTCTTCTAGAGCTGTTAATTTGGAGTGCCTGCTACGCTCAATTTTACCGCTTCTACCCCAAACACAACTGTCAATAATCCACTTTGGCAAATACTTAATGCTACCTTTCTTGATCTGAACGCTTCCACCCCAACCTCACTCTTTCCATTCATAACCCTACCGATCCTTCCTGGATCACGGGTCAAACTTGGGGAATCAGGCTGTATGTATCTGGCTCTGACCCTGGCACACTCCTGCTTATAAAAAAAGAATGGGCAGGGGTAAATCATGGCCCAATACCGGTTGGCCCCAACCCCGTCCTCTAGGCCTCCGGTTTCTTCTCCTCCATCCTCACCCTCCCACGCAATTTATACCAACTCATCTAGCACGACTCATGCTCCCTCCGTCACTCCCTTCATTCCGCCTAAACCCCCCAACGTCCCCCTTTCGCTTGCCAACCCGTTTCTATCTCTCCTCAATGCTTCTTTTACCCATTTAAATGCCTCCAATCCCAATCTCACCCAGGATTGCTGGTTGTGCCTCTCCTCCATTCTGCCCTACTACGAGGCGATTGCTGTTAATGTCTCCTATAAGGATTCTTCGGAAGAGAGCCCTGCCTCTTGCAAATGGAATCATACTAGGGGCCTGACTATACAGTCTGTCTCTCGTAGTGGGCTTTGTGTGGTTAAGATTAATGGCACCGTCACCTCCTCCATGCAGTCTCTCTGCAACTATACCTCATCCCCTAATTGAGGTACTAAGTTTTTGGTCCCCCACAACGATACAAAATGGCTCTGCTCCTCAACAGGTCTAACACTGTGCCTGAGCGTCGCCACCCTTAACACCAGTGGAGAAACCTGTGTGCTCGTTACCATTCTTCCCCGCATTTATTTCCACACTAACGATCAATTTCTTGCATTTTGGCAGCATCTACTACTCCCGGTCAATGTACAAAAACGTGAGATCATCACCGCCATAACTCTTGCTTCACTCCTAGGTGTTGGTGGGATCGCCCTCGGAGCTACTGCTCTCGGCACACAACAAACCGCTCTTTCCTCCTTGCGTATGGCTGTGGATGAAGATATTGCCCGTATAGAAACTTCTATCATCTGGAAAAATCCTTAAACTCCTTGTCAGAAGTAGTCCTCCAAAATCGTAGAGGACTCGACCTCCTCTTCCTAAAACAGGGGGGGCTGTGTGCCGCGTTAGGAGAAGAATATTGCTTCTATGCCAACCACTCCGGCCTCATAAAGGACAACATGGCCCAGCTGAGGGAAGGCCTGGCTAAGCGCAAAAAGGAGTATGAAGCCCTTAGCAACAACACCTGGACCTCCTGGGGATTTGACAAACTCCTCCCTTACCTTCTCCCCTTCCTTGGCCCTTTAATACTCATTCTGCTCCTTCTCTCTCTAGGACCTACCCTCTTTAAAAAAACTTTTACAGGCGATCCGCAACTCTCTCTTCGACAAGCCAATGACCGTCCGTTATCAGCGAGTCCAAACCCGTGAAGTCGACTATCTACATCTCTCCAACAACAACCAATCCTTCAATCGCCCAATCCATGCCGATCACTCACCCCTCTAGGCCCCTACCCTGTCCCTCCTCCCTTTCCAAACAAACCTCTCCACCTATTACAATTTGGCCAAGATAGAGCTGAACTGGTGAGCCAATGACGGGCAACCACGCCAGGCACAAAAAAGTAGCCAACCTAAGACAGGGCACCAGCCGCTGTTGCTCCGCTGGGCTGTTGTCCTATGCTGACCTAAGACAGGCACAGTCCCTACTGTTCATGCACAGCTGCTGCTGGGATAGCCCAAAGATGGGTAAGAGCTACAAGTGCCTCAGCCGGCTATGACCTAAGACAGGCCCAGCTCCCTATCAGTTGGCTTAAAAAAGAAAAAAGGGTGGAGATGCAGTATCTGCAAGTCACAGGCCTTGCCATATCTACAAACCGCAGGCCTTGCTGTGGCCTTGCCTGCGCAACTCAACCCCCTCCCCCGTTCCCCTTTTCCCTCTCTCCCTCTTCCTTGTTCCTTCTCACCAATCGGAGCTCTCGCCCCAGTTATTGCCTTATTTGGACAACCTTGCTTCGCCCCTTGCCGCCCCCAATTCTGCCCCTTTTCCCTAGCAACCCCTGACCCTAACCACTGCCCAATGATAAGCCTCCACCATCGGCTGAGGGACTGCCCCCAGCCTGAAGAGTATATATGCACTGTACTTCCTCAATAAAGCTCTCTCTCTCTCGCTCTCTCTCGCTCTCTCTCGCTCTCTCTCTTTGCTTCTTCCCCCGCACTCAGAGGTCTCGAGTCTTTCTTTCACGCGCGGTCCTTACCAGATACCCCCCACACCTGAGCCGTGGAGACCAGGGAGCCCCCAACCCGACGCCGCTCCCTGAGAACCTCCTCACCCTCGCCGTTCCCGGAGTGCGCACCGGACGGCCCATAACTAGCCAGTGTCGCCCCCCGGGCTGCAGCAGGGCTGATCACCCTCAGGCCCGGGAACAAAGCGGCAACTTCCCATTACACTTAGAATAAAATTTAAGCCCCTAATAATAGCACTCAAGACCATGCACTATCCTCTCTCTGCCTATCTCATAAACCTCATCTTTTTCTGGTTTCTCCTTTATTGACTGTATTCCAGCCATATGAGTCTTATTTCAGACCCTTGCACTTGTCAAACTCTTTCCTTTTTCATTGTCTTTATATATGCAGTTCCTTCTGTCTAGAATCCTTCTCCCCTAGCTTCTTCCATGGACAGCTCATGCTTATCCCTTAAGCCTCAGTTAATGTCATTTTTTCAGAAATGCCTGCCTTGGCCCTCCTCTCTAAAGTTGGTCTGCCTGCTATTCTACACCTCTTTCATTCTTTCATAACGCTTATCTGTTTGCTTATCTCCTCCAACTAGATTGTAAGCTAGGGAGGGCAAGGACCACATCTGTGTTTTTCACAATTGTATCACCACATCTGGCCCTGACTTTGGTACTTTAGTAGGTTCTTAAAAATCTTTGTTGAATGAGTGAATGGAAAAATGAGATAACTAATGTCTGATCCAGGGAAGTGGCCATGGGGTCAGCAAGAGAGACCATTTGAAAATTTTAAGACCCAGGTTACATGTCCAGTGCTCTGAGACCTCTTCTTTTCAAGTTAGAAATTGAGTCTATACTCCCACCACTGAACATTTCCTGATTTCTGTTTGTGTCTTAATTGTGGTGCTTCAATTGGTCTACCTCTTACAATGATTTTTGTTAATGACTTTTCCTGCTAAATTCTTACCTATCTGAAGGCAAAGATCGCATTTTATTCACCTGTCTCCCACAGTACTCAGCACCCTGCCTGGGTGCTGAATGAGTGAAAGAATGAAGGAATGATTTGAATACCTTCCAGTTCTAGGATGAGAGGAAGGAATCTCTGTAGCCTAGGTTCCTGGGTAGCTTTCTTGTGACTTGGCTCTTGGGGAGGGGCCCAACCTGTTTGAAAGACATATTCTAATCCCATTGCAAAGGGCATGAGCTTGCCACACTTCACTTTTTAAAATAGACCAGAGAAAGTTCCAAAAGTGGATTGAACTTTTTGCAGATATAATAATCTCAAGTAAGAGCCTGCCATTCCCCACAGTGAGTTATAATTCAGAGTAGTTAGGCCAAGAAAATTTCCAAACTTTTCTCCCTGGGGAAGCCCAATATTAGTGTTGAGCACATTGTAAAGAAGTACCTGGGCCCCAGCCAGTCTCTGCCTAGGTTGAGGCTTTGTCCTGCCTCCTTCTGTGGTGCTGGTGGGAAGAGGCCCAAGGGGAGAGGAAGGTAGAGTAAAGCGGAGATCCTGGGGGCCTCATTATTATTTGCTACTTTAGAGATCCTCAGAGGTTCCAAGTGTGGAAGTCTCCTTAGGCAGCTTTAGCTCAGATTAATTAAGCCCAGCTCAAGTTTTGCCTTTACTCTAAATGAGTATCAGGAGGTTAGTTAGGAAGATACCTGGCTAGACTCCCCAGGTGACAGTCCAGCTGAGGTTTATTAAAAAAGCAAACAAAGGGCAAGTGCAGATCTTGTTCTGAGCATCCCGAGAAACCTGGCAACTCTAGGATAAACTCCACCTGCTGTGTAATTTAAGGACTGTTCTCGAGAGGCCCCCTATATCTTCCCGTGGCAGTCACTTCTGGCTTAGCCAGGATAGGATGGTCCTTGACTTTGGGATGTCTGTGCTAATGTGCACTTCTTTTATCTATCCCAATCACCAACAGCCAGATTAAATCCCCTTGGGAAACTAGACTTTCATCTCATTGTACCCTATATCATAGATTGTTTCTAATAACGAAAAACTGAAAACAGTCCAATTTTTCAACAATAGATAAACCATTAAATAAAATATGGAACACCTATATAATGGCATTCTACACAGTCCTCAAAATATTTATGAATTGTTTATACCATGAGTACATATTTACCTATAATTTTAAGTGAAAAAGCAAGATACAAAATTCTATATATCCTATGAAAAAGCTTATATAAAAAGACATTTAGGCAAAGGACAAATGGAAATAGACAAAAATGATAACCATGGCCGTTTTTTGGATGATATTTTCCAATTTGTTACTCTTCTTTTACTTTTCTGTAGTTTCAATTGCATGTATTACTGTTATCACCAGGAAAAAAAAAAAAAACATTTGAAAATTGAGCCACTCACCACAGAGATATCACTTGCTAACTTAACATCAAAGAAAAGTGTCTGATTTGGTAGGTATTGTTTCTGTCTTCCCAAATAGACTGAGGGGTCCTCAGGGCATACCAGAGTAGGATCTGTGTCATCTTCATGGCAAAGCTCCTGGTACAGTATATGTTTAATAAATAAATTGAATTAAATTATTTTCAGTCTTAGTCTGGGTCCTGGAAAGTAACCAATGGCACACAAAAGTTGGGTGACTGAGCAGAGTTTCTTTTTTTTTTTTTTTTTTTTAAGGCTATTTACAAAGATTTAAACAAGGATTAGGAAAAGCAACAAAGGATGGTGTAACCTGAGAATAGTGCATAGGGCAAGCAACATTGGGGAAAAACTCCCAGGTTAGAAAGGGGGAGAGAAGGAGCAGCATTAGGGAGAGGATTGCCAGACTGGCATTGTGTCTTTTTAGAGCAGGGGTTCTTAACAAGGGGTCCATGAGCATGAATTGAAATAATAATTAAAAAAACATTATTCTTGGGACTTATCGGTGTGGGTGTGATATATTTATTAAATAATACACAGTGTATAGTAGACTTAGTAAGGGGTCTGTGGTTTTCATCTGATTGGCAAAGGGATTCATGGAACAAAAAAGGGTAAGAACCCCTGTTTTAGAGGAATATGGCCAACCTACAGTAATTAGGCAGAGCAGTTATTGGGGGAATAAATACCTGGACCTCACTCTCTTATCTCCCTTTGATCTCCAGCCAATGCCTCCCTTTTGGAACCCAAATGGAAGCCAGAGGGCAAAGGAGCCCACTGAAGTAGACGATATAGATCAGCCTTTGGGAGCACTAAGCAGAGTGGAGAAGGGTGGAGAATGGATGTGCAAGGGCAAAAGGAAGCCATCCAGCACGTAGAATGTTTATTTAGTGTCATGTATGCTTGTATGTTTGGACTGAGGCCTCAGTTCCTCCTTGGTGGGGCCATAGGCTTCCCTTAGTTCCTTGCTATGTGGGCTTTTCCAGTTTGCTTCATCAGAGCAAGCTCTCAAGAAGTCAGAGAGGCAGAGACGCAGGGGGGGGGGGGATGCCAGCAAGATGGAAGTCACAGTCTTTTATAACCTAATCATTGAATTAACAATCTATCATTTTTGCTGTATTCTATTGATTAGAAGTCAATAAGTCCAGTCTACACTCAAGGGGAAGGAACTACACAAGAGTGAGAACAACACTGCCTAGATTCACTCTAACAGGTTTCTAAGCCTCCTGCCCCTTCTAATGACCACATGTATCAGGGGTGGCTAGTTCCCTCTCCAGCCCCAGGATGTCAATCTTGAACAGCCTTAAACCTATCGTGATTCTATTCCCTGGCCAAGGGTTACTTTAAGCATAAGAGTATTAAAAAATTCTAGTAAAAAATATGTGAGGCTAATCTCCTGGAAAACTTCTGGTAAAGTTATCCTCACTCTTCAAAGGGATACAAAAGCAGGGACACTTCCTGCTTCTTTGGATGATGTTTTCTGCATTTGAGGCCTGAAACTGTGTCCGACATCTTGGAAGAAGGAAGGCAGCTCAACTAAGAAGGCAAATCAATATGAAGTGAGGATCACAGAGAAGAAAGATTAAAAAAACAACTGGATTTGTGATGAGATTATTTAGTCACTGAATTAACCAATTCTCGGATCAACCCTATCTCTGTAGCCTTTGTTAGGTAGTTTAACAAATGCCCTCATTGTTTTGTCACTTTGAGTTGGATTTATATTACATGTAACTGAAAGAATTCTAACAGACAGTAGTGTTCCTAATTTCTTAAATAGTAGCTACCATACATACAGTATCTAACTCTTATTAGAGTCTCTGATCTTAGACAAGTGTTTAATCTCTCTTTACCTCAGTTTTCTCATCTGTAAAATGGCAGTAGTAATAGTACCTATGTCATATAACTCTTATAAGGATTAGATCTATCAATGTGTTCAAAGTGAGCAATTCCTGACATACTGCAAGGATGCAATAAATGTATGATACTATTATTATTAGTTAATATCAGACAATAAACTAGGCAGCTTACACAGTAATCACTTTCTTCAGGAAGGTAGGCATTACTATTTTCATTTTACTGGTAAAAAAAAACTAGAGCTCAAGTAGATGAAATAATTTATTCAAAGACACACAGTAGCCCTAATAGGTAGAGATTAGTATATCTCCATTTTATAGATATAGATATTGAGGCATAATTACACAACCCCTCTCTATGTGGCTACCCAGGCAACCTCAAGTTTCTTGCTATCTTCTTCATTTTATCTTTCCATGAAATATGTAAGTATGATGGTAGCTGTGGGTTTTTCAAATATGCCCTTTATTGTTTTGAGGAAGTTTCCTTTCAGTCCTAGTTTTCTAAGCGTTTATATTAAGAAGCAGTGTTGGGCTTTGTTAAATGCTTTTTCTGCATCAATTGAGACGATCATGTGGTTTTTTTCATTTGTTTTGTTAATGTGATGTAATACATTTATTAATTTTCATATGTTGAGCCACCCTTACATACCTGGGATAAATTCCACTTGATCATTGTGTATAATTATAATGTGCTGTTGGGTTGGGTTTGCTAATATTTTGTTGAGGACTTTTGCATCTATACTCATGAGAGAAATTGGTCTATCATTTTATTTTCTTGTGTATCTTTCTATGAATTTAGTATTAAGGTGATGCTGGCCTCATAGAATGAGTTAGGGAGTGATCCACCATCAATTTTTTTGGAAGAGTTTGAGCAGGATTGCTGTTAATTCTTCTTGGAATGTTTGGTAAAATTCCCCTGTGAACCCATCTGGTACTGACCTTTTCTTTGTTGGGAAGATTTTGATTTCTGATTCAATCTCTTTACTAGTTATTGATTTGTTGAGATATTCTATTTCTTCTTGAGTCAGTGTAGGTAGCTTGTGTGTTTCTAGGAATTTGTCTGTTTCATTGAGGTTATTTAATTTGTTGGTGTGCAATTGTTCATAGTATCCTCTTTTTTTTTTTTTTTTTAGAAAGGCAGACTGCCACATGCCGCTCCTCATTTGGATGTGTCTGGAGTCTTGGAAGCTTGACTACCCTACGTTCTCCTACAAATGGACCTTGAGAGCTTGTTTGGAGGTTCTAGCAGGGGAGCGCAGCTACTCGTATACCCTTGAGCGAAGAACGGTCCTCCTCTAGCGGGGAAGGTCGTCCTCTTCTACCGAGCGCGCAGCTTCGGGAGGGGCACACATGGAGCGGTGAGGGAGGAAGGGGACACCTGCCTAGCCAGCCAGATCAGCCGAATCAACCCTGGCGATCAATGGGGTGACAGACGTCGCAGCCAGATCACCCTCACATCCCACAATATCCTCTTATAGTCCTTTTTCTATGGGGTTGGTAGTAGGCTCCCTCTTTTCATTTCTAATTTTAGTCATTTGAGTCCTCTCTTTTTCTGTGCCTAAAAGTTTGATTTTACTGAGCTTTCCAAAGAACAAACTTTTGGTTTTGATGATTATGGTACATTTGTCACAATTAATGAACCATTATTATTACCAACACATTATTATTAACTAAAGTCCATATGTTATATAGATTTCCCTAGGAAGGCCTAATATCTTATTTCAGGATCCTATGTAGAAAACTACATTACATTGAGTTATCATGTCCCCTTAGGTTGCTCTTGGTTGTGGCATTTTATCAGACATTCCTTTTTTTTTTTTTTTTTACAACCATGACAGTTTTGAGAAATACTGGTCAGCTGTTTTGTCGAATGTCCCTGTTGGGATTTATTTGTTGTTTTTCTCATAACTAGACTGGGGTTATGGGTTTTGAGAGGAAGACCATAGAGATAATGTGCCATTTTCATCACATCATATCAAGAGTACAAACTATCAGCATGACTTATTACTGTTGATGTTGACCTTGATTATCTGGCTGAGGTAGGTTTCTCCACTGTAAAGATTCTCCTCCCATCCCACTCCATTTTCCATACTGTTCACATTGGAAGGTAGTGATTATGTGTAGCCCACATATAGAGTGGGTAGTTATGCTCTACCTCCTTCAGGGTGTAGTAGCTACATAAACTATTCTGTCCATTTATTTATTTAATCATTTATTGATATCAGTATGGACTTATGGATATTTATTTTGTACTTTGACTTATAATCCAATAGTATTTCATTTTCCTTCAAATTGTTCCAGCTTTGGCCTTTGGGAGCTCTTTCAATTAGTTCTGTGTTCCTTTGACATGTCCTACACCACGCACTCACGTGTGTGTGTGTTTGAGCACTTCCTTATTTTCTGGCATTACAAGATACTCAAGGCTTATCTTGTATATTCCCTACCCCAGTCCTAGTCCAGCCATTTCTCCAAAGAGTTCTGTTGTTTTTTAAATTGGAGAATGGGATTAGAAACCAAGATTTAAGTACTAAGTGGATTCTATTTGTTCTTCAGTTTTTAAAATGTAAAATTTTATTAAAGTATAACACATACAGAAAAATGCAAAAATCATAAATGTACAGCTCTAAGAATTTTCACCAAGTACACCTATACAACTAGCACCCAGGTCAAGAAAAAGAACATAATCAGCACTCCAGAACTCCCTTCCTGTCCACTTCAAGTTATTCACCCCTAAAAGGTAACTACAATTTTTCCTTCAAACACTATATATTGATTTTGCCTGTTTTTGAACTTTATATGAATTGAGTCATCAGTATGTACCCTTTTATGTCTGGCTTCTTTCACTCAAAATTAAGCTTTTGAGATTTATTCATGTTGTTGCTTGTAGCTCTGGTTTATTTTTATTGTTGTATAGTGTCTTATTGTGAAAATATACTGTAATTAATTTATTCTACTATTGATCATTTGGATTGTTCTTAGTTTTGACTGAACATATGTGTGCATTTCTGTTGGGTATATATCTAGGAGTGGAATTATTGGGTTCTTTGTAAGCTCAACTTTAAGTTTTGAACATTTGTGTATAAGAGTTTTAGTTATTCCACCTTTTTTGCCAATAATTGGTATTTTAGTTTTGCTTTCTGCATTTTAGCTATTCTGGTGGGTTTGTGCAGGTATTTGCATTTATTGCATTTCTTTTAAAGATAAACACTTTACCATAATTATTGGAAAATTTTATTTTTAGTGATGTACCTATTCATCTTTTTAAAATAAGATTTATTGGGAAGCGGCTGTGGCTCAATCAGTAGGGCTCCCGTTTACCATATGGGAGGCCCCGGGTTCGGTTCCCGGGGCCTCCTGGTGAAGGCAAGCCCACCCGCACGGCGTGGTTAGCTGACCCGGCGAGCACAAGCAGCAAGGGGGGGATAAATGAATAAATAAATAAAAATCTAAAATAAGATTTATTTATTCTCCCTCCCCCCCCATTTAAGCTCAGTGTCTGCTGTGTCCATTCACTGTGTGCTCTGTGTCTGCTCATTTTCTCTTAAGGAGGCACCGGGAACTGAACCTGGGGCCTCCCATGTGGGAGAGAGGCACTCAATAGCTTGAGCCACCTGTGCTCCCTGCTTTGTTGTATATCTCATTGTTTTCCCTTTGTGTCTCCTTGTTGTGTCATCTTCTTGCGTCAGCTCGCTGCACCAGCCCATCGGGCCAGCTATCTTGCTCATCTTCTCCAGGAGGCACTGGGAACTGAGCCCCGGATCTCCCAGGTGGTAGGTGGGACCTCAGTTGCTTCAGCCATATCCACTTCCCTAGTCAAATCTTTAGCCCTTTTTTCTTAAGTGTCTGTCTTCATCTTTTTGATTTGCAGGAATTCTTTATGTATTATGGATAAATTTTGTCAGTATCTCTTTTACAAATGTCTTCGTTTTTTAACTTTTTATTTGGAAAATTTAAAATATACACAAAAGTAAAAATGACTACAAAATTAATATAAGAACCTTCAATTACCCATCACAGAGTATCAACAATGACAGGGCCATTCTCTTTCATTCCTCATTCATTTTAATAGCTGAATAGTATTCTTTCTATGACTGTAACATATTTAACCAGTTTTCTATTAACAGAGAGTTGAGCTTTTCCCAAAATTTTACTATTACAAACAATGCTGCAATGAATATCCTTGTCCATATATCATTTGGCACATGTGCAAGAATAATTATAAGGTAAATTCTAATTATAATTATAGTGGGTCAAATAATAAAACAGAAGGCAGAAAAGTGAAGGGAAATTTCAACTCTCTCAAAATGGTCAAGAAATATTTCCTTCAAAGGCCCATTACCCAATTATAGCCTTAATTCTTTTAAGTTTGAATTTGGATCTTGTGGTAATTTGGAGCTTTTGTAGATCCAATAAACTCATGTCCTTAGGGCCAACCCATTCCTATACATGCAAATCTAGTAGAGGTGGGAACTTTTGATTAAATTACTTCAGTTAAGGGACTCTGATTAGATTGCATGAACCCAGGACAGGTCTTAATCCTCTTAGTGGAGTTCTTTATAAGTGTAGGAATAAAAAACTGCAGACATATAAAAAGCTGAAGAGAGAGGAACCCAGAATCTGAGAAAGAAGGCTCTGGAAGCCAGAAGCTAAAACCAATGGAACACAGAAGCCAAGAGGAAGTTACTTTAGCCAGAAGCTAAAAGCAACAAGGCCTGGAAGAGAAGGGAGAGACAAGCAGATGCTGCCATATGTCTGATTGCTCACTGCTGCACATATACTGATGATGTCACCATGTGTCTCACAGCTGTAGCTCAGGGAGAAAGCTTCTCTGATGATGCCATGATTTGGACATTTTTATGGCCTCAAAACTGTAAGCTCATAGATTAATAAATCTCCTTTGTAAAAGCCAGCTAATTTCTGGCATATTGCTTTGGCAGCATTTAGCAAACTAGGGCATATCTACAGAGAAATCACTATAAAGAATAGATCAGATCACTCTGGGATCCAAGAGAAAAATCACCATGGAGTTTTGAATAGTGTGGAAGAAGACGTTATTGTGGGAAATCTATTAACCATCCATGAAAACATTTATCTACTACAAAGTAGACTTATATGAGCCTTTAAGACTGAACCCCAAATAAATCCTTTCTCATACAGAGGAATTTAAAAGATTTACAAAATATTTGATACATATTGCTATTTTTTAATTCCTAGGTTATGTTTATTTATCTATGCTCTATTCATCATTGCTATTTACATACATGTTAACACTATTTAACAATTATGACATTTCATCTTGGGTTGTACATTTTTCAGTTAACATACAGAGTTATTTTCTGATTCAACCTAGTCATCATTAGAGTTGTATAAAAAATAGAAGCTAACCAACATAATAGAATTTTTAGACCAGCTCTTACTTCATAAGTGTTTGCAAGTACTAAACTACTGAAGAGAACTTTAGTAGACTTGCCAACTACCCATTACAAAAACTTGCATTCAACAGTTCAGCTTACCTCACAATCTTACATTTTAATTTTTTTCATTAATGGATCATTAGGCAAAATTCTGAGTTCATAGTTGAATTGTGTGGTAAAGCAGTCTCATTAGATATTTTTCTCAATCTGATATTCCTGATGTGAGCTCCAGTTGAAGGCTTTTTCACTTTGATTTTACAGTTGACATTTCCTCAATATGAAAACTTTAACAATGAGGAAGGAGTTCAAAACCACTGAAAACTTTGCTTCATTCTTTACAAAAAGAGTGTTTTATACAATATGAAACCTCACATATTTTACAAACTTTTCTCTGTAAGTAAAGGATTTTCCACATTAATTTCATTGAATAACTACTCCAGCAAAAATAATCTGTTGTTCCCCTAGACTTTCCTCCTTCTAGTAAAGACTTTTATTCTGGTTTCCTGGTTTAGAAGCTATTCCTACTCTGAGTTACTGTTGTGCACACCAGGGCCGGAGCTCAGCTGAAATCAACTATACATAACTAGAGACATACGGTTTCTCCCAGGGTAGTACAATCATGTTGTTTAAGGATAGATTGTAAATAAAGGCATTTACATTGATTACATTGATATAGGATTACACTCTTGTGTGGGTTCTTTAATTTTTTTAAAGATTAGGGCTGTGGCTGAATGCTCTTCCATATTTACAACATATTTAGTGTGAGTTCTCTCATGTCGTCTAATGGCAGAACAATGTCTAAAGGCTTTCCCGCAGAGATGACATTCATATGGTTTCTCCCCAGTGTGAGTCCTCTCATGTTGCCTAAGGGGAAAACACTGACTAAAAGCTTTTCCACATAGATGGCAGACATATGGTTTCTCTCCAGTGTGAGTTCTCTCATGTCGTCTAAGGGTACAACACTGACTGAAGGATTTCCCACACAGATGGCAGACATAGGGTTTCTCTCCAGTGTGAATTCTCTCATGTCGTCTAAGGGTAGAACTATCAGTGAAGTCTTTCCCACATAGATGGCATTCATAAATTTTCTCTCTAGTGTGAATTCTCTCATGTTGTCTAAGTGTATAATATTGACTGAAGGCTTTCCCACATAGATGACATTCATGGGTTTTCTCTCCAGTGTGAGTTCTCTTATGTTTTCTAAGGGTAGAACATTGAATAAAAGCTTTCCCACATAGATGACATTCATAGGGTTTCTCTCCAGTGTGAATTCTTTCATGTCGCCTAAAGTTAGCGCTGTTACTGAAGTCTTTCCCACATAAATGACAACCATATGGCTTCTCTCCTGTGTGAGTTCTCTCATGTTGCCTAAGGTTGGAAGATTGACTGAAGGCTTTCCCACATAGATGGCAGACATATGGTTTCTCTCCAGTGTGAATTCTCTCATGTCGTCTAAAATTAGCACAATTAGTGAAGTCTTTCCCACATAGATGGCAGCCATATGGTTTCTCTCCAGTGTGAGTTTTCTCATGTTGTCTAAGGACAGAACTACTTTTGAAAGCTTTTCCACATAGGTGACAGTCATATGATTTACTTCTAATATGAATTTGCTGGTGTTGACTAAAGGATGACTGGTCATTGAGGGCTTTTTGAAATTGTTTGCTCATATAGAGTTTCTTTCCCATGTCAGTTAGCACATACTGAGTCAATGTGGAGCTGTGAGTGAAATCTCCCAAGTCATTACTTTCAAAGGGATCCTTTCCAGTGTAAGAAATCTGCTTTGACTGTATGGTGGATGTGTCCTTCTTGCAGATATGTTGCATGGTTATCATTTCTTGTTTCTTATGGTCATTTTCCCAGCCTGGACTTTGGCTTTGGATATATCCTAATCCTTCTCTCCACAGTTCCTCTCCTTGTTCCAACTGGAGAATCACATCTGATTTGCAGAACTGATACTCTACAGACACCAGATGATTGATACTCTCCAGCATGACATCTCTGAACAGCTTTCTCTGTGTTGTGTCCAGTAAAGCCCATTCTTCCTGGGTGAAGTCTATAGCCACATCATTGAAGGTCACTGATTCCAGTGGCTTCATTATCATTAGTTCCGCGGCCAACAGTCTTCCTCTGATGTTTTACTCTTGAACAGTCCAATCACTAAGCAGGCAATGCAGAAACCAAATAGATTGGGATAGAAAAGTCTCTACTGAGGATGCTGTCACTATATTTCAGAGCTCAGAGCCTCTTTTTTCCTCTAGCAAAAGTGCTGTTTTGAAGGTGAACTCTTTTCAGGCCACTGATAATTCCAGGAGACATATAATCAGAACCAAAATAGTAGGAGACAGTGTGGCCAACTAGATTCTGAGGCAGGTTCCACAGTAAAGGTTCCCCTTTGCTCTTCTCCCAAAGTCCCGTACTGTTCAGCTTCTTCTCTGGTGAAATGTCACCTTTCTTTTGTTTTCCCAATGATATAATGGTAGATGTGTCTTTCCTGCAGATATGTTATATGGCTATTCTTTCTTATTTTTTAAGGTAATTTCTCTGCCTGAATTCTGGTTTTGGAAAAATCTTATTCCTTCTCTCCAAAGTTCCTCTCCTTGCTCCAATAGGGAACATACATCTGACTTTCAGACTTGATATCCCACTGAGAGCAGATGACTGGAAATCTCCAGCATATTATTGAAAATTACATATTTCAAGTTCACTAACTTCAGTAATTGCATTGTCAGTAGCTCAGATGACAACTATCTTCCTCTGGGTTTCCATCACAACCAGAAAAACAGTAGTTGAACAAAGCCACAACCCTTGGAGATGGAGGGGAAGACAGAAAATTTAAAGGGTTTGAGCAAGTGCCCGAACCTGTCTTTCTTGTATACAGAGTTGTCAAAAGTCGCCTTTTGTTCCCATCATCATGTTCAAAACTGAGAAAGTAAAGAATAAACCGTATGGGAACAGTACAGAAAATGAAGGTCTATGCTCACTTTTTAAGAAAAAGCATCTTGGAAAAACCCTGACAAAGTTCCTTCCTCAGTCTCAGTAATGAAGAGGAAGCTATTTACTCACATGGACCTGGCCCCAAGTAGTACCAGAGCTGTAGGCATCTCCTCCCAATACATATTAAGTGTTGACTTATTGCAGCTATCATTCTCATAGATAACACATTTGTAGTATTTTTTTCTAGTGGGTGTTCTCTGGTGGTACAATAATAATGAATGGTCACTAAGGCTTCTCCTATAACAATCACAAGTATAAAGTTTCTCTTCTGTAAGCTCTTTAGTGTATAAAAAAATGTAAACAATAACTGAATGCTATCTCTCACACAACATACTTACAAGGTCACTCTCCTTGCTAATAATTATATGGTTTCTTAATGTTGAGTGATCACTGAAGCTCTTGCAATATTCTTCATTTTTGAAGAGCCTCTATCCAAAAATCCACCCAGGATTTTTAAACACTTAGTGCCTATTCCACATGCATCACATTAAAAGCTTTCTCTTCTGATTGGGCTCTCTAATGGTGAATGATGTTTAACGTGGTTCTGGGATTTTCTTTCAACTGGGTATCTCTTCCATGTGAGATTTCTGTTGGTGATTCATTTCTGATTTTCATTCAAAAGCTTTTATCATAGTTACTCAAGTTGTTCTTGGAAAAGCTCTCAGGTGGGATTCATGGAAAAAAAAAAAAAACCAAGTAGGTAAATGTTGGCACAGGAATTCCCTGAATCTCCTTTTGAGAGAACTTTATTTCCCCCTGCTTGATTCCTCTTGATGGGATCTAGGGGCACTAAAAGAGACTTTTTTCCCTCTCAGATCTTCTTGGCTCATAGTCCTAATTCTCACTGCAGAATTCTGAATGAGGTACCTCTCTTGAGGCAAGGTGAGGGGATTCTCTTGAGTTTGCCCAAAACACTTTCCCTTGAAAAATTTTCTGAAGATCACTTTTCTTTTAATTCTGATGCTATTTCCTGGGAAAAAAAGAAGAATTAATAACTAGAAGAAGTGGGAAAAATCTTATGTCAAAAGCTATAGAAATGTGGACTTGTATAAGATCTATTTGATTACTAAAAACATTTCTAACATTAATTCCAACAACAAGTAATTAAGAAATGTTTGAGACCTTGGTCATCCCTGGGAATTAGGCTAAATGTCCCATTTTGACAGGATGGCATTTTAAAT
The DNA here is from genome assembly GCA_026826555.1 of Tolypeutes matacus. Lineage (NCBI taxonomy): Eukaryota > Metazoa > Chordata > Mammalia > Cingulata > Chlamyphoridae > Tolypeutes > Tolypeutes matacus. The sequence continues at coordinate 8,284,294 of JAKSZT010054583.1, forward strand.
TCAGAAATCTGAAACCTGGAGATGTATATCATGATCTCTGCTAGAATACAGTAATAGAATTAGAATAAAAATATATAATTTTTTTAGACCTTGAAGAAATTAAAAGTAGCACTGAAAATGACTCCTAAGGAAGTATTAAAGAAGGAAAGCATCAGAAGGAGATGACAATGGCAGATTTGAAAGTTGGCCATCGATTAGAACATATTCACCCACCCCATAAGACAATAAAGAAGGAATCTATGATATTTGGATTTCTATGGACACCTTTTTAGAGAAAGGTGTAGAGTCATTCATATGAACATGCAACTGGTATGTAGCACTTCATAAAGGATTAGGTAGGATTCTACCCCTTCTGTTTGTTACTGAAATATAGTCATTTATTTTAAAGATCGGTTTTCCTAATGAAAATTAGTATAATGTTATGATAAAATGGAATTAACATTCTTTAAATAAAGCTGTTTCTTGGGACACATATAACTTGTTTAAATGATAAGGACATGCTATGTTTATAATAGTGCTGGTTATTAAAAGGAAAGCAAGGCATCACTTGAGTGAAAACAAGATGTAATCAAATATTGTTTGCTCGATGGTGCTTAGATTTCATAGTCATATAGCAATTGATATAAAAATGCCTGTAGGAAAAAAATAATGTTTTTGTTAGTTTGTAATTCTCTTTTCTTCCCGATTGAAACAACTGTTTTACAATGACAGCAAGAATTTTCTTAGCAATGTGTTTATCACATGACAGCCAAATAGTACATTCATCATATGTGAAAATAGTCTTTTCATATCTATTCATGAGGACTACGAAATTATGGAAATTATATAAGCTTTAAAGATAAGCCCCTATGTACTTACTCTCATGCTTTCTTGCCTTGGCTGGCCTTAGTCCTTAGGAGGCAGGGACTTACTAATTTTCCTCTTGTATATATAGCTGCTGATTGAATAAGTGGACTCATGGGTCCTCTTGGGGCCAAGCTAAATCCTTCTCTCTACACGAACCTCTGGGAATACAAGTTCCAAAACTTAGAATTAAGGAGCAGAGGGGAGTGAAAGCCCCACTTAAGCCTTGAACCTTAGAAAGATTTGCTAACTCCGAAATTACCAGGAAGTCATATGCTGGGAGTTTTTAGATGCTGACTCAACTATTAATTATTCTCATTCTGCCACCTCTTCTTACTTCTACAGCTGGGATGAGGCCAGTGAGGAATAGGCCCAGTGGAATTTCAGAAGGAAGATCAGTATTAAGGCCCAAGATTGGAACTATCCTAGAAAATTTACCACTCATTCTCCCACAAGACATGTTTCCACAATCTTAGTAATATCCTATTCAAAATTCCTCATTTTTCTCAAATAATAAAAAGACAAATAGCTACAGAGATATAAAAATACACAAAGGTAAGTAAATTTGGGATTTAATACTTCAGGAATGTGGTGGTATTTCCTGAGTCATATGCTGTTTGACATGAGAAAGTGACCTCTATTTATAACCCAAGAGTTTTATGGAAGTGATGGGAAGGGAGTTAAAAGGAAAAGAGTATGCAATAAGCAAAAGAGACAGAAGTTAAATAGAAGGTAACAAATTTGCTTAAGAAAAGATAAGAGTGGCCAGAAGGAGCAGAGACTTTCTAATGGCACAGACTTCCCCCTAATTGATGCATCACTGCTCAATTGTTTCTAGTAAATTCTTGTACTTCTTTTTCTACTCATGGGTCATTAACTCTGATTTACTTCAAATTATGGCCAACTCTTGCTTCATGAACAAAGCCAACGCAAATCATTATCCAGTGAAAGAGTAACTCCAAAGGTCTCTTGTATGGGGCCCTTTTAATTCTACTTTAGATATTTTGCTCTTCCATTCTCGCTGAAAGACATGACTGAGTCCTCACACAGTGTCATATTTGTGGGCTACCTCCTTTATCCATTGATCAGGTATGGTAAAAAGGAGGCTTCTAGACCACTGGATTCTCTTAGAACTTTAAAGAATTGTCATTTGGCATTTATTTATTGAGTTTATGCTCCAGGCATTTTTTTTTTTTTTTTTTAGATTTAGGGGATGTAGCAGTGAATAGCACAGACAAGCCCATCCTCTTATGGAGCACAGATTCTAGAGGTAGAAGTCAATTGACAAGTCACTAATATTCAGACAAGAATAATGCTACACTACTTTAGATTGGATAGTCAGGAAATGAGCTGAGACAAGAATGACATGAAGGAGCAGGTGTGAAGATTTTGTAACAGAGTTGCAGGCAGTGAGAACAGAAATTGCCAATGCACTCAGGTGGCAACAAGTTTAGCAAGTTCAAGGAAAAGACAGACCAGTGTGACTGGACAGCAAAGTGGACAGTAGTGCCAGATATAGGTAGAAGGTGACCAGAGGACAGTCATGAAGCCTGTAGGTCCAGTAAGGAGTATAGATTTCATTTTACAGGCATTGGAAACAGAATTTAGCTCTAGAGTAGGATTCAGATATTACTTAGCTCAGAGGGCACTTGCAGGCCAGGGAGAGGCCAGCTTCTAAGAAAATAGATACAGACTTTCAGAAGTCCAGCCTGGTGCATACAGGAGCTCTTTGGAAAATAAAAATCATCCTCTTCTACATGCTAGCATCCCACATTCCTGTTAAATACTCCTGCTGACCACATTCTTAGGGAAAAAGTTTTCCCCCAGAAATTTGTCAAAATACTTCTTTCTTTTCTAGTTCTTTGGTTACAATCCAGGGACATTTGGGGACCTGAGAGAAGTCAAGTTCAAAACCCTTGAATCAAATGTCCCTTCTATCATGTGTTAAGTGCTTTACTGCAGTAGTCACACTTATAATCTAACACAGCCTTATAAGTAAGGATTATAGTCCCCTACATTTAATTTTAGAGCAATTAGAAAGTTTAGAGAAGTAACTATCTTACACCAGGCTTAATGATAGAGCTGGAACTTGAATCCTGATCTTTCTAAGACCAAGGCCTCTGCCCTTTCCATTTCCCATGCTTCTGGGCATTGTTCAATTAGGAATCCAATCCTTAAAGTGATTCAGGAAGGAAAGAATGAAATTATTTAATTCCACCATACCAGAGGCTAGTTTAGTCCTGATAGTAATAATCATTAAGAGTTGGAAGTGGTAGCAGAGGAGAAATGGGATGAGTAATATGGTTTAGGCTGGACTGTAGGATACAACCAAACATGTCCACTTTACCAATTTCATGGGTCCCAGGCTTCATTGTTATTGGACATTCAAATACTTCTTCCTTCCTTCCTGAGCCTCACAGGAAGGGTGAGCTTTCTCTGTATAGCCAAGCTACACGAGAGGTTTCTGAGGAGCTATCTAGCAGAAAGACCAGATTCTGACATTACTTTTCCCTGACAGTCTCCCTACGCTTTATTCACCCTTAGAGGTAAAAAGTTTATCTGTACACTTCACTGGCTTGCCAGGAGGTAAACTTATGTTATGGATTGAATTGTTTCCCTCTAAAGGATATACTCAAGTCCTAATCCGTTCATGAATGTGACCTTATTTGGAAATAAGGTTTTTGAAGACAGGATTCAGATGAGGCCAAACTGGATTAGTATGAGCCCTATTTCAATATGACTGGTGCCTGTGTCAGAAGAGGAAATTTATACATAGACAGAAACAGACATCTGGGAGAGGGCCATGTGAAGATGGGGGAAGCAGGAATTGGAATGATGCATCTACAAGAAATGCCAAGATTGCCAGCAAACACCAGAAGCTAGAAGGAACAAGGAAGGATTCTCCCCCATAAATTTCACATGGAGCATGGCACTGCAAACACCTTGATTTTGCACTTCTAACCTCTAGAACTGAGACAATAAATTTCCATTGTTTTAAACCACTCAGTTTGTGGTAAATCCAGTCCTAGGAAACGAAGACACCACAGGAGAGCCCTGGGTGTTCGTTTCAATGCTGCTGCTATGTAGTAGTGAGATTTTAGACAGGGTCCTGTCTAAATTACAGAAGTTTCTGTAATTTACAGAAATGTCTAATTATAGAAGTTTCTCCTCTGTAAAAGTAAGGAGCTGGCTAAGGGTTGAGCAATGGGCAAGGACAGACGCTTAGATACTCTGACCCATAACATACATTCCCCCTTCACAAGTCCCTTCCCCACAATGGGTAATCACTTTTACTCCAAGAGTCCTTTACCATATTAGATTCAACAAACATCAAACACCTACTGGCCTCTTTGTGCCAAGCACTGTGGTGAATGCCATCACCTATTTGGGCCTTCCAGTTAGCACTCTCAGGGAAACAAACAAACAAAACCAACGGTCCTCCCCTCCCCCAAATGTTTAGGTGAGCAAAACAAAAGCCCCTACCAGATTCTGGGAACCCTCAGCAGTTTCATGAGGCTAAAGGAGAGGGTAGGTCGGGTTAGTTCTTCAGGAGGGTGAAATTAAAGAAGCTACCAAATTATACCCCAGATTGTCTATAGCCTCCCACCCACTTCTTATTCTTCCATGTTTCATTAAAAATGAGCACAACACCCTTTCCTTTCAGAAGTAAAAGACTGCGATTGTATTTTTTGGGAAGTCGCTTCTCAGGCCCCAATTCAGACGCGGGATTCGGAGGCCCTGAGACTACATTTCCCACAAGTTACCGCGCCGCTTCCGATCCCAGAACTTCTTTCGACCGTTAGCGCAAAATGGGAAAGCCCGGACCGTGGAACTCGGGTACAGGACGAGCCAAACTCACTCAACCTTTTGGGCACGAGAGAGGTGTGTGCAACAAGACGGGAACGTCCGACTTTTACCCATTCCAGGTGCTCAGTCTTTCTCCAGCACCCTTGCGGCCAGCTCCGGGGTTCTGCACGGTCCCTCTGTCGTATGTCCGTGGTCCCTCCCGGAAAAGAGTCCGCTGCGTGCGTTCCAGTAGCCTGAAGGCAGGAAGAAGGGGCCGTAGTTCAGCGAAGGAGCTTTGGCGAAACTGCACGGAAATTATTCATGCCGTTTACATAATTTTAGTTTTTTATAGGCGGGGAGAAGGTTTCGAAGGGGAATGAGATTAGCCATTTTATTTTAGCCAATCGTAGCGCACAACTGATGTTGCCGACCTGAAAAGCCCTCCCCATTACCATGGCAACGACCCTGGATTAAAGCCCTGGTTTCTTTCAGTTTCAAATCAACAGTGGAAGAGGTGCACGGAACAAGATCTCGCCCTTGCGCTGAAGGAAACCGAGTAAGGAGGGCACTCACTCAATAATTATTTATTGAGCTCCTACTGTGTAGGCCACACGCTAGACACAGAGGTACACCACTACGTAAAACACTGCCCTTGCTCTCAGCAAGGAAGTTTAAGAAGTGATTGTTGTGATGTGTGCTATGGGAACAAAATGCAAGGACGCCTAACCTGGGCTATATTGAGGTGGAGGTGGAGAGAGTGAAGGAAAACCCGCCCAGAAAAAGCGATAAATGTGACTTAAATTCTGAAATGTCCTATTTTTGGAAAAAACTTCAATTCTCATAATCCATAAACAAAAAATCCAGATGGATTAAAGAGCTAAACATAGAAAGAAAAATTAGTAAAAGTATTAGAAGAAAATATAGGATAATATTTTTTTATGATTTGCAGTAGGGAATTTTATGATCTGAGCTAAGAAAAGAAGATTGACGAAATCAACATAAAATTAGAAATTTATCAATAACAAAATAAACCAAGAACAAGGTTATGAGGCAAAAGAAATACAAAAAAATAACTATCATGCATGAGTGCAAAGGATTAACATCCAGATGTTGGTCCTCACCAGCTAATGACCACCAGGAACAGCTCTAGGCCAACACAGTTGGATCTATTAAGAGACTGCACACCATGGGGAAACCTGTGGACCATTTTAGTAAGAAGGGGTTGCAGGGGATTGTTTTGTGACTTGGGTTTACCTTAGGTGTTTTGGGGAGAGAATTGTTTGAAAGAGGGGCAATTCAATGTTTGGATATCTTTATTATCCACGGGATTGAAGGAATAGAATGGGGGCTACAGGTGTAATTGGTAAAGCAGTAGCAGGCCCTTATGTTAATTGGGACAGGGGGATGCTTGGTCATTTTGTGATTTGCACAATGTTCTTGTTTTCAATCTGTGCTCATGCATGAATACAGAGGGGTCATGTTTTTGCCTTGCTCTGTCACAGCCACAGAATAATCCTGTGTGATGTTGGTGTTCTCTGAAATCATTTATGTTAGTAGAGAACACCTTGGCCTAGGTATTTTAGTTCCAGGCTAGACCCATCTGACACCTGTAGGGACCACTATTCTTTCTCATAGAATTTATAAAGAGCTTCTATAACTCAAAAATAAAATAATAAGCAACTCAGTGAAAAAAGATATGAACAATTCACAAAGAAGAAATAAAAAATGAATAATTAAACATGTGAAAAGAAGCTCGAGTGCACCGATAGGGAAATGTAAATTAGAATGGTAAAACACTGTTGGTAGTAATACAAATTGGCACTGCCTTTTTGGAGGGCAGTTTGGCAATATTTACCAAAATGTAAATGCATATACCCTTCAACCAGCAATTTGATTTCTAGAAATGTCTCCTAGAGAATTATATGCACACATACAAAAAGAGAATATTTAGGGATATTCATGTGGAATGTTTGTAATATGGAGAAACCTAAATAACTGTCCGAGGGCAATAAACACTGGATCATCCATACTATGGAATAAGATGCAATAGTTTAAGTTTATTTTTTTATTTTTTTTATTTCACCCTCCTCTGTTACTTAATTTTTAAAAAGACATATAAAGCTCTCTAAGTAACAATTTATGGTAAATCCATTCAAAATTGTATATCAGTATGATTCCAAGTATTCTTTAAAAACCACCCAAAGAAACAATAAGAATTAGGAAATACCACTAAAGTGAATAGTATATTTGGATGGTGGGGCTATGGGTAATATTTTACCTCTTTCCAATTTTCAATATTTCCAACTTGTATTTAACAAGCATGAATTTCTTTTCAAAATGAATAAGAGCATTTAAAAATGTATCAGCCCGCATCATGTCAACAGGCACTACTCCTGGCTAAATGATTGTCAAAATAAATGGCACCCATACAGAATAGAGTTCATTTTCTGAAATTACCCAGACTGTGACACATTTCTAAATCACACAATGCAATGGGAAGTGTTGTGCACATGGGTTGCCATGCTCCAAACTGATTTAGTGACCTTGGTGTCATGTTAACTCTGCTTTAAAAAAGCCCTTTTAAAAATATTACCAAGTAATGTGAGCATCAATCCCTCTTTTTTTTTTCAGAAATATATTTTTGTTTATTCTTACTGGGAGGTCCTGGGGATCAAACCCAGGTCCCTTCATATGGGAGACGGATGCCCAACCATTTGAGCCACATTTGCCCCGCTCAATCCCTCTTATTTTTACCCCTGGGCCTTACCCCACCCCTCAGCTTTGTCCCAATTCTGGGCTTTAATAGAAATTGGCTGAGATTTCAGGAATGAGTCAGAGGAGGAATGGGAGAATTTAATATCTAATTTTAAAATATTTAAAACTTTCTATAATTTAACTTTCACTGGAGCTCAAGTTTCATGTTTTCACTTGCTTTTGGAATACATTCTTTCATCAGTTCAAATGCAAAATACTCAAAAATCAAATATGTCATGTCATTTCCTCTCAGAATGAGTCACTATTTAATAATTAAAACAGAAGTTTGAAATGAATATGACCAAACCCCTGGCCATCTCATGTCAATGTAGAAAGACCAAAGCCTGGCTGGTCTGTTTAAATTTTGACAAAAGTGTATCCCACAATTGGAAAGCTCATATGACCATATCCAGGTAATTCCTTTATATTTCCACAAAATAGAAAAATGAGGGTAAAAGTTTTAACTCCTATTAACTTTTAAATAGTTACATGGAAACTTTCTGTAATAAAATTTACTAAATTCTATGGATTTGTTTAATGTGAAATAAGGAAATAAAACATGATGGGAATGGGCAAATAAAGTGAAAGTAGACAGAAAGAAAAGATTTAAAATTACTTAAACTATTGGAGGGATTATCTAAACGTAATGTGGATTTCAAATTACAACTGACACTTTTTATGACTGAAATGTGTGCTAAGATATTTTATTAGTTGGTTCTTATGGAACTCAACAATGATGTGAAAATTTGGGCTATAAAAATTCTTCCACTTGAAATATGTGAAAAGTTTTATTCTCTGATTATTTTTAATGTTAATTTGTTTACAATTATTGATATCCTTAATTGGCCTTATAAAAGTGGGACTGATGCAATGCTGAAGTAATAAATATTCATATTTATCCAAAGGTTATTTTAAAAAATAAAGCTCAAAACAAAAGCTTCTTGTCATAAAAGAAAGATAATGTCATTACTGCCCATAAAAGTACAGAGTTATTCACAGAGGTCAAGATAAAACCCCAAAGGTTTGTATTGTCTGTGGTAGTTCCTTTCAATGGGATTCTTTCTAAGATATTAAGTTTCTGCATTTTCATATTTTCTAGTATTTCACTGTGAGTAGATAAAACTTTGTTCTCTCTTTTAAGATAAATAGCACTTTGTTCTCCATTGGAGATTCCCTGTCTTTGTTGCCAGTAATAGTGGGACCCATTTCACAGGTCAGATAGTGAAACAAATTTAATTAGTTCCTTGGTTACAAGAACTATTTCTTTCATCATTCAGGACATGTTTGGGAATGAAAAAAGTGCAAGATGTGTGCAACTGCTACTTCTAAAGGAAGGAACAAATGAGATAATGTGTGTGAAGTATTTAGTTCAGTGCCTGGAATATAATAAACCCATGAACAAATGTCATACGTTTTAGCTATGTAGACTTAGATAAGTCACTCTCAGTTTTCTCATCTATAAAATGGAGATACTAATATCAACTTGGCAGGGTTGTCATGAGATTAGAGAGGATTTATATAAACTGTCAAACACTTGTGCTTGGTACCCAATAGGTATATAGTAATGAATTAATAATAATTTAATAACAAATTTTATTTACTATAAAAAATTTTAAGTGCTTAAATGGAGCAGCTTTTTCAACTGTGCAACTTTAATAAGCATGAAGCTTTGTACCTACTAAACATAGTACAATCTTTTCCACCATAAAATGCTGTCTAATGTTACAAGGCTAGCCAAAGAGTGGAGTCACTTAGTGACTAAATAAGAAGAGGTTAGTAAATGTAACCAGGAAGCAAGTCCAAGGAGAATCCAAGTGGTTAAGAGGAGCTAGAGCAGGACTTATACATATCTCAGAGTTATGATGTGGTAAGGGTCAGGCTTCAAGTGAAACTTTTACATAGACCTAGAAGTGGTTTTATATAGAAGGATGAGAATGAGGGCTTCAGTGGGCTTACTGAAGTTCATGTATAACACTTATGAGTATACTCTACAGTTAGAAACAATTAGAAGCTGCTGTAATAAGATTGGATTCAAAGAGTATTATAACTAGATTGGGGTTCAGCTCTAAAGAGTGAGAAAATGGTGCCGATTTCATTTGGACTCACTTTTAACCCTTAAAAGAATAATATTAATAATGATAACAATAAAATATAATAACTTTTTTTGAGTGCTTAATATGTTCTCAGGACCATAAATGCTTTACATTCATTAATTCAACCAGTATTTATTGAGCACCTATTATATACTATGTTGGTACTCTTCTAGTTGAGAATAGGGTAGTAAACAAGTCAGACAAGATTCCTGCTCTCTTGGAACTTATTCTCTCTTGGAACCCAAATGTCTTAGATTTCATGGATTATTTTGTATAATCCGTTCAAAAATGCCTCATAGGTATTACTAAACCTATTTTTATAGGTAAGGAAACGTGAGGAACAAAGAGGTTAAGTAACGTTCTAAATGCCGCAAGATCAGCAAGTGGCGGAGTTGGGAAATAAACCCAGATGGTCTGACTCCAAGATCATTTCAATACCTTTATATTGTGACTATGGTTAATTGTTCAAGAGCAATAAAATGTGTCTATCTACATGTGTATCAAGGAGTTCTTGTGATATTTAAAATGCAGTAACTTTTGAGGGGGAGTAGAAAGTTCCCAACTACCATTCTAAAGTAAAAATTGTCCTTAGGTTCAAGACCAGTGAGAAAGTCCTCCCCATTTGTGATTGCCTGTCTCAGAGTTCAGCATCATAAGCAAAGCAAAATTACCTTTTATAATTCTTGAATGAGAGAAGCATCAAATATGAGGTTTCTGTGAATGGAATGGAATGAGAATCTCCACCCCTACCTCCAACATCCAAGAACTGATCTCTCACTCACAGCTATCTCCTACTGGGTACAATCTCACAAGGACTTCACTTCAGATAAGGTCACTGTAGGGCCTACAAAATGCCAAATGTCTCCCTCTTACCTAAATAACTGTTATTTCTTTAACAATTTCAGGTTTATCCTTGCAGACTAGTCTGCACCTCCCATAGATAAAACTTACTGAGATACCCAATCATAGAATTTCCCCCTGCTTCTCACAAACCCAATCTAGAGTGAACCTCCACTTCCTTAGATCCTCCCCCAAGTTATCCAACCAAAGCCCAAATCCTAGAAGGGATTCTTTCTAATACTCTATTTTAGTTTGCCAAAGGACTGCCGATGCAAAGTACCAGAAATGTGTTGGCTTTTATAAAGGGTATTTATTTGGGGTAAAAGCTTACAGTTCCAAGGTTGTGAAAGGTCCAACTCAAGGTACCATAAGAGGTGCTTTCTCAACCAAGTCAGCTGCCACAAGTTGAAGCAAGATGTCAGGTGATCTCTGCCTGGTCTCTGCCTTTCTTTCTGGGCTGTACTATCTCCTGGAGCTCAGCTGAGGGTTAACCAGGCATAGGGCTTGTCTCTTACCAGCTTCTCTTAGGTTCTGCTGCTCTGCTTTCTTCTGGATTTCAGCTGCAAGCTATCAGGCAAATGGATCATCTTTCCCCGGGGCCTCAGCTCCTTCAGCCTCTCCTTCCTGTCACATGGCAGCATCAAATACGGCAGAGCCCTTGTTTCTGGTGTATCAGTTTTTTTATCGGACCCAGCAAGAGGGCGGAGATTCAACCAGAGTCACGCCTCACTGAGGTATTCCAATTGAAAAAAGTTCTCATACCCACAGGAGTGGACCAGCCCACAAACATAATCTTTCTCTTTTTGGGATTAATAAAATAATTTCAAACTGCCACATATTTTCTTACTGAGACACCCCACATTTCCCCATGACACATGTTCTCCCTCACCATGAGTAATAAATTCATTATTTTAAAAAAATACAGGTGTTTCTGTGGTCTTTGGCTGAAGGACATTGACAGTGCATAAATATAAAAGTAACTGGTGGTGAGTTTCAATAAATATTTATTGAGCCTATACTATATGCAAAGCAATGATGCTAGGTTCTAGGGAGCATTTGTACCTAGGAGCTTATAATCTAGTGAGGATGCAAAGTAAGTACACTAAGGAGACCCAAAGTACTTGGGGTTTAAGCAGAAGTGAAAGTTATAATGTGTTGTGGGAATCAGGAAAACTTCATGCTGGTGTGTATTGAGATTGGTCTCAAGAGAGAACTAGGATTTTGATTTCCACATATGGAAATGAAGAAGAGGCCATTAAGAACTAAGGTTGGGAGCAAATGTGGCTCAAGGGGTTGAGTGTCTGCTTCCCACATGGGAGGTCTGGGCTAAGGTTAAAGAGTTCTGTATTTGTTTTCTTAATCTATAACAACACTGTGCTAAGTGCTTTAGAAAGAATAGCTCACAACATCCCTCTGAGGAATGTGCTATTAATTTCCACATTTTATAGATGAAGAAACTGAAGGTGTGAGAGGTGACACAGCAAGTGAGTGGCAGGGCTGGGATTCAAACTCAAGTTTGCCTCACTCTAATAATGCAAGCCAAGGCTTTGTGGTGAATGGCAACTCTGCCCCATGTCCTCTGGTATTGAATTAACAGCCACACTTTAAGTCATTTAAATACTGGGCTCAGTCAAGGTTGTTAAAAAGAAAAACTAAAAACAGAACAAAACAAAAAACCCAAATTAAAAAAAAAAAAAACCAACTGGAAAAAAAAGACATTAATTAGTGCGAATGAGAATATTGTTGTTCAATATTTGGAAGCGTTTAGGCACTTGAGGATATCAGGAACCAAGATACTTTCTAAGGCAAATTGTTCTACCAAATACAGTTGACCCAGTGATAATCTGTGTTTACTCTGGAGGAACCGTCCATCAGAGGAAGGCGACCCTGAAGGACAGTATCTGGGAGAATAATTTATTTCCGCAGATAGTAGGTACCAAAAAATTTACCACAGCTGGTGGTCCATGAGACATAAGAATTATGGAAGAGAAAGGTAGAGCAATTTCAGGCCAAGAAATTGATTCAGAATCCTTTTAGGGCATAATAGGAGAGACGTGCTTTTGTAAACTTCATTAGCTTTCTCTGAGAATGAGTGATCTCAGTCATTATCCTCACCCAGGTTTCCTCCTCTGTAAGACAGAAATATTAACCCCTATCGGTTTTTTATAAAAAATGCAGGTAAAGCCTATCACTTGTTTAGCACCATAACTGACATTCGGTAAATTTTAGATGTTAGGCCAGTAATACTCAAAATGTGGTCACAAAACAGCAGCAACAGTATCCACTGGGGATTTGTTAAAATGCAAATTCTCAGGTCCAGCCCTAAGTTTACGGAATCAGAAATTTTCAGGATAGGTTTCCTACCCACCCACCCCATCTGTGGTTTAACAAGCCCGCCAGGTGATTCTGATGCGCAATCAAGTTTGAGAATTAGGTCTTACCATGACAAAAACAAAAACTGAAATTCTTCTGAGGATATTGATGTTTACAGACACTTTGATTTACACCTTTTTAAAGGCATAACTTGGCGGTAATATTGGGAGATAATTTTAATTATATGGCTGGCTGTAATTTATTGATGGGCAGGGGAATGGGGTAAAGAGAAAGCCTGAGTGCTCACTGCAAGCCACTGAACAGCCTGTAAGATCATCAGAAGGCATGGAAACACTTGCAAGTAGACTCAGGGAAGGAAAGGGAATTATTTAATTATTCAGAAATCTCCGCTCTCTGCTTTGGAGAAAAGATGATCAAGGCCACTGCAAGCGCGCCAGTCACTGCCCATGCCATTCTCTCTGACTAAATACCTTAATTTCCTGTTTTCTGTCCAATCTAGTCCTTTGCTTAACAACTCTTCCTCACCTCCAAAAGACTCCTGAATCGTCCACTTGGCCAGCACATCTACCCAATGTGGCGGAAATAATCCCCCTTCTCTCTGTTCCTTTTGCTTTCTGACCAGTATACCAATATCCGTTTTTCCCTTTCGACTATTATTTTTATTTTTTTGCTTTGTCTCTCTTTCTAGGCAGATATTTTTGTAGTCAGGGACTAAAACATCCTCTGCAGGACTCCCACAGAGGCCCCAAGGAAGATCCCTCTTGCCTCTGGAAGACTAAGCGAAAGAACTGAGGGGCGCGGGGCGGGAGAGAAGCGGCGCGGATGGCGACAACGTGCTTAGCCGCCGCTGCTCTGAGTCTACCGTGAGCTTCCGCCGCGCGGAGACTCTTGGGAGCCGAGTTCAAGAGTTTGTTCTTTTGGCGTGAGCCGCAAGCCCGAATTCTTGGGCTGTATTACTGCTGGGCCCATGGTTTCCGAAGCGTCAAAGCCATCCTTTACCTTCCTGTGTTGGCCGAGCAGCTCCCGGAGACTGAAGATGCAGTTACTTTTTTCTCTGGCTTCTAAGGTAGATTCCCCGAGTCCCGTGGATCATCATTTGGGAATTCCCGGCCTTCTGAGGGCCCTTCGCCTTCCAGGCCGGGACTTCTTCCCGCTTCAAACTTAGGTCTTCCTGTTGTGAACTCTCAGTTCTGGAGGTGTATAAGAAGAGGACTCTTTGAAAACACTTTGTTTTCAGAAGTCTCATGTTCTCCAGTAATGGTAGAGGCAGAACCAGACCAACTGAGCAAGCAGTGCAAGTTAACAAGAGGAAGGAAGAAGTGTTGCCCACTCCGTTTTTTCTTAGGGAATTTTCCCTTCCTACTACTAGAGGAGCAGCTCTCCTTGGTATCTTAATTTATTTGGGGATTCTTGCCTCACCTTGAATTTTCCCTTTCTGAAAAAGGCCTGCACCGTTTCTTCTGAGTCGATGCTTCCATTTTTAAGGCTTTTGATCCTTTAGAAGTGAATACTCCTGTAATAATAATTCCAGAGCCCTTGTATATATGTATATATGGTAGTTTCTTCTCATACCTTACCAACCAAGGGGGTAATTTTTTGCTGTGATGGTAACAGTGGCTGCCTGCATTGGTGATTTTTTTTGAGAAACCTCTCCAATATAGTATATAGCACACTTACATTAGGGTCTTTTTAAATACTGCTGCTTTAGCCATTGCTGCTGCTTATTTTGGTCACTCTCTTAGCTTTTGGGAAGCTTTGTATGACTTCAGGGTGTGTTTTAGTTTCCTAGGCGGCCTTAAAACAGATAGCATGAAATGGATTGTCTTGAACAATGGACATTTATTAACTTACCAGGAAAATGTCCAAATCAAGGCATTGTCAAGGCAATGCTTTCTTCCCCAAGATCAGCTGCCTGGAATCCTTGGCTTCTCTGCCACATGAAAAGGCACATGGCAGCATCTGTCTCTCCCTTTTCTTCCAGGTTTCATTGCTTTCAGCTTCTTGCTTCTGTGGCGTGTGCTCTCTCTTGCGCGCGCTCGCTCGCTCTCTCTTCATTCCACTTATAAAGGACTCCAGAGGATTAAGATCCATTTTGAATGAGGTGGGTTACACCTTAACTGAAGTAGTCATGTCAAAAGGTCCTACTTACAAGGGGCCCACATCCACAGGAATGGATATATATAGCTGGAGTATATATAGCTTCAAACCACCACAGGGTGTAACTACAGATTGCATGTAGTACTGTTTGGCATGTCCCATAAGAGCCAATATGGCCATGACTAAGTTCCCAAATACCTGGAACCTAATCCAGCTGTATTGTGTCATGGCCCCCAAGCTTGCAAGGTTTTTGAGGGAATATGTGCAAAGGAACACTTCAGGCAAACGTACAGTGTTATTAGTTAGAGTTTCAACTCTAAATTCCAATGTTTTCTCTTATATGCTGGTGCACTCGTCTGTGCTTTAAGGATTTAAGACACTTGCTAGAGAAATGAAATTGCTTTGTTAAATTGCCTTTCTAATCCTTTCACCACTATACTTGGGACTTTCATCTATTACAGTGAGAATTTTTATAGAGGTGGCTTTCAGCAGCCAGATAGAGCAGGAGAATTGGATAGATAGTTAATCTAGGAAATGCATAAAGATAGTGTAAAGGGTAGAGAAACCAGGATGAAAACATTTCCTTTAGCATCTAATAGCTTTCTTCTGGAAAATTGACAACTGCTGCAGAGGCCACTGCTAGCATGGTAGGAGGACAAAAAGGTAGAAGGAGAAATAAAGTTGTGATGGAGTCTGGAGGTCCACATAGACCTTTCAGGGGAGGAATTGGTTGCAGTCAAGGCTTTACCCAGCTTTGAGGAATTTCCCTCAGGCTTCAGCCAGGGGACTGGACCATTCCCCTGACAAACTGAAATTGCAAGCGACATACAAGCTGGAATAGTGGAAATTGGACTAAAGGCTGTCCTCTGTGGTTTCACTTGTTTTGAATTAATATGAACCCAAAATTCAAGGTATTCAGAGGGATTTCTCTGAATTTTGCAGGGCTGTGGTATGACAGGGTTTTCTTTTTCTATATTAGAATTGTGGTCTTAGAAAGGGAATTGAGAAAGGGAGGGTGTCAAAGGAAGACATGGGCTTATGTTGCAATCTTCCTCCAGTATTTGTGTAACATTTAATACATAGGCATTAGATTCACATCTCTGAGTTACAGTTGTTCAAAAAGCCACTCTAATTCAGATGAAGGAATTAGGACTAATATAAATGGCTTTTCCCCTTCTCTTTTAATTTTTAATATTTTTACCCATCCACTTAAAGTGACTGAATTGAGCTCTTTTAATACCAGGCATTTCAAATGGAAAAGAGGCTTTTTAATAAGGTAGCTTGTTAAGAAAGTGTTTCCACTATGATCTCTTTTACTAACTTGGGGATACAAATAAGGTCATATTTTGAAGTTAATAATTTGAGCTCCATTCTACCCAAATTTGGAGGAAGTCAGTTATATCTTTCTTGTTAACTGCCCTTGCAAATACAAAATTAAAGGAGATAGGTTACCTATTCAATACAAATTCTAGTCTTACTTTCAAACACCTGTCAGAGAGAAACTAGAAAATATGATTGCACTAGCTGGCCTTGTTTTTTGCAGTTGCTACTTCAATTCATAAAATGTCACTGATGAAAATAGGGGATTCCAAATAGTCTGTTGCTATTACTGTCCACCACTGCTGCAGTCCTTGCTGGTCCATGCCTTTACTGATAACACTTAGATGACTGTCACATGTTATATACATTCCCATAATCAACGATTGTTTCCAAAGCATGATCTTCTAATCAGAGTAGCAGGTTAATCAGGGTTGGTGGTGAATTGCTCCTGACTTCAGTCATATGCTGGGCTAGAGTTGGCCACTCCTTTATGAGAATCTAGGCTTTAGCAGAGATCTGTCATTGTTAATTTAGCCATACCTTCCCTCCCTCTTAGTATCCTTTCTTACTAAAGGACCTTGTTATCTATCACCTCAAATAAATATTGACCCTCGAACATTGACCTTAATAGGGACTAGATTCACTATTTTTACCTCCAGGTGATCACATAGCCTTTATTCAAATTTGCCTTTGGTAAATAGGCCCTAAGTAAAGGGGCTGTTCATATAACTAAGATTGCCACTTAAGTGATTAGTTTCCCCAATAGAATTTGGAATAAATTGCAGATGACAACGTTAGAATGTCACCTTAAAAAAAAAAATTAACAAAGAAATAGAACTCTGCCTCTGTAGATATTCCTCTACTAGAAGGAAGAGAGAATTGTTACCACTCACCCTTCTCAGTATTTCCCCATCTCCTCAAGCTAGTATACTTTCAGAGTCCAGACATTCCCTCATTTATCTTAACTGTTGCTGAAATCTTAACTTTGGATTCCTTATTCTCCTGGGGCAACCCACTGGGGATTGTGTTGGGTTTGCTGTGTGTAACAGTAGTACTATATCATCTGATCAGGGTTTAGCCTTTTTAATATTTTTTCTCCCCTCTTCACCTTTTCCTGCTTTGGTCCTTCTCCCCAGGGCAATTGAATCAGAGGCAGGCTTTTCATTGGCAAATTTATCCAGAAGTGGTAGCTTAATTACTTTATTTTAGGTGGAGAAACAAAGTGAAATACCTTAGGAATTAAGAAATTTTTTTATATCTAGGTCTTGCTGACTAACATAAAGTATGTAATAAAACATATACTCAAAAGAATATACCCTAAAATTGAATTATTCAGTTTTTACTTCTTTACAAGTTGAGCTCATCATAAGTATTGTGTAACATTAGGATTTTTGATGTATAGCCTGAGACTTTGTTTTCCATTCCTTTATGAAAGGATCATATCAAGGGAGATGATTCTAAACAGAACTGTAAAGAATAATCTCATGTGGGTATTTCTTCTTTTAGATGTTTTGTCTTTGCTAAGTCACATATTTCCAGCCAAAAGTAATTAAATATTCTGTTTTTCATTCTTATATTCATTTATTCTCTCTCTTTCTTCCTCATAACCTCCCTTGGTCCCTCCTTCCCTTTCTTTTTCTATTTTTCTCTCTTTTTCTGATTTAGAACTGAAGATTTATTTATAGGAATATTTATAGCCCTAAATGTTTCACTAAAACAGAAAGACTGGAAATGAACTAATGGTTCATCTTAAAGATTAGAAAGTCATCAAGGTAATCCCATCTTCTCAAAATTTTATAGCCTTTGCTCCTAGTAAGAATTACACTGTGAACATTAAGGGATGACCTTTGGCTAAAGGCATCCTTACATTCATTAGTTTACTAGGATTTCCCTCCACTGCAATGAATCACTAGTTTCCCACAAAACCTATAGGTTTTAAATCCAGTATGAGATTTCACAATTTATAAGGTAAAAGGGATTGCTGAAGGCTTTTCTTCATTCTTTACTTTCACAGGGTTTCTTTCCAGTGAGCTTCCCACAGGTTACCTTAATGATCTAAAAAAAATCAAAAGCTTTCTCATTTGGATGATAAGGAATTTCTCTCCAGTGTGAATTCTTACATGTGTTCTAAGGAGCAAGGCTTTCCCATAGGGCATTGAGCTGCATTATCTTGTACTCAGTAATGTTGAACTTCTCCTGAAGAATCTCCTACATGTCATGTAATTAAGTGTTCCTCTCCTGTATCAGTTCTTATGTGTCTTAAAGAATAAGGGATTGCTGAAGGCTTTTCCTTGATGAAATTTTCCACACTGATGAAAAGAATGAAACTCCCCTGTGTGAGTTCCATGTGACTCTTGTCTCAGTTTGCCAGGAGGCTGTGACAAATACCACAAAATGGGTTGTTTTAAAGAACAATAATTTTCTGTCTCATGGTTTTGGAGGCTAGAAGTCCAAAATCAAGGTCTCAACAGGCCATGCTTTCACCCAGAGTCTCTAGTTTTTTGGTGCTGACTTGCCATAATTCTTGGGTTCCTTGGCTTGCATCTCTTGCTTCTGTCACCTGGCTTCTCCTTCCGGTGTCTAGTTCTCCTGCTCAGTTATCTGTGTCCAAATTTCCACTGCTTTATAAGGATGCTAGTCATATGGTTTAAAGCCCACCCCAATTCATTTTGGCCTCTTCTAAATAATATCTTGGAAGATCCTGCTCACAGATGAGTCCACACCCTGACTCACCTTGATATATTCAAAGATACTATTTACAAATGGTTTCACATCCACGGGAACACATAATAAGACTTGAACATGTCTATTGTGGAGTACATGATTCAATTCCCAACAACTCCTTAGACATGAGATATCACTGAAGTCTTTCCCATACCTATTATATTCCTAGGATTACTTTCTAGTATGTAGTCTGTAATACTCATTAAAAAGGTGAGAGTTTTGGTTGAAGCCTTTGCCATAATGATTATAGCGTGAACTCTCACATAGCGAAGCAGTTTCTAAATTCTACTCCACACTGATTATAAGGACTGGCTACATAATTGGCAAGGCCCAGTTCAAAATGCAGGAATCGTGTTTCAAAAGCAGAGAAAAAGTACCATTAAAGGCACTTATAAAGCTTTTTCTGTTCTTCCATGATCTCTCAACCTGTCATGGTATATTTTATTTGCTATTTAATGTTGTGCTCCCTTAGATACAGATACTTGTGGTGCAAGTGCCAGCCCTCATGGATACCTGGGGACTCTACCCTTTAGCTTGGCATGCATGCATGTGGCCCACTAGCTGCCGGGTTCTCTCTCCCTCCAGCTACTGGATTGATGTGCCATGCCTCAGCCAGGGGCAGGGAAGTACAGTCAGGCATCTCCCGTTTCCACCAGTCTATGCCCCAGTCCGTGGTGGATGGGTCACCCCCATGGGTATTATAGCCTCCGTACCAGGTTGTGCTAGATACCAGAATTGGGTGTTGGTGGGAGGCTCACCACATGGAGTTGTCTACTGAACATGGCATAGCACTGCCAGCCTGGGGTGAGGATGACCACTGGCATGTTCTGTCCCAGGATGTTGTGGAGCATGTGCCTGACCCTGACCTTCTCCATGCCTGAACCCTAGCCCTTGCTGGGTGTGGAAGACAGCAGTGATTGTGGGTGGGAGTGAGCAGAGAGGGGTAGACTGGACAGAGCCTGGAGTGCCAGGGGCTAGGAGAGCACTGGCCTAGAACCTGTCTCCAGGAAGTGGGGAGGTAGTGGAAGGCAGGGCTGTGCATAAGTCGAGGTTCCAGGAGTCTGCCATGTGCTCCCTTATCCCATCATACTTACAAAGCAAAAATTTGAAAATAAAATTATTAAGTATTTCAAGATGGCTACCTTAGATCTTTAAATCCCAAGCCTGGAACCCTGTGTGACTGCACTGATCATACACCCTTGAAGCTAGCCCTGCCAATTATATTAAAAGGATTATTTTCTAGTGTTATTTCTCTCATGGCTTCTAAATGATGAGGGGTACACATTCCTTATATATATGTTATTTCTTTATCATGTGATTTATCTTGTACAATATGGAAGGCTCATTCACAGTGTATCTCTCTGGAGTGATTTCTCATTTGTTACTAAAAAATAGAGAAATTGCCCCTTATTCATTGATTCCATTCATAAGATATCTGTCCAGCACAAATTCTATCATGTTGTCTAAGGGATAAAAGATAAATGCTTTCCCACAGTTATTATAGTTGTAGGTTTCTTCCCACTATGTACTCTCTTATGCAGAGTAAATGAAGAAGTACAGTGGTAGGATTTTCTACTACGGTTATATTCATAGGGTTTTACTCATATATTTCCTAAGGAATAAGGTAACATTGAAGACTTTCCCCCAGTCAGTGCATTTCATTTTGTATTCTGATGTATATAGTCAGAGAAAAACTATTCCTAAAGGATTTTTCATATTGATGGCAACAGTTAAAGGGTTTTCTCCAGTGTGAGTGTTTCCTGAAGATTTTCCTTCAATCATGGTATTCATAGGCATTTTTCCTCAGTGTGAATTCTTTTATGCACAATGAGGATAGAACTTATGTTAAAAACCTTTCCATATTGATCACATTCATAGGGATTCTCCCAAGTATAAATTTTCTTGTGCTCTCTAAGGACGGATCTAATGCTGAAGACTTAAAAACACTTTAAATTCATAAGGTTTTACTCTTGTATGAATTCTTACATGTATTCTAAGGGCTGAGTGATAACAGTCCTACATTCTTTGCATTCCTTATAGTCCTGACATTCACAGTGTTTCTCCCCATTATGTATTCCCATGTGCATAGGAAGTTGAGGTACTATGGAAGCATTTTCCAAATTAAATCTGTGCAGAGAATTTCTGTATGAATTTTATTGTGTTGAGTAAGGTTGGATTTTGTGCTTGAAGACCTTAAAACACTGATTATGGTCATTGAGTTTTTCTCTAAGATAACTTCTCTCAATTTTCACACAACTGGATAACTCTTTCTCAAAAATATCCTACTTAGGACTTGACTCTTTGATTGTAAGCAGAACCTCCAAATTTGGACATGTATTTGGAGAATATACCCTTCAACTCATCTTCTTTCTCCAACCAGGAGATCAAACTGGGTTTGCTGATGTGATGCCCAAGTGATGCTATTTTGGTAGTTCTCCTGCGTTATGTTCTGTGTAAGTTGCACTGGGACAGGTCCAGCAAAGCCCACTTATTTCAGGTGAACTTCATAGCCACATCTTGTAAGGTCACCAAGTCCTGTGACCAGTTTACCAGCAGTCCAGCAGCCAAATCTTCCTCCCCCATTTTCCTCTGGTGATAAGGAGGGTCCTGAGCAGGCCAAGCATGTATAGAGGACAGATAAACAGCTGCCATCCTGCGAGCCTGACTGTAAAATTTCCTGAAATAAAGAGCAGTGAGAACTTGAAGATACTCATTTTTGCCCCCACAGTTCATTTGAGTAAAGGATCTTAGGTTCCTTATGTGGCATAGTCCCACTGGACTATAACTTCTCAAATGAAGGCACCTTGACCCTGAGTCCACTCCAGTCCCTTGCCCCATGACATTGCAGAGCCCCTCCCCCCCCACCAACACCCTCTATATATGGGCTGTCTTAAGCTCGAGACCTGAGTGAGACTAAGGAAAATCTTGCAAGAGGGAGGCACAGCCAGCCTGATGCCTATATTATTGCGTTTTAAATTTATATTACTCTCATTCTGATTATTGGGTACATTCTCTAGAGCAGTAGCTTCAGGGTTTCTATACACTTAAAAAAAAAATACTCCGAAAGGGTTTTTGTTATGTCATATACATCTTTGTGGGTATAGATAGATAGATAAATAATAACTTTTATTATTTCTCCAAATTTGATAAGAGTGGCATTGTTTTTCATTTATGTCTGGCTTAAAGGAAGACAGTTGGATTCTCATATCTACTTTTTCATTCAATATGTTGCAATATGTTTGAAGTATATGAAGAAAATCCAGCCTCAGACAGATACTGTATTTGGAAAAGGGAGAAGTATTTTAGTAGCTTTTTCAGATGATTGGGGATATCCTTGTTTGACAGTACACTAAAACTCCAAGTGGCAGTTTCTTAAAGGTTAGCTGCATTATAAAATCTGAAACCATGTCAATGCACTTTTCATACTCATTGGTCAGGAGAGGATTGTGGGAAGATGGTGGAGTAGGAAGCTCCAGGAATCAGTCCTTCCATCAAAACAACTACTGAACTGGCAAGAACTGTCTGAATCAACTACTTTGAAATTTTAGAGTCTAATGGAACACTGCTGCATCCAAGGATGAGTAGGCAGAAGAGGTTGGTAAATTTCAATAAATAGTGGTAAGTTTCACCTTCCCTGCAGGAGTAGTGAAAGTTCTAGGCAGCGCAATTAGGAAGCAAAACAAACATGCATTCAACTAGAAAGAAAGAAGTAAAATGGCTCCTCTTTGCAGATGACATGATCCTAAATTAGAAAATCGTGAAAAATCCACCACAAAGCTACCAGTTTGGTGTATTGCAGTTGCCAAGCAGATGGCAGGTAAGTGGCACCCAGTGTAGGCTCTGGAAAGTGGTGAGGCATGGCCCCAGGCCAGGGTAGTGTGTGCTGGGAGTGGAGTGGGAAATAAATGCAAAAGGAGATGTCCCATCTTGTTCCCTGGGACTCACAGTGCTAGCTCACCAGTGCACCCTACGAAAATAGTCAGTGGTCTGAATTGACCCATGGACCATAGTGTCAACCTCTGTCCTAGGTTCCTGATGAAGGCCACATAAAAACCAGTAAGGAAAACCCCTTCCACTTCGAGTGTCTCTTTAGCACCTTTACTGACAAAACTTAATCATGCTAGCTGGCAAAGGAAAAATATTTAAAAAGCCCAGATCATTTTCACAAGTCAGACAATAATGAAAGCATTTGGTGCTGAGAGGCAATAAATTAGTAACTGGCACAAGGAAAGGAGAAGCTGAATTGCTGGCTTAAAGCTTTGATAGTGATATGGTGTGAGAAAAGAGCTGGTATGGTAATTTTTCTTTTCTGGTTGTAGGATGGAAAAGGAGGATCCTTGTCTCTGTTGGGTTTACCTATGAGATGTAGTAGAGAATTCTCATTATGAGCTTTTCTTTAGGTAAACCATTTTCCTTCTCTGAGCCTCAGTTTCCTCATCTGTAAAATGGGAAGAGTATTACCCACTTTTCAGGGTAGTTGAAAGGACTTGAGATAATTATATATAATGCCTGATAACTAAGCCTTCAATAATGGTAGTTATTCTTCCCTAGATAGACCAATGACAGAGAAAAAGCCACAGGGATAGGAATTGGGTTAAAATTGAAAATTAGGTATGACTTTCCCAAGAAATGGATCAATTAGTGTCTTTGGATTCAAAATCTCCATTTTTTTATTTGGATTTGAAATCTCCATTTTTGAAGATAAAAATGGGGGAAATTACATAGCACAATTGAAGAATTTTTACTGTGAAATTGAGAGTGCAAATAGGGCTCTGTTCTTCATTATATTCTTCAACATGGCCATTATTTAAATGGTTACCTAATTTTGGTGGGGAGAATTTTTTGATTAGTGAATTTAGATTTTGTGGAATTTCAGGTTTTTAGAGATTAGGATAGAAATAAGTTTCTCTGAGTGGGGTTGTAGCGCCATGCAGACTAAAATTGGGCATATAGGTCTGTGATGTTTTAAGTCTCAAATTACAAGATTTACTTTTATGTGATAAATAATTGCTACTCTGCAGTTTGCTGTGTTTCTGCTTTGGTTTCATTTATATAATACTTTGGGAATTTTTCAAAGGTGGATGGCTGGGAATTAGTACAACAGAATTGCATGATATCTAGAATGTCATTGTGGGGCTGCAGCTTTTCTGTGCCTTGGACCCAGGATGCCTCAAACTCTTTAGGGAAATGGGTTTTCAGTTTGAGATTTCATTGTAGTAGAATGGTTCTTAGAGGTTAAGACCCATGGGCTTATGTAAAGACTGACCTACTAATAATGCTTGAAGGGAGACTCAATTTTACATAACACATCTGTGTTTGAAAAAAAGTTGGGGCAGGATTTTAGTAACACCCAATGCCACTCCTCTTGATGTCATTATTAATACATATTTTTGGGAGTGGTGATGTTGTGGTCAGCAGAAAGTAACCCAAATGGCAGTCTTGGGAGTACTGATGAACAAAGTTTTATTACGCGCGGGCCCAGAGGAGAGTCAAATCTCCGAAAAAATCTGAGCCCTGTTTTCCGATTTTCATAAGTTTATATAGGTACACTAAGGGGGCAAATTCCTGAGCAAGCGGGCAGGCAGGGTTACAAAGGCAGAGAAGCAGGTTAGCTTGTCTTTCTAAAAGCAGAAGGCCATTAGGGAGGAAAAGAGTCATTATCTGTTTAGAGTTGTAAATTTCAATTCAAAGGGGGAGCCTGGAGTGCTTATCTTCCTGATGTGGATTCCATGGAGAAAAGGGGAGGAAGGAGGGGAGAGAGAGACCAGGGACCAAGGGGAGTTTATTTTCCTAAAGCTGTGGGTTTTTGTCGAGGGCGGGGTTAGGGTCCTGGCACTTCCCTTATCATTCCCCTCATTTGATGCCCTTATAATTCTTTATGGGGCATCATTTGCTATCATGGGGGTTTTTCTATATTCCCCAAGGGCTGATATTTAACATGAGGCATTACTTGGTGTTTTTTTTTTTTTTTTTTTTTTCCAACTTTATCTTGTACATTTAATAATTGAAAACATAAACAATTAAAAACTAAAAAGTAAACATAGATTAATAAATATATACATTTCCCAATTAAATGTAATGGATACATGTAAATTTTTTTTTTGAATCAAACAATATATTACACAATATATTTGGTTCATAGTAATGCATTCATACAGTATTTGTCCTTTTGTGTCTGGCTTGCTTCACTCAACATAATGTCCACACCAATGTTCATAGCCCCATTATTCACCATTGCCAAAAGTTGGAAACAACCCAGGTGTCCATCAACAGATGAATGGATAAACAAACTGTGGTCTATTCACACGATGGAATATTATGCAGCTGTAAGAAGAAATGAAGTCATAAAGCATATGGCGACATGGATTACTTGGTGTTTTAAGGCGTTTAAGTGGGAAGTGATGTATTGTGTTAGGTACCGTAGAATGTGTGGCCCGAAAGTTAAGAGGAAAAAGACTGAGGCTATTACTGGCATAAATGGCAAAATCCAGGAGAGGAGATACTGGAAGTAGTTTCTGTTGGCAGATGCCTGGTATACACAGTTTAAACGGTCTTTGGCTCGTTCCTTCAGTAGGGCTACTTTGTCCCTAACTATTCCTGAGGAGTTTGCATAGAAACAGCATTCTTCCCCCAGGGCCTGACAGATCCCCCCTGAACTTGTGAGCAACTCTAATCCTCACTTGTTTTGTAAAACCACTTAGTCTATCTGGTCTTGCAACCCGTTGAGAGCCCCCGATATTTCTTCGAGGTCATTTGATGTTTCCTGTGCTAGTATTTGTAAGCCCTCCTGACCAACTGCGAGTGAAGCCTCCGCTACTGCTGCACTCCCGACTACTCCTAGTCCTAAGAGATCGGAATTGCCTGTGTTGCTCCTTTGGCTCAGGAGAACTCTTCAGGCAATTCATCTCCATACACTGAAAACGATGGTACTGGCCAAGCCAGTAGCAGATGGTAGCAGATGCCCTGGCCATCCTGGGGTCGGCACCGGTAGGTGTTGGTGTTACAGACCTAGATCGTGGAGTTTGCGGCGCATCGGTCAGGTTCATTGAGTGGGCGGGTGGTGTCACAGTTGGCCCTTACAAGAGGGAGGATGGTTGAAGGAGACCTGGTAGTTACATTTTTACAGTTAACCAGTTTTCCTGGGGGTTCGGTTATGCAGACTGGGAGGGGCCTGGTTCTTGCCGCAGAGCTGTCGTGGGTTAGGGGGTTACGTTCCATGGGACAGGTACAGGGAAGATGGTTATACTAGAGGAAGTACATAGCTAGCAGGAGGCAGCTATGTCAGGTTGAGATTCATTTAGGAGTTGGTGGAAATTTTGAACCTGGTTCAAAAGAACGTTGTGGGGGGCTGTTCTTTGGCTTTTAGCATCTGGGTGGCTTTACTGATATTTTTCATCAGGGTTTTCTCCCGGGGTTGGGTTACTGGGATCAGTTGGACCAGTATGAGGTCTCCTGGGTCTGGCCCCGATGGATGTATATTATGATTCCTAGTTTTAGTCCTGTCTGGGCCTTTAAAAAGGTGTTTTCTGATCCAGTGGTTATATTTAATAAGGTGAGTTTTATGGGGTCACAGGTTTCTATGCCACACCCTGCCGGGCTGGGGATTTTCTGTAGGAGATGAAGAGAAGTTGGTGGGACCCCTTTCCAAGGAGTGGTGGCACCTACCAGCATGCTCCAAGAGCAGCAGAATCTTCTGCCTTTTTGGGGGTCTCAGCAGAGGTATTTGTCATAAATCCCATAGCTGCGACCCCTACACCCTCTTCTGGGGTCAGGTATGGGGGTGTGGGGGTA
The DNA here is from genome assembly GCA_026826555.1 of Tolypeutes matacus. NCBI lineage: Eukaryota > Metazoa > Chordata > Mammalia > Cingulata > Chlamyphoridae > Tolypeutes > Tolypeutes matacus. Next base: position 8,310,876 of record JAKSZT010054583.1, read on the forward strand.
TGGGGCAACCAGCAAGGTGTAAGGAGCGTGACCTTGAATTGCCCTGCAAGCGTCAAATATTACAGAGGCTGAAGTTGCACCTGCCGAGAATGGGACTGAAGCCTTCAGCACGGATTGTTTGCCCCAGCTTTGACTAATTTGCAACTGCCATAGATTTTGGGGGTGGGTATCAGCTCCTAGGGAGGGCGTGAGGAAGTAAAGGACAAGCAAGTTAAGGCACAGAATCATCCTATTATACACCAATAAGCAATTGCAGTTAGGGCTCTATTCACAACAGTCCAGTCTGCAGGGGCCACAGCAGCGAATCCAACTCCAAATACCAAGGCAAGCAGGCTGTATAAGCACAGGATCCACCAGGAGCAGGGGTCCATTCAGTAGGCGTTTGATGAGGTCGGTGCTCGAGGAACCCGGGTGACTTGCACTCTCAAGGGGTCGCTGGGTATGGGTTGGGCTGTCCAGCTGTCCTGCTCTTTATCGAGATGTGCCTTTTTGACCTTGGAATGATGGATCCAAGGGACGATGCCTGCAACTTTAAGAGCAGTAGGAGTTACAAGTATCACAGTATGTGGACCAGTCCAGGAAGGCTGAAGAGGTTCTTTTTTCCAGCCTTTGACCCAGACTAGGTCCCCTGGCTGGTGGGGGTACACCGGGTGTTCCAGGGGGATGAGATTCCGGAACAAGACAGTTTTATGTATTTCAGCTAGAGTTTTCCTCAGCTGCTGGAGAATGGAATCTTGGCTAGCCTCCCCCAGAAGTTTGAGATTGCCTCTGAAGCCCGGATAATTGGGGGTGGCCGCCCAAATAGAATTTCAAAGGGTGAATAGCCTGTGGGTCTTGGGGTGCACCTAACTTGGAGAAGGGTCAAGGGAAGTAAGTCTACCCAGGGAAGATCAGTTTCCTGGCACAATTTGGCTAGGGTGGCTTTGAGGGTTCGATTCATGAGTTCAACTTTCCCTGAGCTCTGGGGCCTGTAAGTGGTATGGAGTTTCCACTTGATTCCTTACATTTTTGCTAGCTCTTGGATTACAGCAGTCATGAAGTTCGGGCCATTGTCACTTACAATTGACAGTGGCAACCCATGTTGTGGAATGATTTCTCTAAGTAAAGCCTTAGTCACTTTTCTTGTCTTTTCAGTGCAAGTGGGGAAAGCTTCGACCCAACCTGAAAAGGTGCATATCATTACCAACAGATATTTGTACCCCCAACTTGTTTTCACTTCTGTGAAGTCTACTGTGATATCTTAAAAGGGGGCCGTTCCTGTGTGCTGGATACCTGCTGGAGTATGGGGGCCCTGCAAGGGGTTGTTTTTGGCACAAACTTGGAACTGGCTGCTGATAGTGGCACAGAGAGAGGTTAGCCGGACTATGTAGTAGTATCTCCTGAGCAAGACTTAATAGTGTAGTTTTTCCTAGGTGGATGAGTTGGTGGTATCGCTGGATGAGGGCATGAGTGGCTCCTTTTGGTACAGAAATCCAGTCATCTGGGAGCAGCCAAGTTCCTTCGGGGGTTCAGCTTCCCCCTTCTCTTTTAGCCCACTCCTGTTCTTCCTGGGTATAGCTTAGTTGATCAGTCTCTTGTCCTAAGAGGGACAGCTGCGGTGTTAATTCCAGGACTCGTGTTCTGTGGGTTTCTTCAGCCGCTTGCTGAGCTGCTTTGTTGGCTAGCCTGTTTCCTTGAGTGACCATATCCATTCCTTTGTGATGTCCCTGGCAGTGGATGATGGTGACTTTGTCTGGTTTCCAGATTGCTTCTAACAGTTGGAGGATTTCTTTTTTGTTTTTGATTTCCTTTTCCCCTGCGGTTGGGAGACCTCTTTCTTTATAAATTGCCCTGTGGGATATGAACGGTAGCAAATGCATACTTAGAGTCAGTGTAAATGTTTACCGCTTGCCCGGTGGCTAGCTGCAGGGCTCGGACCAGCGCCCAGAGTTCTGCCTGTTGCGCAGACCATCCCCACGGTAGAGACGCTGCTTCCACCACCCGTTAGGTAGTGGTGACTGCATACCCAGCAATCTTTTCCTGGTTTTTAACAAGACTGCTCCCATCTGTAAATAGTGTCTGATCTGGGGAAGGTAGCGGTTTGCCTTGGAGGTTGGGGTTACTGGCGTAAACGTCTTCTGTCACTTCGACACAGTCATGTTCAGGAACCCCTTCTTCATCTGGCAAAAAGGTGGCAGGGTTTAGACTGCACACCATTTCTGTTGTCACTCTGGCGTTTTCACAGGGTAAACCTGGGTAATGTGCGAGCGGAGGATTTGATATCCACCGATGCCCATGTGAGTTCATTAGGCCAGTGACTGCGTGTGGTACTGTTACGTGAATTGTCTGTCTGAGAGTTAATTTGCCGGCTTCTGTAGCATAACACTTTGGAGTCACAGACTGGTAGGGCAGACGCAAGCCTCTGCCATCCTCACTCACTCACATAGTCGCTCAGAGGTTACGCAGTCCCTCCCACAGGGATTGCCCTATTCTGGAATCTTGATACTCAAGATTTCAGGAGGTGATCAGTCTCCTCTTCAGTCCGGAGACGGGCTTGACTGAGAAGTTGGCACCCAGGGCCTTATCTTTCTGGAGTCTTCTGGCACTGTTCAGTCTGCATCCCCACTGAGTCAGGCTGGGGTGTAGGGACGCGGCCAGCGGGGACCGCCTCAGAAGGAGGTCCCATCAAGAGGACAGGTGGTGCCCACCTCATTCGCTTGGAGATTGCCATTGGCCATGCCCGTCAGCCCCAGGCTGGAGGAACAACGGGCCTGCTCGATTGGGTCTTTCCCAGTTAGGGAACCAAATGTTGGAGCCAGCAGAAAGTAACCCAAACGGCACTCTTGGGAGTACGGATGAACAAAGTTTTATTACGCGTGGGCCCAGAGGAGAGTCAAATCTCCAAAAAAAATCTGAGCCCAGTTTTCTGATTTTCATAAGTTTATATAGGTACACTAAGCAGGCAAATTCCTGAGCAAGCGGTCAGGGAAGGTTACAAAGGCAGAGAAGCAAGGTTAGCTTGTCTTTCTAAAAGCAGAAGGCCATTAGGGAGGAAAAAAGTCATTATCTGTTTAGAGTTGTAAATTTCAATTCAAAGGGGGAGCCTGGAGTGCTTATCTTCCTGATGTGGATTCCATGGAGAAAAGGGGAGGAAGGAGGGGAGAGAGAGACCAGGGACCAAGGGGAGTTTATTTTCCTAAAGCTGTGGGTTTTTGTCGAGGGCGGGGTTAGGGTCCCAGCACTTCCCTTATCAGTGATACATATTTTTATGTGTGTGTGTGGAGGGCATGTGATATATAATGAATTTAGAACTTCTGTTATTCCTCAAACCAAGAAGCCAGAGAGACCAGATCTTCATGTTTTCAGGCTAATTACTGAGACAGTTGTTGATCTTCAGTTGAGGCCCCTTCAGTCTAAACCCTCTGGATTCATTTTCGAACAATTGGGCTGAGGATTAAAAGAATGAACACAGAATTGCCAAACTGTCTCCATGCTTTAAAGGAAACTTATTTGATTTTTGCATTCCTGTTTGTGAACCACTTTAGTTATCACCAAAGCCTTGAGTGGGTGGTAGGATGACTGTTGTTGGGATCATTTACATTTATGTAGAAGGCATATAGTAGTTCAGCTGAGGAAAAGGAGTCATAGAATATAAAAGAAAATGAATAAGCAAGTTGTATAACTGCTAACTACAACAGAATTAGTTAATTTGCCGGCTTCTGTAGCATAACACTTTGTAAGCGAGTAAGGGGGAGAATGGAGTTAAGACCAGAAAGGTTGCCTGGGGTTTGAGTCCCTGACTGCGGTTAAAGTTCTTAAGTCCCTCCTTCCTCAGAGACCTCCTCTATCCCTATCTCAGTATTTGATATGGCTCTAATCTGGTTCTTGGGGTTCATATTTGATATAGTTATTGGGTTATTTGGATCTCTGTAAAATATTGGCACTATATTTGTAATATACTTGTTAATATTGTAAAATTAATTGTTGTTTTTAGATAATCATAGGAAATGTTAATAGTACATCTGACTGCAGTCCTTTAAAATGCATTCCAGATAATTGGTTTATGTTCAGTTCAATGAAAAAGAAAAATGATAATATTCTTTTGTGGGAAGCGGCTGTGGCTCAATCAGTGGGGCTCCCGTTTACCATATGGGAGGCCCCGGGTTCGGTTCCCGGGGCCTCCTCGTGAAGGCAAGCCCGCCTGCACGGTGGCGTGGTTGGCTGACCCAGTGAGCACAGGCAGCAAGCGGGGGATAAATGAATAAATAAATAAAATCTTAAAAAAATAATAATAATAATCTTTTGTAACACAGCCAGGCCCCAGTATAAATTAGAATCTGGGAAACACTGGACTGAAAATGAATTTTAAAATTTTAATGCAATCCTACAATTAGATTTATATTGTAAAAGGGAAGAGAAATGAGACAAAATCCCATGTGTTCAATCTTTTATGTTTTTGTATCAGAATAAGAATTTGCAGGAAAGGTAGAAAATTAGGGTTCAGAGTGAGTTTTATATTTCTGTGTTTTTGTGTCTGACTTTCTATTTGTGTCTGTCTGTTTGATGTATATTTTCCTACCTCTGGATAGCAATGCCAAATTAACAACAACAACAAAAAATGTTAGGAGAGTTCTATTCAAGTTGCTTAAAGATAAATACATGCTTATATATAAATTAGTACCTCTGGGGTCCTAGAAATTCAGGAAACTGAGCTTCTAGTGCTCTTTGTTTTTTTTTTTTTTTTTTTATCTTTTTTTCTAGTGCTCTTTGAACTCCTCCTGTGCTCCTCCTCTATGTCCTGGCTCAGCCTGGCTTCCCTTCTATAGTGATAAAATTTTCCAAATCCTACTGAAGACTCAGTGGGTTTTGGGAAAAATTCAGCCTAATCATTTCAGACTTATGATCCTAGATACTCAGACCTTTACCAATTAATTCATGGGACTGCTGGTGAAGGTCATGCAAAAATCTGGATAAACAAAACTATTTGGAAGAAAAAAAGTTAAGAAATTTCTGGATGACTAAAGGTTTTGGCTATAATTAAAATTCCTGATCATTCTTAGGCAAATATGGAGGAAAACACTGGTAACTACAAGGCAAATAAAGTTGCAAAAAATGCAGAGACATATTCTAGTCCTATTCTGCGATGACATACTCTTGTCCTATTTCTGTTTTGAGCCATTTGAACCAGACAATGCTATTGGAAATATTTCAAAAGAAAAATGCTGGCTGCTTTTATAAGCCTGAAATTAAATCATGGCTTTAAACCAGTCCTTCCTACTTGCCTCCAGAAAGCTGTTTCAGAAATTATTCATAATATATCTCACTGGAATACTGATAAAATGGTAAACTAAGGAAAGCAATATTTCTGTAAACCATCCCCTAAAATAGCTATGTCCTCTGAACTATCATTGTTAGGTGCAATACAAGCATACATTTTATTCTACCTGGGTATGGTCTCCCTAAATTTATACATGTTTACTGATAAAATAAGCTAGTATTATATCTATTAGATTTTAAGATGATAAAAAATCTAAATTTGTGTTTAATGAAATTAAGGTAGAATTTTGACAAACTTTCTATTAGGAATGGTTGTATTTTATAGGATGCTTGAAGACAGTTTCAAAGATCTTTTTGGTAAGTTAAGGTATGCGGGTATGTAAAATATGCAGGAAAAGAGTGTAGTTTGTCCTAAGTAAGAAAAGTAAAATAACTGTTTTTTCACAGAATCACAAGCAAGAATGTGTAGGGCAAAACCTGGGTGGATATGGAAAGTTGTAAAGGGTTTATAGAAACCCTTTACAACTTTTTTTTTTTTTTGTTAATAGTATAGTGTTTTTGGTCATGGTTTTAGTTATTCTTATTATTTTAATCTTACATATCACAGAAACCAGATTTCCTTGTCAGCTACATTGTGTTACTCTAATGCTTCTCTGAAAGTGCATGTGGTCAGCTACAGTTCAGAACTTCATCTTCAACACAAAGAGACTTAAAAAAAAGAAGCAAGGCAAGTATATAAATTATGTTCTACCTGTTAATTAACATAACCTTGGTAAAAGTATAAAGGTGAGACAGGAAAAAGCTTCTGTGGTCTGTGGTTGATGACCTCAATATAAGTTAATTGTCAAATGTTTTTGTTCTAGAAACAACTTCATTTGGAAAATGCTAATAAGGGAATTAGGGCCTACATTGTAAACTCACAGCAGTCATATTTATTCCTGGACTTTGGTTATTTCTAAGTTTTGAGGTGCTTTACTCTTTGTGTGTGACCTAGTGGCACCCTGGAACTTTGATTGTCTGTGTGACACCTGAGACTCAGGGTTGGAGTTCTCCTGGAGGTTCTGAAGGAGCTTCATTGATTCTAAAAGATGACTCCTTGCAGCAGCTATTGAAGAAGATTAGACTTCAATTTGGGATGTAAATGGAGCTGATCTACTTAGGACTAAGATAAATCAGAATACAGGGTGGAGGGTGATATTGTCTGTATTTTGGGACTTTAATTTCTGGGTGATACCAAAAAAAAAAAAAAAAAAGATTTATTTTGTCCAAAATTTAAATTTTCTGTGGCATACGATCTGATTTAACCTGTCTGGTCAGTTTATTTGGACAACCTAACCCAGCTTTATTTGACATGGAATCTACAATAGGGGATGAGATCTTGGTATTCTGTACAGGTTGATATAATACTGTGATACTTTTCAGAGTGTTTTGGGCATAAAATTAGAAGAGTATTTGTAAGGTTCCTTGAGGGACTAGGGAGGGAAAGCATGAAACTATTAAACTTCTTCACCTGGGGAAGTCCTGCTATTCTTTCAAGCAATAGGGGCTCCCAGTTTACTGAATTGTAATCAAAGAACTTTGAAAAGTTTAAATCTAAAATCCACTCCTTTTGGGAAGCATAAATTGCCCCCATTTAACTATAAAGCAAAAAGCCCTAAAAAAAAAAAAAAGAACCCTGGGAACATATGAGCCTTGCTTCATAAAAGAAAATATGCTAATGAGCCAAGCCCTCGATTTTGAGGTTTGCACTTATGAAATTTATTTCTGTAATGCCAAAACTAAGCCTACTTATAAGTAATGCATGAGTCTCCCCCTGAAACCTTGCTTGTTGCTCAAATGTGGCCTCTCTCTAAGCCAAACTCTGCAAATAAACTTACTACTTTCCCCCATGTGCCTATGTGGGACATGACTCCCAGGGATGAAGCGCCCTGGTGCTGAGGTATTGATACCAAATGTTGATCAGCATTGCTTTTGGAGAAAGATCTTCAAAGGGGGGAAAATGTTAAAAGAAATAAAACAAAATAGAGTTTCTATGGCTAAGAGATTTCAAACGAAGTCAGGTGGTTATTGGGGAGGTTACTCTTATGCAGGTCTCAGCCAGATATTGCAAACTATTACAGTATGCAAAGCCCCAAGCAACAATGTTTTGAAAACCCTAGGGACATATGGACATCATAAACAAGCCACATGGCTACATGGAATCAATACCCTAGGCTCTATCTTGGAATTTATGGAACACTATTTCCCCAGTATGACATGGTTATATTCACTTGTAAATCCCCTAATCATGATCCTTTTACCTCCCTTATTTGAACTTATAATTTTTAACTTACTTACTAACTTATTTTTCAGAGACTTAAAGTCTCCTGATTATTCCTATGCTGGTTGAGCACTGAAATCCAGGGGTACCAGTCTTTCCAAGAATGACAATTAGGAACTCACAAATACCTTTAGCTCCGAGCAAAATAATTCCATTCCTCTGCCCCAGAAAATCTACATACCTCCTCAGACTGAAGCAGAAAGATCATTACCCCAAATTCTTCAAGACTGAAGAGTGAACAAAAATAAGGGGGGGGGGATTGTAACCGCTGACTACAGTGGACTTACTTGTAATTGTAGTTGTGATTTTAGCTTATTTCTTTTACTTGTTATTGTAGTTGTTATCTTATGTTTACCGACTGATTTATAACAGTGTTATAGGCAAACGCTTGCCCCTCATTTACAGGCCGTTTATAGCCATCTTGTGCCTACCCCAGCTGACTTTGTCAGTTTTCAAGGACTTCTTGGGTCCATACTTGCACATTCCCTATTATCTATAACTGAAACATAACCAATCCATACATGCCAATTTAAATAACGTCACTATCTCCACCTCCCTTTGTTTGACTCCCATAAATATCTTAAGCTCTTTAGACTCAGGAAGACAGATTTGAGTTTTAATTCCTGTCTCCTTGTGTAGCTGCCTAACAATAAACTCTTCCCTCAAAATCTTGGTGTCATACTATTGACTTCTTTGCACATCAGGCAATGAGCCCTTGCTTGTTAACAGTTGCTTTTGGGAAAAAAGAACCAGTGGTTCAGTGTCAGTGGGGCAGTTGTAATAGACTGTTGGACAAGTTTCTGTCATTGAATTTTGGGAGAGATAAATTGAATTAAAGCAAGACAGCTGAGTCAGAAAGACCTCGGATCTTGGAACATCAGGCTTGTGGATCAGGGAGGGCCAGTGAAATATGGATTGAGGTCAGATCAGAGTGGGCTACTAAATTTTGCTATGTTGTGGCATGGAGTTTTGCTTGGTGAAGCTAAAGCTATATAACCTTATGTGGAGTGAGATTAATGAAATCCCCAGTATTTTTGGAACTTAGTATGGTAATTAAAGTTTGCCTATTTATTCTCGAAAGCAACCAAGTTCATCCAGAGACCTCATGAATACCTAGAGGTGAAGTCTTGTTATAAACCAAGAACAAAACAGTTTTGCTCTGGAACTTAAATCAGAAGGATTTAGGCTATATATCATGCCCAAGTACCTTCTCATCCTTCCCTGCTCCCCTAAAGGCTCTGGGAAACCAAGACCTGTTTCTCTTCCTCGCAACAGGGTGGTGCTGCCTCTCCAGGCAATAATTTATAGCTTATAATCAATCATAGACCATGAAAAATGGGAGGGGTAGTTCAGGCTTGCCTTTCTGGATCTGGGGTTGGTGTCTTCTGATTAGTGCTGGCTTGTTCAGACTCTTTTCCTAAAGAAATTTCTTTTCTGAGGTGTGAGGAACAGTTTCCTTTTGGGGTCCCAGAAGAAGGGGGCAGACCAGTGGATTTCTACCAAAGGAAGAGGAAAGAACTTTAACTACTATTAAGGGATTGGTGCTATGGAAAAACTTGTTACCTGGCCGCCTTGTTCTCTGAGCCAGCTGAGTGGCAGTGGTACATTTGTTCCCACCTCTCAGTTTTTTTTTTTATTCCTCCATCACTTACAGAATATTTATACAGAAATTTATGTAGCACTTAATGTTTATATATAAATGAAAATGTCTGCTTTTTTTGCTGTAGGTGTTTTTGATATTTTTTTCATATGTTTTATTTTCCTTTGACTTTAACCTCTTCCAAAGGTTTCTAATTGGCCTCCCTACTGATCATAGGGGTATTAACAAACATGGTCATGATTTGCTTCTTGTCTTTCAAGAACATACAGCCTATCTATTTATTTATTTATTTATTTTAGTTGACTCAAGAGCGTTAGGCTTAACTTATTTTCCTCCTATTCCCAAAGCATATAGCTACTGCCTTTTTTCCTCTGGTGGTTGCCCATCCTGTGGCCACTGGCCTATGCAACCAGAAAATGTAGCCAGACCAAGAGACTACACAAATGGGAGAAATCCTGCTCCATGTAGTTCTTCCTCTCCACCTGGCAACCCTTCCTTGGTTTCAATGTCCCTGTGCTGATATATTAGTCTCCTGCCTACAGAGATTGTCAGTGTGGCAGTTTGAAATTACTTTATGAATCCCCAAAAGAGCAAGATTGTTTTTAAACGAATCTATTCCTGTGGGTATGAAACCCTTTGGTTGAATTAAATTTGGTTGTGGGCCCTTTGATTAGATTACTTGATAAGACTGCCTTAGGGCTTTTTATTGGACTACATCAGTGAAGTGTGATTCAGGTTGAGTCTCTGTCACCTTGCTGGGTCTGATGTAAACCCAGAGACACAGAGACAGACTGACACAGGAAAAAGGAAGCTGCCATATTTGAGCTTGTCATGTGAGATGGGACTAGAGGATTGCTTAAGCATGAAGTCCCCAAGAGGCTGGACCCATGGAGCAGTTGAAGAGGAGATGGTGAGCCTGGTGGGGAAGACTAAGAACTCTGCAGAGATCGGTAGCCATCTTGCTTTGCCATGTGCCTGGACAACAGAATCGACAGTAGCTGACTTTGGTGAGAAAGTACCTCTTATAGTACCTTGAGTTGGACTTTTCATGGCCTTGGAACTGTAAGCTTTTACCCCAAGTAAATCCCCTTTATAAAAGCCAACCCATTTCTGATACTTTGTATCAGCAGCCATTTGGCAAACTAAAACACTCAGGATCACACTCTGCCCTGACTTAAAGATTGGGAGAAGGTACAGTGAGGGCTGTGGATACTCTTGAATTTGAACTGAGATTATGAAGATAAACTGCTCCCTGCTCTGTAGAAGATGTATACAAGGGAAAAGGAAACCTAGCACACTAAAGAACTCAGGTCTTTGGGTTAAATAGACTTAGGTTTGAATCTCAACTGTACCACATACTTCTGTGTGACCACTTATTGTGATGGTATTTAGCCTTCAAAACTTGGCCTTAACCTATCTTTCCAGTCTCATCTCCTAGCGCTCTCCTTCTTATTATCTGTCCACCCCTTCCTCTTTACACTTGTGTATTTACTAGGTAGATCTACCTGGGAGCTTGCTAAAAGGTGAAACTTCTAGTATCATCACAGACCCACTGTGTCATAAACTGTACTTTATAAAGGTCCTCAGGTAATTCATGTGCTCATTGAAGTTTAAGAAGCTCTGGTCTAAGCTACTTCCTGGAATTCTGATCCCTGGAAGAAGTTGTGTCACAGTCCAGTTTATGACTGCTGCATATATGTGATTGTTCTCTGAAAAAGTTTTGTAATATGTTCTTTGTATTATTCCCAACTAAAGCTGTGTCCAAGATAGAGTTCCTTGAGTAACTAGTCCTTAACTTGGTTTCCCTTCATTTCCGCCCCTTTGAAGTTCACCCTGCTTCTTTCTCCTGATCATCGGGAAGTTTCCTTCAGAATCCAGAGAAAACCTCATTATTAGGGAAGACTTTAAGGAGAATCAAAAGCTGTTATATATAATGAAGGATAGTGTCAGGGGCTGCATGGGACAAAGAAAAAGTTCAAAGATTATCTGGCTTTTAGAGATGTTTTTAATTGGTTGGAAAGACAAGGCATAAACATTCATGGTAAATCCTTTTTTCACTTACATTTGGATAGTCCTTGGCCATCTACAAAGAGCCACCATCTCTGCTGAACCTTTGCAATAATTCTATGATATTGGTAGGAAGGAATCTTTAGCCTAATTTTTTAGATAAAGAAGTCAGATCCAAATAAAGTATTTATCATTGCCATACAGCTGTTAAAGAGCAAGGATATGTATCCATGTCTTTCAGCTCCAAGGCCAGGTTTTTTCCTTTAAAAAAATTAATTTTTCCACCTTATACCCTCTGATACCAAATTAAAATAAAGAAAACATAGGATTGCAAAAGTAACTGTGGTAAAGAGGAGGGAAATCATTTGACTTGGAAGATTGGAGAGGCTTAAAAAAGAGAATTTACCAGGACTTTGAAATATGAGTTGAGTTTATCTGAGGGGAGAAAAGTAATGGGCAGTCCAAGAAGAGGGAATAGCAAAGATGGAAACAGAAAATAAAGTAGGTTCAAAGAATACCATTAGACCAGTATTCTTAGGTAATTTGAAATCTGGATAGTTCCAAACCAATTGAATGATTCACCCAAACTTCCCACTTGTGGGAATCATTGTTTAGTGTATAGGGACCACAGTGTTAACCTGTTCTTTGTCTCATGTTCCACAAAAGAAGAGCATGAAACAAGTCTAACAGGTGGGACCTAAAGTTAGGAGTTTCTCGGTCGGGATGTGTTTCATAGACGACCACATTTATCTTTTACAGGCATTGTACTGTTTGTTTTGCGACAGCTGGGAGCAGCTTCTCACCTTTGGTAAACGAGGGAAGGATGCTGTGCAGAGTCACAGAAAAGAGCGGACTTCAGAAAACTGTTGAGATCAAAATCAATGAGAATTATGCGGTATAACCCTGGAGACCATAAGGGACTGTGATTATTAGGAGTGCAGAGAAGCTAAAGATCCGGGTTGGTTTAGACTGGGGAAGTGGTAGTGTACGGTTGGTTGGTTATTAAGTGAAAATGGTCTCTACCTGGGTGGGATCTGACTGCCCTCAAAATCTGGGCTGGGCCCGCCTTTGTGACGTGACCCCTCTAGCCCCAGCATTTAGGTGAAGCCTCCGCGGGTGAGGCCCAAAGCCAGTGCCAGTGGCCCCGCAGGAGCGGGAGAGGGAGCGGGGCCATGGCTGAGGCGGCCGAACCTACTGGCGAATCCCACAGCGCTGAAGTTAAAATCCAGCAGCCCGCAGAAAAAGTGTTCAGGGCACAGCAGAGGCGGGGCCCGCGCTCCGTGCTCAAAGTGTCCCAGCTGCTGCTCCGGGCCATCGCCTCACACAAAGGGCTGACTCTGGCCGCCCTCAAGAAGGAGCTGGGCAACGCAGGCTACGAAGTGCGCAGGAAGAACTTCCGCCACTCGGGCGAAGCGCCGTGGCCCGAGGTGAAGGGCACGCTCCTCCGCGTCAGCGGCAGCGACGCCGCCGGTTACTTCAGGGTCTGGAAGATTCCGAAGCCGAAGAGGAAGCCGGGACGCTCGAGGTATGAGGAGAGCTCTCGCTCTTCGAGGAGGCCCCTAGCGGGTCCGCAGGGTGCGCGGCGGCGGCGCACGCGTCGCAAGGCGGCCAGGAAGGCCAGGTTAGTGTGGAGGCGGAGCACGAAAGCAGACGTGAAGGTGAAGAGGGCTAGGCCCAAAAACAAGGATCAGGGGCGTCCTAGTACCAGGGAGGCGGTGGAAGAGGGGAGACCGCGGGCCGCGAAGGAAGAGAGCAAGCCCAGGACACAAGAGGAGAAGAAGCCAGGCTCGAAGCCAAAGGAAGATAAGAAGGACACCGAGAAGCTGGTAAAACGCACCGTCCAGAAGCCAACCCCGGTTAAAACCGACCGGCCTTCTAGCGAGCATGGGAAGATCTCGGACCCAAGGGCAGCATACACAAAGATTCCTGCTAAATTGGAATGTTCTCGGAATGCACCCGGGTATTCCTAGTATGGGAGCTGCTACTCTTTCCAGGCACAGATGCCGTTCTTTCGGTAGTCTCCAATAAGAGCAGTTCTCACGTTCATTGAAATGGACAAAACTATTTACAAGACCTTTCCACTGCATTGTGTCTGTTTTCTCTTTGCCGCACGGAGAAGGGAAAGGGTCGGTGTTCAGGTGAGGTATGTAGGGTGAACAGAGAAACTGAGGTGAGATTCTGGTCCTGCTGCAGGATCCAGAAAAGCACCTTTCAGAAGGAAGGAAGAGAATGGGTGAGAGAAAACCAGGAACTTAATGGGGTCAGACAAATAATTGTTAAAACACCCTAGCAAATCCAAACTGAGGTTTGGGGAGGAAGGAAGGAGTGGGGGCAACACAGGGGCAAGAGTAGAGGAGACAGTCTTTATGATGAGTGGTTCCACTAAGCCAAAGTGTTCTCATTTGAAATCCTTTTAGGAAAAACATCTCATCTCCTGAAATTGATTGTAATGAGTTTGTAGCTTTTGCCTTGATGAGTTGAAAACCTATTTTAACTTGAAAAAAAAAAAAAGTCTTATATGATAGCCCTCAGTTAAACGAGATAGTGTGTGAAAGCTTCTAGCAGAAGACTCAGCACAGGGTAGGTGCTCAACACTGAGTTAAATAAGTATATAAATAATTTATGATGGGATGGAAATGTGGTAGAGCAGAAAACTATACTGGATCAGTTTTTATGAGACCAGGATTCTAGTCAGAGTTCTGCTACTCTGACCTTACCTGAGTTATTACTCAACCTTTGATGACTTGGTTTCCTTCACTGTAAAAAGTTGGGATTGGACTAGGATGATGTTAGGTGATTTTAGGTGTCAGTAAAATGAGCGGCTTAACATCATGAAATGGTTGTTGACAAAATTTAATAATAAGGGAAGTATCATTTAATATACTGGGGAGTGGGTATGGCTCAAGCAGTTGAGCACCTGTTTCCCACATGGGAGGGAGGTCCTGGGTTTGGTTCTGGTGCCTCCTAAAAACAAAAGACAAGCAAACAAAAAAACAACTCGGGGTTGGTGATGTGGCTTAGTGGCTTCCCACTTATGAGGCCCCGGGTTCAATCCCCTGACCTGGTACTTAAAAAAAAAAAAAAAAAAAAAACCCAACAAAAAAACATACTAACTCCTGAGGAAAGGAACTATGAAGATTTAAGATATACAAGGAGATAGGGAAGACTAGATATGAATATATAGGTGTTTTTCTTTTTCTTTTTTTTTTTTTTAAATCATGTATTGAGTACTGTGTTCCAAGTATGGTACAAATGTGTGGTTTCTAGTTCTGAGTTCAGAGGTTAGAAACAGCATGGGAGAAGTTCCTATCACATAGGCTATAACAGAACACAGAAATTATTCTTAAGGAAGTTAAAATACCAGAGTAGCTGAGTCAGGGAAATGACTAGCTGTTTCCAGCTGAAACCAAAGGAGTGGGGAAAAGGGAAGTACCTGGGAGGTGCTTTTTATTCTTAAAAAACAGGTATCGTGAAGGTGAGAGGTGGAAAGGTATTAGAATCACTTGGGAAGCTTTTCCCCGAGAGTCTGATATCTTTTGCAAGGGGGTGGGGGTGAGAGGTAGAACATGTGTGTTTAAAAGAAAAAAAGTAAGTGATTCTAATATTCACCCTCTCTCACTCTTAATTGAGAATAACTGCCTTAAGCTAATGGAAAGCCCAGTATCAGCAAAATGCTTGCAGTGTGTCACATCTTTACATGATTGGAACTTTAAAATTTCCCCATACTGTAATTAAGATTAGCTATGCATCTGAATTGTCTTTAAGTGATAGAATGCAGCAAACAGAAAAACCAGGGAATAGGGAGCCATCTAAAAAGAGCAGTGAGACAGTCATTGTCTACTGAACACAATTAGGACAAAAATAAGCAAATGCCCTTATGATAGTCAGATATATTGCCCCTTTTTAGTCCTGGGATATTTTTACTCAAGAACCAGGTAGTCTAGAATTGGAAGTCATTTCTCCCTAAAATAGAATGGGAAGGACACTGGCAAAGTCTTGCCAATTTGCTTTTAAGAGTTCCTGGGGATCAACACTTTTGTATTATCATGGTTTCTTCTTTTAAGCTAACTTATCAAATTCATTGAGTGCTTACTACATGCAGGACCAGTGGCAAACAAAATAGACCCAGACCTTGACCTTATATAGCTAACAGTGTTCATTTCAGATTTTTCGTTAAGCTTTAGGGTGATTGTACCCACAAAGATCCCAATAACATATAAGAAATGACCTTAACTCATTGGAAGCTATCCAGATTTTCTAGATCATAATGCTATAGTTTACTTCTGGAAAGAATTCCCAAGAACAACTGACTCATGCCTAGTGTTCATTAATGACTAAATGCCTGCAAAATTCTGGGCCCTGTGCTGGGATACCAAGATGGATAAAATATAATCCCTGCTTTTGAGTGCTTAAATTCTAGTGGATATTTGAGTATTAAATTTTTTTAGAGCAAATGGAGTGCCCCGACCCTAACTGCCTAGTCCAATGACGATCAGATAGTTGTTGGATTTTAGAGTTGTAATGAACCTTGGATGCCTTTTAGTCATTAGCCCATCATCAAATACTGAATGGTTGTTTAAAAAACGGTTAACAGAAGTACAAATGGCCTTTACTCACAACAGAAATGCCCATGAAAAAAATAAAACAGCATTTTAAATCAGAAGGTCAAAAATTCAAATGTTGGAGAACCTACTGTTGAGTGAGGCTGTGGGGAAACAGTCACTGACAAAGAATGCTAAGGGGAATGTACATCGCTGTAACCCCTAAATGGAGGGAACTTGGCTTTCAAAATTACAAATGGAAATATTCTTTGATCTAGCAGACCACTTTCAGGAATTTTTCCTTTAGATATTTATACACTTCTGAAATTCATATTCAAGTGAGGTGCTGCATTAACAACAAAAAACAACAAAAAGGAAATAACCCAACTGTCATTAGGGAGCCAGGTAAACAGAACCTTCCATACAGTGAAGTAGCATGCAGCTGTAAAAACGGGGAGATTTTCCATGTATTGTTATGAAAAGTTCCCCAAGATACATTAAGTGAAAACAAAAAAGTTTCAAGATGCATACTATGCTACCTTTGTGTGAAAAAAGAGGGAAAATATGAATATTTGTAATTGTGTAAAAAAGGGAAATATGTAATGGCATAAGGAAACTCGAAGAATACACAGTCTAAATGACTATTGTGAGGGGAAGGGGATGAGAACTATAGGGGATAGGTAGAAATGGACTTTTCACTATAATTTGTATTTGTTTTCTAAACTAATTGTAGCTTGTTCAAAATAAAAACATTCACTTAACTGTCGATTATAGCTTTCATTTATAAGGTGATTTGTATTTTTGCATTCATTATTTCATCTCATCTTCACCTCAGTCTCTAACATAGGTTAAAAAAAAGCGCTAGTGTTTAGAAAATGTATGCAACTTTTAACTGCAAATCCAGTGCTCTCTTTCCACTACAGTTATAGATGTTGAATGGGGCCTCCATCTATTCACTGACTCCATGAGACATCTTTTTAAAAATGTAGGTAAAGGTGAGCAGTGTAGAATCCATTTCTACAGTGAATATTTTAGTAACTTAGATGTTTCGCTGGGGGTGGGGGCTGGTTCTCAAATTCTCAACCTGATTTTCAGAATATTCCAACAATGTAACGCAAACATCTCCATTTGTCAGTGGTCTCAAAGCAGCAGATTTCTACTGTTCCTCTTCTGGAGAGCTCTCATGAAAAGGATATCTGGTTGGGCTGGAGATCATTCTAGCTAAAACCTAAATGCCTAGGAAGGATAGAGGAAAGTTATACGGGCGCCATGTCAAGAAATCAAAGAATTTGGAAGAAAGGAGTAGAACTGAAGATTAAGGACATGGTGAGGCTGGGAATGACATTGGTAGTAGGGTAGAGAGAAGGATGTAGGGATTTCAGTAGCCCACTGGAGCTGGATGAGAGGGGCACCCTAGGGAACAATCACAGGTGTGTTCCTCCCTCCTCCCATTCTCTCTTCAGTTTTTGGTAAGGGAAAAGATCAGACTTGTCAAAAGACTATTGCTCCAAGTGGCTGGGAGGAAAAGAGTGAAAGCAAAGAAAATGACTATAAGCCTGAAGGAGACAACATTCTAGCTAGTGTAAGGAAAACACAGAGATGTTTGAGGATTATCCTCTGGGCATTAGGTGGGAAGTTCTTTGATGCAAATCCTATCCAGTAAGAGCAAAGCCTTTGGGTTGCATTCAGTGCCTTCAAGGCCATTCCCTATCCTTGCCTCTGAAAAGTCCCTGTTCTGGAGGCCCGTGGGCACCCGCTAGTGGTCTTCCCCATGCCAGCTATTTCCTACATTATCTTCTCAATACCCTCCACCAGAAGCAGGTCCTCCTCAATGAATGCGTCTGGCTTGACCCGTGCCTGCCTTGGTGTGTGCCTCCTATGACTCCCAAGAAATCTCCAATTATTGCGAACCTGCGGGGCAATTCGCAGTCACCACCGTCACCTTGAACTCAAACTTGGGCTTGGCAGTCTCAGGGTCTCTCAAGAGCAGGGTCTGTACTTTAATGATCCTGAAACTGAGTGCCTGAAATTTACGCCCTTGGCGCCACGCTCCCCTCACCCTAGTCCCCACGGTGCTCAGCACCCTCCCACAGCTGCGCTGGTGGGAGCACACCAGTGCTGTGGCCTAGGCTTTCACCGCGTTGGGCGGTGTCTTCAAGTTGGTCTGAGTCCGGGTCTGACTGGGCAGCGATATCTGGGCGGTGCCTCTCCCGGCCAGATGCCCATCCCACCCCAGTCGACCGCAGGACGCCTTGAGGGAGGTGGGCGCGGCAAGATGTTTCTCGAAGCGCGGCGGCGGCGAGGGGGTCCGCGCATGGCTCGGGCTCGGCGCTTTCCCCAAGCGGCTTGGTGTGTGCCCCACTCTGTTGCAGCCTCTTTGTCAGGAGAGAGGAGGGAGAATGGAGAGGAGCAAGAGAGGAAATAGTGATACAGCCAACGCGTCCTTTATTCACCTGGCAAAGACCGTAAGGAGCGTATTATAGATCCCTAAGTATACGGAGTAAGGTTCTCCATTGGGTAACCAGTAGGAGGCATAGAGCAGCAACAAATTTGAGGAGCCAGGGTTGGGATGGCTCACAAATGGGCATTTACCCCCAAAGAGAGCACCTTGGTGTGCAGTGGCATGAGGCGTGGCAGGAAGTGGTGGCAGAAGAGGGCCCCGCTGAGGAATATGCTGAAGACAAGGACTTTGTACACATGGGATCCCAGAGGCCTGAAACGCCAGCACCGCACACAGTAAGCCCGCCAAAAATTGTAGAATTGAGAGTGCGTTAGATTTTCATGAGCTACAAGAAACAGATGGAATAAATAAAAACGGTGAAAAGTGGAAAGCAATTTTTGAAGCTACCAAGAAGAGCTTCTGGGGAATGGAGTAAAGGTTGGGATTTGGTATTACAGTTCATACCAGCGACCTCCACCGAGTCCCAATGTGAGTTGTGTGTGAGAGAAAGAGATGCAGAGCAGTGAGACGGTGGCTGAGCCGGTATAGCCAAGCCGAGAATTAAGGGGATGAGAGTGGAAGTTTGAGAATGACCTCTGATTAGTAGGCTTAGAGCTTAGTAGGCTTAGAGCTCATGATGGGATGGAACTCCAGCAGCTTGAAGAGAACTATGGATGGAAGGAGAAGGATGAGGATTGGGGAAAACAAAGGCTCTTGGGAATGGTGTCATTCCTCAGGTAATGCAGAAAAAAACACCAAAGGGAAGTCTAAAAGAGCAGTGAGTGCAGAGTGGAGGTAGAGCCGCCTATTGGGCAAATGAAACAGTGACAGGAAAGAGGAAGGGAGCACGAAGACTGGAGTTGAAGGGTGAGCCAAGCTTCCATCTGCCCTGGGGGAGAGGGGCTGAACGTCTCCCCAAAGAGGTTTAGGTTCACCCCAAACTTTAGAACTTCGAAAGCCTGACGGGTGGCAGGTTTGCAACTGTCAGCTCAGTTCTGTCCCTGTGGGGGCACATGGGAGAGGAGTTGGAGGGAGGAGGTGACAGGGGCCTCCAAGACTGATTTTTTATTACTATCAATCAGGTCAAAATTTTCAAATCAGGAGAATGCATTTTTGATGTGGGTGCTGTGGCTTAATTGGTTACAATCTCTATCTTGTAAACAGTCTAGGTTTGAATCTTGCCTGTGTCACACTACCAGATGAGCCTGGTTTTCTCTTGCACCCCCAGGGCAATCTGAAGCTCCTGCTGACCGCTCCCATAGGGTAGGCCAGATCATGGTGAGAAATCCCTTATATGGCCCCTTATTAGTTTCCAATCCTATTGTGAGTTTGGGAAACAGGTGGCACAGATGGCCCTACTCTGCCTCAGTACTGAATGCCTATCCATTCTGCCTCCAGGGCAGTTTATTAAAAGGCCTAGAAAAGGACCAGATAACTAGCAAAGGAGGACCATTTCTTTGGTCAGATTTTCAGTTCTATGTTGTGTTTCCCTTTGGTGAGTCTCCTTTCTACACTTTCAAGTTTCTGTACCTTTTAGAAACTGTAGTGCCCATTTTTGAAGCCCCAGGCCCAACTACCCAAGAGAACTTGGTAGTTCTCCCATCAGCTTTTGAAATTGGTGACTGACTACAGTCCTTTCACTGATTTTGGGACTCAAGGGGAACAGAATTGAGGAGCTACCAGCCTAGGGAGGTTGCAGAAAATAAACTTGACAACAGGGGTGTGAAGATCCCCTCTGCTTCCCCATTTGAAGAGGGTGAGGGACCACTGCTTGAAATGGAACTTGGATTTCCTAGCCAGTGGTCCTCAAACTTTAGCATACATCAGATATTCTGGAGGGTGTGTTAAAACACTGATTGCTGGGCGCCACTCCGAGTTTCCGATTGTGTAGGTCTAAGATAGGGCCTGAGAATTTGCATTTCTAACAAGTGATGCTATTCTTGCTGGTCTTCCAACCACATTTTAAGAACAACTGTGGCCCAGCATAGCATTCTGGGGAATAGAAGGAAAATTTCCCTCCTCAGGCTCTCTAAGGAATCTAGGGAAATAGATTTCACTTTTCTGTTGTTATTGCCCAGCCTTGCTCCAATTCAGTGCACCCATCTGAACAGAGATGTAGATCTTCTGGGCCCTCTGGGTCTGAGCCAAGACTCAACTTGCCCTTGGTGGAAATAGGCAACAGTGGTTTGATGGCAGGAATGCTAGAAAGGGAGAGATTTTGTCCCAGATTATCATCCCAGTTAGCTCCCTGAATGTGTAACAAGAGAAGAGCTCTTTGTTCCAGTTAGAAATAAGGCTTAACATGTAAATAGCCCTGGAAAAAGCTAACACTTTGGGTTGTATTTTCCTGTGTAAGGGATTCTTTGTAGAGACACTTTCATCATGAGTTGAAAAGGGAAATATCTGGATCCTGAATAGGTAGAGGCACCGCTAACCTATTCTGCCAAATTCTAGAGGTAGGGGAGGGAAAAAGGAGGCAGATTCTTGAAGATGGACTTCCCTATTTTACATTTTGCCCAGGGAGAACACAGAGAAACCTTTATTTAAAGGGGATAGGTTGGCTATATGGCAGAAGGGAGTGGGAGAAAGACGAGTTTGAGGCTGAGTCCCAGTGGGGAAAATCATTCAAATCTATTCACCCATCTGACGGCTGTTGCTTGTTTTATTTTCATCCAAGGGAAGGTGGTGTTGGACCGAGGTAGAGAAGAGAATGGTACACCAGAAATGATCCAAAGTGTTGCCCCTTCAGCAGATGCCCTTCAATTCCATGAAACTTTTCAGTTGAGTGTTATGGCTTTGGGGGCTTCATTTTCTATTCTTACCATTACCAAAAGAGATAAATGGCTAGAGCTTTACACATAGTTTTGAGGAGGCATGATGTTATTCCTCAGGTCTAGATGAACCCTGTGTAGTACCCTTCTGATGTAAGTAATGCCATCTTCCACAAGTCTTTAAAATAGGTTTAGGAGAAGCTAGATTTCTCAGCATGTCAGATCTTTTTTTTTTAAAACACAGAATATAAGCAGTGCCCCTCTAGTCATTAAAGACCAGATGCTATCCTTATACTCTCCTGCCTTTGGTATTTTAGGCCTTATATTTAGTGATCCTTGTCCTGTAATTCTTGATGCAAATATATAATGACCATATTGGTCCAGGGTACCTCCCTTTCTTTGACTCCAGTTCACTGTTCCAAGGATGGGCTCTGAACCTGCTAAATGTGTTTATAAAATTGAGTGAATTGCAAATATCCATTTTTCTCAAAAGTGGGTTTTTGTTTTCATCAGATTCTCAAAATGGTCTGTGATCCAAAGCAGGTTTTGAAGAACCTTTGCTTACACAGAGCTGATATGTAGTAAAGATTGAGGTAAAGTGGGAAAGAAAAGGGAATGGTATATAGTCTGCTTTCACCCCTGGAACCCAATACTTTATTACTCCCTTGGGTATCTTCTAATACTGATCCTAAAAATGGCCTTGCCTTCGAGGATGTAGGGCAAGGCCTGCCCTACAAAGGGCCAGTCATTTTGCTCTATTCATGGGAACATAAGCAAGGGAAGTGTTTTCCAGGCAAAGCAAGCAGCAGAGAGGAGGTGGGGAAAGGGATGCTCAAGTTATATCCACTCCAAGAAGCCTTCAGCAAAATGACCTTATTTTCAGATTCATTTGTGTGCAGGACTATGAGGAACTGCTATTCACCTAGTTTTTCCTATGCAAATGGGACTAGATAGTTACAGTGCATCTCTTCTTGCCTTTCTGGTTAATTTCACCAATTGTGTTTGAGAAATATGTGTCTTAGGGAAAAAACAGAATCTAAGCATTAAAGAAAAAAATCTCACTTACATCCTCTTTGTTCCTCTCCCTCCCTAAGCCTGAACTGCTCATACATGTTACAACTTTTAAGTTAGATTGGTATTAACACAATCATCAATAGAGAGGAACAATGCCCAACTCGTCAACTAATAAATGCATAATACTTATGCAAGTTCTGGAGTTAAAAGTCTTAGTGTGAACACCTTCCCAGAAATGGGAGAAATATCAACTGCAAAGCTCATTACCCTGGATCAGCTGAAAAACTAAGCAACAGTCATTTCCCCTAAAGTTTTGTTTTTGGGAGAATGAGATCCTCAAGAATAACTCTGTCCCCTTGACTAGCCAAACGAGTGATGACAACAATTTGCAAGCAGTGATCCCTGTCCTAATTGCCCAACACTTACACAGAACACAACAAAAAACCCCACTCAGCACAAAACTTCAATATGTATGTTGCCTGAAATCAACAAGAAACAGCTCACCTCAGTGAGGATCTCTCTCTCTCTACTCCCAACCAAGAACAATCTGTGGCCCAGAGATTCAGACCCAGACATATGTATCCACGGTTATGTCTTGATCTCAGTGATGCTGGGGAAGCTTTATACCTCAACTCCACAATTTAGCACTCTCTTAATCTCTTCCACCAAGGCTCCCTTAGTCACCCAGATTACTTCCTACCTTGAAGCAAAACAAACAAAAAACTCCCTACAATCCCCACTACCCTCATCCCCAGTATATAGCCCCCAGAAAACCTAGCTTGAACAGTTTGCACTTCGCATGCTCTCTTCAAAAACCCTGCTCACAGACAAACATAGACACACAAAGACACCATCAAGAGGAGAGGGGTCTGTGCAAGGGGATAAAGTTTTTTTTTTTTTTTCCTTCTTCTGTGTGGGCCTGAATTACTTGCAGGTCTAAGGTTCATCTCTTAGCATTGTAGTGTTATCTCGCAGCTGGTATATGTATGGGCGGGATGAAGGGAGTAGGGATAAATGGGTGGAGAGGTTAACGTTTCTATTTTTCAGTAGCTGGGGATGAGAGGTGTGGTATATATATGGGTGATGGGAGTAAGGGGGACTGACCCACACAGGCATGAGGTGTTGTGGCCCCAGCTTTCATCTGGATAAACCAAGGGGGCTCTGGGTGCCTGATCTCCTTCCTCTTCCTCTCCTGTTTCCTCATTACTCTCTAACCCAATGTTCACCAGAGTTTGTTGGATGGTCACTAGTTCTGTGGGATGGCAAAGAGAAAGGAGACTGAGGCCAAATACATTTAGGAAACAATGCATTAAAAAAGGCTTAACAGTTCGCTCTGCTGCAGAAGTTTTCAGAACCTTTAATATGCTAATACGTTCTTTCTCTATATGTGTCTATTTATAGAGATATAATAGTTATAGTATACAAGGATGATATTCAAAGTATTTAACAACCAGTATGGCATGGGCTCTAACTAATCAGAATGGACCTCAGCCATAAACTGCTGGTACCACTTTATCCTTGAGAACGGGCTCAGGTTAAATATCAGCCCACGTAGTATGCATTGTTTCCCAAAAGGTTTTGCCCAAAGAACCCTATTTAGTGTGGTGTCTCACAGAACTGGTGAGAAATGCTCTGGCCAATGCTGGAACCTCATCTCTCTAGGGATGGGGCCAGGGCTCATGATTATGGCCATTGGGGTATAGGAGAGGAGCAGCCCTAGCAGAAAATCCTGATAGCACCGGCTGATAGGCTTGACCACAGCTGCAGCAGAAAGAGATTTCAAAAGACAGATGTTCCTCTGTCCCAGCTGCTCCGGGGACTTTGTCCCTGGTGGGTCAGCAGGTGCCTGTCCAGGTGATGTTTGCGGCCAAAGCTCTTTTCACAGCGAGGACACTGGAAGGGCTTCTCCCCAGTGTGGGTCAGCCAGTGTCTCACCAGGTGGTGCCTGCGACCAAAGCTCTTTCCACATTCAGTGCACACGTGGCACTTGGGCACTGGTGGGGTGCGCTGCCGTTTCCTAGTCCCAGGGCTCTCTCCAGCCTCTTGGGGCTTACAGGATTTGCCTTCTGCGTGTACTCTCTGGTGGCTGGCCAGATGGGAGTTACATCGGAAATTCTTGCCACACTCAGAGCACCTGCTGGGCTTGTCATGCAAGTGGGTTTTCTGGTGCCGGATCAGGTGATGTCTTCGCCCAAAGCTCTTCTCACACTTGAGGCAGCTGTAAGGCCTCTCCCCGGTGTGGGTCTGCTGGTGCCTGGCAAGATGGGAGCCCCACACAAACTGTTTCCCACACTGGGGGCATGTGTGAGGTCTTAATAGGGAATCCATCTCTGTGTTACACAGAAGGTTTGAGAAACTATCTTCTTGAAGAAAAGGTGGGCCCAGGAGCATTCCCCTGGAACTCCTGGGCATGGAATCCCAGCTCTCATCCTGCTCTGGATTCCAAAGAACAGTATCTTCAGACACACTGGATAACATTCTGGGAGGTTCTTCTAGTTCAGGGGTGTCTCCCTCGTGTTCACTTCCATCTCCTGTGGATAAGGGAAAATATCGACTTTAAAAGGGGAGTCATAAGAGAGCACCCCAGAACCCAAGTCAATGACAAGGCTGTGTGATGCCAGTCAGGACCCAAGCCTCACCCCAGAAGGGCTGAGAAAATACATTCTAATGTTGTATGAGACAGTGCAATAGGTGTAGAGGCTTAGGAGCCTGATTACCCAAATTTGAATCTCAGCTCTCTCAACTTCTCTAAGCCTCCATTTCTTCTTCTGTTGACATCTCTCTCTCAAGGCTGTTATACACCCCTGTCAGCAATCCTAGTGATATTATAGAAGGAATCCCAGCAGTGGGTGGAAGGCTCAACAGCAACAATAACAAGAACGACAACAATAATAACAACTAACATTTATTAAGTGCTTAGTATGTGCTTGGCACTGTTCTCTGTTCTAATTTGTTAACACATGTAATTCTCACAATAACTTACAGATGAGGAAACCAAAGAGTGGTTACTTTTCCAAGGACCCACAACTATGGCCCAGGATTCAAATCCACAAAGTCTGGCTCCAGAGCTACCCTCTAACCCATTCTGCTATATTGCCTTGTGTTTGAAGACAAAGATCTCTAAATCTTTCAACTGTATAACTCTCTGCAGCAGTGGGACTAGAAAAAGTAGAATTGCAGTACTCTAAGAGGGCTGAAGGCAGTGGCTGGAAATCTACTCCAGGTCCTTACCTGTATATGTGACCCTCAGGATGTCTCTCTCCTCCAAATCCTGGGGGTCAGGGACCCATTGTTCTTCCCCTCCTTCTAGTTGAGAAAGCATGTCCAGTTTGGGAATTGGAAATCCTGCCCAGGGGAAACGAACAAAGAGATGTCAATTAGTTCAACAGTAATTCTTTGTTTCTGAAAAAAGCTGTTTCCTAGATTATGCCGTGGAAGTCTAGATAAAAGAAGGCCAGATACAGGCCTTTTTGTTTTCCCTGTTTCTGCTGAGTCCCTCCTTTCACTTAGAAAATCACACTTCCCTCCCCAATGAGTCTGTCCTCTTCCACTTAAATACTTCCAGCCCAACTTTCCTTCTTAGTCATAACTTCACTTAATTGCCCTACCATAGCTACTCCCCCTCACACTCCTTCTCCCCCTGGATGGTTCCTGAGTTTCTAAGGACCCAGTTCCATCTCATAGATGTAACTTTCTCTGCTTTTTAAGAATCTCCCAATTCTCAAACAAGAAGAGCCTACAGTTCTTTTCACAACAATTCAGAATTATTTTGCAGCTGCTTTAAAAAATGATGCCTAACTTCCATTCTCTCTGGATTAGCCCCAGTGTTCTTCCTCTGGTGCAAGCCTCGACAGAGTCCCTGCCATGGACTGAACCTAAGACAGACACTACAACAGACCTGGAACAGATGGCTCTATCCTCCCAGAGTGCAATCTTTTAGTGGCTGGGGAAGGTCATGCTTACTCAGAGAGACTACTATCCCACAGTTTTCCTGCATGACATATTCTCCATAAAAGTCTGTCTGAGAGGGGTCCAGGCTCCGCCACTCCTCCTGAGAGAAGCACAGCGACACATCCTTGATGGTTACCAGGCCCTGAAACAAAATGTGGCATCTTCTGTCAGCAGCTGTTCCCTAAGGAAAATGTGATCTTGGTATAAAAGGCCGAGGTAGTAGAGAGAGAGGGCAAGAGAGGATGTAGGAGTGGAATTGCCCCAAAGGTCCCTGGGCAGAGCACACAGTTCTGATAAAGGGGAAATAGGGAGAGGAGTTGGAAGTAGATGGTCCGGGAGAGAGTGAACGTAATGTCTCTGGAGGAGTTTTCAGGTGGGACCATGAGAAGTCAGAGGCACCACTAACTCATTGCTCCCTATGTTTAACTACAGGTGTCTGGCTAGTCTCTTCTCACCTGCCTTACTCGTTTCCTTGTAGAAATTCTGTACCATCTCCTCCTTCCTCTACTTTTCAATCAACACAAAATGATACACATAAAATATTCTTTCTTGACTCCAATGCCATGCCATATCCTTATTTTTTGAGGTAGCACAGTATGGTAGTTAGCTCAGATTCTGTAGCCACATGACTCCTAGCCACGTACCAGCAATATGACCTGACACAAGTCCCTTAATCTCTCCCTGCTCCAGTTCTCTCATCTGTAAAATGGGGGATAACTGAGTTTCTCTCAGGATTAAGGGAGTTACTATATGTAAAGCACTCAGAGAACAACATATGTAGTAAACACTCTGGGAGTGCAGCTATTATTTATTGTTATCTTTCCATGGCTCATTCGTTGCTTTCTGAATAAAAAGACATTTTCCCTCTCTAGCTTTCCCCCTCTTCATATCTTTCTTCTCTTCTTTTCCATAAGTACTCCATCATCCACACAATCCTGTCCATTTTATATTCTGCCAAGTTCCCTTCAGTTCCCCTTTTTAAAAAAAATCTTTCCACATTCATTTCTTAAAGGAAGTTAATTGGTCTTAAAATGCCACCACGGATAGCATAGCCCATTGACAAACCCTAACCTCTAAGGGATTCTCCTCTTCTTGTTATGCCTCCATTCATAATTCCAAGGGTATTATCAGCCCCAAGACAGGGATAGAATCTATTCACTTATAAGATGAACATACCACCAGTGATCATATGAAATAGCAAATAAATGGGTTAATAATAAAGGTTTAGAAAGGCAGCAATGATGAGGCCCTGGGAGAGGCCAAGGGAAGCACAGCCCACCTGTGATCCGGCTGCAAGAAGTGCAGCTGCCATCTCCCAGTCTCCGGTGCTCCCCTCCTGAGGAATGGCAGGAACCCAGGGGGCAGACTGAGCTGGTGAGGGGAGAGAGGAGTCATTAGAGATGAACCATCCACTCTTCCCCAGTGAGAGCCTGGGTCCCATTTTAGAGAGACTTATTAAGAGTCACATCTTCTCTACTATTTATGCTAGTTGATAACACTTAAACACATAAATGTAGATGAAGAGGCTTTCACTCAAAATGTTCTGTAGGGGTATTGGGTGGCTTTAGTACAGTTTTATGGCATCCACCTCTACTAGCCTTTCTTTGATTTGAATTTATATATTTGAATGTAATTTTCACCCACGGAATTGCATCTTACTGGGGTGTGTTCTCCAACATTAATCAGTGTGACTGTCACTTCTTTTCCTTCCACACTCACTACCAGTAACCTGTGCACTTTTAGTGTGTGAGGGGTGTGATTAGGCAAGGAGCAGGGAGAAGCCCAATCACATGGTTTGGAGAATCTGGAAGCTCCTTTTGTTCTTATGATCATGGGCCAGGAAGAATTAACTAGTCCTGGTATTGGTTTTGCTGTTTGGTCCATGGCATTTTTTTTTTTTTTAAACTCTACATTTTGAACAAAGATTGGGAGCCTACTCTCTGCATTATGCTTCCCCCAATATCCTACGGGCTCTCACCCTTCTCCTGAAGGGACTGTGGCTCCTCTTCAAGGTCACAGCACAGATGCTCCAGTGGCCCTGGCGCTGTTCTCCACGGCCCCTCTTCCTGGCTTCCCCTTTCCACCTGGGGCTCTGCTCCATCCAGCTGGACATTCATTGACTCCCATCCTGCCCCCAGGGCTGCTGTCTGTTCTGAAAGCATTTTTGCTGCAAACCCAAATTGTGGCCTGGAATAAAGTCATATCAGCTGTGCCCATGAAAATGGAAAGGGGTGGAATTTCTAAGGGAGTTATGGAGAACGGCCCTAGGGATAAAAGATGAAACTGGATAGGAGGAGCTTGATAGAAAATGAACTTTAAAAGCTTGATGTGTTTCAGTCAACTGTGCCTGATGCCAGGCTTCTTAGAGGAATTAAGAAATTGGCAGATGCTATATAGCAAAGGCACTAACTGTGAATTAAAAAGCTATCTATTTAATTTCTATGACTGAATATACAAGAAAAGTAACCAGTCTGGAAACATGCAGGAAGGAAAGCACATCGACTTGCACTCAGCAAAGATGGATGAAGTCACACATAAAATTTCTCCAACATATCCCATTCTCACATCCCATGGAATTATTGCTACAGGTAGAAGTCCTAGGCAAAGAGTGTAGGTGTGTAATGAGTACACATCTCTTTCACGAGGCTGAATCAAATGGTGCCTCACCTAGGACAAGCCTCAGAAAAGAGACAGACACATGATCTGTCACCCTGATGTAGAAAAATGAGAACTGGTAGTAAATATGGTGGAAAGACCAGTGACTTGGAGAGCAAGTGAAAGAGAAACTGTTGGTCAGCGAGGAGCTGATGTATAATTGGGAAAAGCAATAACAACAAAAATGATTTGGATAGGTGGAAAAAGAAGCAGTGCTGCTAACATGACTCTGGGGTGAATTAATGGCCGTGTGATTTTAGACACAGAAACAAACCTGTTTGGCAGGCACCAGTCAGAGCTCACTAGAAAAATACATTCAATTTTAAAGAAGGCTGTGGAGACGCTAGAGTGTGTTCAGAGGAAGAACAAAAAGTGAAGAAAGGGATGAGAGTCAGGACCAATGGGGAAAAGTTAAAAATGATAGGCGTAATTTTCTTTTGCTTAGAGAATGCTGATGAATGATGCTACTGATGAATAAAAAGAGAGGTGTTTTCTATCCTTATATGGATCAAACAGAAGAAATGGGATTTGATTACAAGAGAAGAGATTTAAGTTAGGTTAAAAATGAAATTCTTAATAATCCTGTAATACACAGGACCAGGTTGTGGGCTCTTTTTTTAAGAGCAGGACATGCCCTATTTGTGTTGTCATAGGGGCCTCCCTGCTTTATGGCAGAGATATGGTCTATGAAATTGCGCAGAATTCCTTCCTGTTTGGCAACATCATGGCTTTTTTTTTTTTTTTTTTTTTTTTCCTTTAATTCTCTTTCAATACCAAAACAGAGCCATTGAAAGGCTTCCAAGAACAGGCTAGAACCTTGGTAACTATCTTGGCCCACTCTTGAACAGACACCCATCCAATAAAATTTGTAAGAACCCAGAAAGCCAAGATAGGAAATGGCAGATGTCATTTTCTTCCCTATTTGTCTCTCTCAAAAGAGCTAGGTAGGAACCCTAAACCCACTCACAGGAAGAACATATTCTCCTTTCATCTCTTGAAGTCCAAAGAAGTCTCAGGGCCTCATGGGAGCATCCTGGACGGATTCCCAGTTTAGGAGAAGTCTCCTTTTCAGAGACTTCTCATGAGAAAGGAAAATTTCCCATAAAGCAATAAAGGGAAACTTGCATTTGAGCTCTTCCAACCCCTGCATTCGCTTCACTTTTAACAAACTGGGCACCAATTTCCCCTCTTCACCTAAGGTCTTCCTTATTACCCAATTTCCTTGGCAAATCCTCCTCCACAACTTTACCTCTAGCTCAACATCTGGACACTGGTCTCAAACCGGTTTCTCCAGCAGCAGAGTCCCTTGATGGGAAGCCTCTTTTGGGAAAGCCCACTGGGCCAGCTGTGAGCTGCTCCAGATAACTGACAGAAAACCTGTGCAAGTGCTGGCAAAAATCTCTGCAAAGGAGGGGGTGGGTTCCTGTTCCCAGGCTGCATTTCCTAAGGTGTTCAATGTCTCAGAGCCAGCACTTGGACAGTTAAGGTGGCAACTCTAAGCTGGTTTCCCCTGGTTTCAGGATGGTTCCATGCCTACTGGGGTCTGGGCTCTAGGGCTTCCATCTTCTTTTCCTCATATATACGGGTGGCAAGGCACCTGCAGAAGGAAGCTTTTGCAGCGAGTGTTGATGGACATAGAAAGGGCCATATTACCGAAACGAGTAGCCCAAGGACACAGGGACGAGTCTAGCTCTGTCAGAGTACACTGGCCCCTGGCCGGGGTGGGGCATGGGCGGGGCAGGAGCCGGCTCCGGCATAAGGTTGCGTCTTCCCTCCTTCTTGTCACAGTGCCCCTGGAAAGGGTTGGATTTCAGAGACTACGAGAGAGCCAGAACTGGAGCAGGGGAAGTGAGGTCAGAAAACAGGTTTCCCATTAACTGGGGCATGAACAAGTGAAAAGAAAGAGAGGCGAGGTGTAACCTGTGCGCGAGTGACAGCAGCGGGAACCCGCGGGGCCCGACAGCGACGATGGGGACCGGGAAGACAGGGCGAGGGGCGGGGACAGAATGTCAGTGGGGCCGATCCCCGGAGAAAGGCAGCGACCTGGAAGGGCCGCCTCGGTCCTCCTCCCCGCCCCCATGGGTGACCGGGCCCCCACCGTCGCCCCGGGAAGCCAGGCTTCCCTCCCACCAGCCTTGGCTCCCTCCGGCCCGGCCCCACTCACCTCCGGTCGGCTTGGCTCGCGGCCCGGTGCCTCCCTCCCGGGCGCAGCCTGCCCCTCCCCTCCGCCCTGCGCTCGCGTTTCAGAGCCGGCGGCCGGCGGAGCCAGCTACAGGCGGTGACGGCTGCCGGCGGGCGCGGGCGCGGGCGGGGCGGGCACAGGAAATCCCCGCCCGCTTCCGGGGCTCGGCGGCAGCGGCGGCGGCGGCGGGGAAAGGCGGGGGCAGGCGGGGGCGGGTTTGCGGCTTTGGAGCCCGGAGCCCGCCGAGCGCGGACCCGGGCCGGCTGAACCTCCAGCTCAGGCGCCGGCGCCCGACCGATGTTGCAGGCCGAGGAACTGGCGGGGCGGCGGGTGCCGGGATCCTGGCCTGCACCCCATCCCTGACTGACCATTTCCGTCCCGGCCACTCGGCCTCCCCCGGGGTTCTTTGCACAGGGGTTCGTTAATTACCTTGACATTTAAAAACCGCCCGCTACAGGCCAGACAGTCGTTGAGAAAGCCATTTCACGAGACAAGCCTGGGAATTCCTCAGATTTCTTTGGAATCATCCAATCTGTGGGCTTCAGATAAAGGAAGAGAGCCAGGTGGACTTGCAGGAGATATTAGGGGACAGCCCTGGGATGGTTCACCTCATTTTCACTCCATTCCCTTAGCTCGAATTCAAGTGCATAATTCATGGTCCCACCTTAACCGCAGGGGTCGCTGGGAAATAGTGTACTTAGTAGAAAAGTAATTGGGGTTTAACGAACACTTAGCATTGCCTCTGCCACACGATGTTAAATTGAACATAACTAAGTGTATAGACACGACTTTACTTGAAAGGTTTGCTTGGGGAGAGCTGGTAGAAATTAGAGGCAGCCCAGACACTGCTTCTCTTTGGGAAATGAACCACTGGCATGATAGTGAGTCATTGATAATTTGGCAAACCTCTACTTTATGCCAGAACTTTGCCTTAAACACCACAGAAAAGAGTAAAATGCCTTTATATTATGTGCATTCTCTTAAGTTATCGGTCAACAAACTCCGTGAAGTGTAGCTATAATGTCAGCATGGGTTCAGGGGCATTAAGTGAGCCAAGTGGCAAAATTAGGAATTGAGGCCTGATCTCAGACTTCTGCTCTGGTGCACCTTACCTTTCACAGTAGTATGTAGGCAAGTTCAGACTCCTACACAATGTTACAAGGTAGGGTAGTTAAATATGCAGTGACTAGCAGGTAGATGATTCCATCTTTTTAAGGCTTTCTGGTGGAAAAGTTTTGGGGTCAACTTGAAGGTGAAATGTAGGAAGACATACTAGATAGAATCAGAAAGCAGAAATGGAGATGCTGTGGCTTGCTGTGGGATTAAGAACACATCTGTCTATAGTAGAGAAGAATAGGGGAAATTGATAGAAAGTATAGATTAGTGGATCTGGGATTTTTTATTTGCTATGTCAGGTAAAAGGGAGTTGTTAATTTTAGTGTATAAGGAAGTGATATATTCCTTTTATAATCCAGTGAGTCCAAAGATGTCACCTTAAGGGACCTTGGTGGTCCCGGGCTGCATTGTTGATGAAGTTCGGATAACAACAGAATGGAATGAGTCCACACCCAGAATCTAGTTTGTGGAATA
This sequence comes from Tolypeutes matacus, assembly GCA_026826555.1. NCBI lineage: Eukaryota > Metazoa > Chordata > Mammalia > Cingulata > Chlamyphoridae > Tolypeutes > Tolypeutes matacus. The sequence goes on from JAKSZT010054583.1 coordinate 8,343,203, forward strand.
CAGAGCTTCTTAGCACAGAGCAGTGGTCCTCCTGGGGCTCAGAGAGAGGTTCCAGACATTCAAGGTTCCAAGTTCTCTATAGAACTTCAAAGACCTTAAAGAGATTCAATCTTTTTTTTTTTTTTTTTTTTTTTTTTTTGCCGGGAGGTCCCAGGGAACGAACCCAGGTCCCTCCATATGGGAGATGGACGCCCAACCAGTTAAGCCACATCCGACCCCAAGAGATTCAATCTTTTGGTTATTGGCCTTGGCTCCTCTCTTCGTGTCTGAACTCTTGTTCTGCTTTAGTTTGAATAAGAACCAAATTTAGGTGTTCACCAGTTTATGAAAGGGCTGTGTTATAAATTTCTTTATGTCAGTTGATTGTAACAAATTACCAGCTTGGCTTATAAAACCCTGTTCAGCTGTAATGAAATCATACCTTTTATTGCTTCTTAAAACCTAACCAACATTTATGACACGGCTTTTCTTCCACTCAAAGTTTTGAAGCTTGATGTCGGAGATGAATTTTCTATCAACAGAAGTAGAGACAATTGTTTCCTCTCAGTCCCTAACTATGAAGGAAATGGGAAGACTGAGGGAGACTGTTATGGTAGGACTCCTTCCTGTAGGGAGGAAGGGTAAGGGCTCCTTAGTCAGGAAGTTAATTATAGCTAACATTTGTAGAACACTTGAGAGTTTACAAAGTGTTTTTTGTACATGTGATCGTCACAATTCAGGGAGAGAAATTATTTTTATCACTAGTTTGCTGTTAAGGAAATAGAGGTTCAGATTTTTAAATTCTAGACCCAATGCCCTTAATTTCTATAAACCTGGACAGAATTACCTATATAAACATCAGTTTTTCCTTATCTATAAAATGAATGTCATTCTCCCTACCTATAGGGTTATTGTGAGGGATAAATGACATCTTATATATAAACAACTTAGTACATGGTAAGAATTCAATAAATGATAAAAGACCTAGAAAGTGAAGCTGGATAATGGGTGAAAAGAAGACTTCAGTGGGGTGAAGGAGAGTGCAAACATGAGCTGAAAAGATCAATTTTATTCTGGGTCTTAGGGAAGTAGAAGAATTGGTTGGAATGGGAGTACTAGCAGTGAGCTGGAGGTGTAGGTAACAGTGTGGGGTGCTTAAAATAGAGATTAGAGAGGGGTTGTAGTTGATAAGATCATGTAAGAGAAAGTTAAGAAACTGAGAAGCTAGGGTGTTAGCAGGGATAATATTCAAATATTTAACTATCATTACCAGTATAAGGATGGACCCATCAAAATTGCTATAGCTCACAGCACTGATGCTGGTAACTGAACGTGCCTTGTAGTGCTAGGTAATTCCGTTTAGTTTCTAAATTGTGGAGGTTGACAGGCCAGAGCATTGGGAGATGCCACTCAGGGGTTTGGCAGTGGCTATGAGAATATTTCAGTATATTAACAAGGCATATGATCATACTTGTGCAGTCTAGCCCAGAGTGTGAAGTGGATTGTCCACATGGCTTTTGAGGTTACCGGGAATGATGATGGGTTATGGAGAGTGGGACAATAAGCCAGGTGATGGAGTAAGTAATGACAGAGGGAGAATGACCAGGAATATGGTGAGTATAACAAGGAGGGGTAGTTCATGGAATGGTTTGATGACATGCCCTTCAAAGGAGCAGGTCATTTTTTAGGAAGGAAGGAGGGAAATGGTACTATATATATCACTATGATCTAAAGAAAGAAATATGTTTTACATTGTCCTCCAGTACGCCCATCATTTATATAACTTAAACAAAACTTTCATGAAACAATACTCACCTTAATTACATGCAATGTACTCTGATATTTTTCATTCTGTTATTTTATTTAAAAAGTCTTCTGTTTACCACCCACTAAATTTATTGCACAACCCACTAATAGGTTGCAATGCTCAGTTTGAAAAGCATTCATATGTAGGTTGTGGAAGAAAAAGCCATTCTTTGAGAGGGCTGCAAGGTTAGCACACTTTGTCCTCAAGGGATAGCCAAGTTTCAATTAGATAAAGAAGGTGAAAGAAACACCCTCAAAGAGGTTGAAGGATTAAGCCATATTCTAGACAACAGACCTTGAATTCCATAGGTCACAGTGGAAGGAGGTAAGGGGTGTGTAGGGGGTTGGAGTCTGATTCAGATTCGCTGATACACAGTGTGTAATGGGGAGAATCTCTAAGATGAAGGATGATCTGGTAAGCAAGAATTCTTGCGAGGAGTGAGGGAAACAGGGATATGGGGCATGATGGGATTAGTCCTCAAGTACTCTTAGGAGGAGGTGGATCATCAGTTCTAATTATAGCCCTCCTTTTGGGCCTGGTTTCTTAGCTTGTCAGTGGTGAGGTGAAAATGTCACAGTTGGTTGAAGTTTGGTGGACTGTGTGTATGTGATAGAGTGACGGTCTCACTAGAAGTATACTGAGCTCTGTGGGTCTCCTTCCAATCCTATTGTGGACAGCATTAAGACTAGAGGAGGGCTGTCTTTCCAAAAGTACCAAACTCTGTGGGTCCCGTAAATCACTTTTGGTAGCTGGGAGTGGTGTCAAGTCATAAGGAGTTCTGTGGCCACTCTTATAGTCTGCTATCCTTGATATTGAGGGGAGGGGAGGAGTAGCCTTACTAGGAGCTAAAAGTTACTTATGTACTCTTTAAGTAGGAAAATTTTAATTAAAAAGACACCTCTAATTTAAGTATTGGGTAGGACGGTGTAGTGGAAATAGCACCAACTTTCTTTTTCTTAAAAGCCACTGTGAGGATTAAATTAAATAACAAATATGCATATGATCTAAAAAAGAAATGGAAACAGAGAGATGGAGAGGTGAGGAATTTTCTTGTTTATTGTTTGTCATTTTTTGTTTACTATTATTGTTGAAATAATGAAAATACTCTAATAATGATTGAAAAGACGAATGCACAACTATGAGATTATACCAAATACTATTATTGTACACATTGAATGAATTGTATGCTTTGTTAATATGTACCAATAAAATAGATTTGTTTAAAAAAATAAAATAAAAATTATAATGCACTATTCAAATGCAAGATGTTGGCAATGGATATTATTTGGCAAAGATAATTTGTAGTCAGTACAGTGGACAGCAGGCAGCTGTCAGTTAATGACAGCTGGTTGTATAATCAGAGTCAGACTACGTCATCTTCTAAGGGGTGTAATCTTAGAAACTCATTTTTATAGTACAAAAGTTGGTCTAAGAAGACTTGTCATTTACTTCATTTTATATTTTCTTAATTTAGCTATTGGCTTATTAATAACACTTTTGTTTATAATTTATAGAATGTATGATCTTTAATTCTATTATTTCTGACTCTTAATTTATATTTTAGGTAGACCAGATTGTTAAGTCATTGTAGACAAATACCTGGAACCATATAGTATCAAGTGGCAGGAAGAGCTAGAAGCTGGGTTAAACATTTTTCTGAAATTATAAAAACGTATAGCATATAATGGCCTGGAAAATGTAGGCTTAAAGTTGTTTTCCACATTGTTAGGAATACCCCCCCCCCCTTTTTTTTTAGGGTAGGCAAGGGAGTGAAGAGTGTATTAAGAAACAAGAAAACAAGAAAAGTACACAGTACATGCCAAGGCATGGACCTCAGGCATACTGCAGGGTGAGTGGTGTGGGTGGGACCCTAGGTCAGAGCTTTTTAAAGTCTGTTGCTGTTCTGATTGGTTTCCCCACCTGTCATTTCTCAGACATTTCTTTCTCATTTCTCATTTCTCATTCCCCATTTCTCAGGGGGCAAATGGTAAGGCCTTTTGAGGATATGCAGGTCCTTCCCTCTCATTCCAAATGAGACTCTCATGGCAGGATCTTGCAGTGTCTTTCTGTTAGCCTTCTTCTCAGGAGGTTTCCAGGAAGGGTCTCACAGCCATGTGGTCTGTCGGCCATGTTGTCTGCTGGGTCATCCACCTTCCCCCTTTCACTATACTAACCTGCCTCAACTCCCCCCTCAGAGTGTTTACACCCTTGGAATACTCCCTTATTAGATGGATGCAAATAGTAGGCAGAATTCAAAACTGTTCTCCAAGTGTCCAGTCCCCAGATAATCCCCTCCCCTTGAAAGTGGGTGGGACTTGTGAATGTAATGGTATTTCACTTTAATGATTAGGTTACTAATCAGTTGACTCTGAGTTAATCAAAAGGAAGATTATCCTGAGTGGATTTGACCTAATCAGATGAGCCCATTTAAGTGGGCTCTTCCTGAAGTCAGAGATTCTAAGCATAAAAAAATTTTCCTTTTGACTTTGAAGAAGTAAGCTGCCATGTTGTGTGAGGACCTTGTGGCTAGGCACTGAGTGCAGCCCTTAGGAGCTGAGAACAGTCCCTGGGAGCAGTCCCTGGCAGATGACTAGCAAGAAAGCAGGGACCTCAGTCCTACAACCACAAGGAACTGCATTCTGCTGACAACCACATGAGCTTGGAAGAGGATCCCGAACCTCACTTGTGATTGCAGACATGCTAGACACCTTGATTTCAGCCTTTTGATACTCTGAGCAGAGGACCAAGCTAACCCTAGCCTGGACTCTTGGCCCACAAAACTTTGAGATGATAAATTTTAGGTGTTTTAAGATGCTAAATTTGTGGTAATTTGTTATGCAGCAATAGAAAACTAATACATTGTGTGCTCATTTTTCATTTTTATGACTGTTCATGCATAGGCACTAAGTTTAACCTTTTCTCTTCTGGATAGACATTTGAGTTCCTTCCTTCCTTCCTTCCTCTCTTTCCCCCTTCCTCCCTTCCTCCCTTCCTCCCTTCCTTCCTTCCTCCCTCCCCTGAGCATATTCAAATGCTCAAATGATTTTTCTCTTTTATTCTGTTAATATAGTGAATTATGTTGATATGTTTTTTAACATTAACTGTGCTTGAATTCCTGGTTTAAACCCATGGTGGTCATGATGTGTTATCATATTATACATGACTTGATTCTGTCTACTAATATGTTATTTAGTATTTTTCACCTATGTTAATTAATGAGATTGGCCTCTAATTTTAAAATTATTATTTAAAAAAATAAATTTTATTGATACACATTAATAAAGCACAAATCCATCCAAAGTGTAAAATGGTATTTGGTATATAATCACATGGCTGTGCATTCATCACTTCAATCATTATTAGAGCATTTTCATTATTCCAAATAATAATAACCCCCCCAAAAAAAAAAAACCAGACAAAAAAAACTCATCACCTCTCAGTCTCTTTATGCTTTCCCTGCCATACATAGCTGCTATTCTGTGTCCTTCTCTCTAATTTATTTGTATTTACATTTTGTAAAAACAGTCTTTTTTTTTTTCCTTTTTTAAGGATTTATTTATTTATTTACTTTTATCCATTTTTACACCCCTTCCCCCTTCCCCCCCGTTTTTGCTGTTTCTGTGTCCATTCGCTGGGCAACTCTGTGTCCATTTTCTGCCCTCTCTTCTCATCCTTCTCCTCCTGTCTTCACTGGGATTCAATCCTTGGAATCTCTGATGTAGGAGAGAGGCATCCTGCCCGCGCAACCTTAGTTGCTGTTTTTTTGGTACGTCTCATCTTGCCTCTCCCTGTGTCACTCTCCTATTATGTCATCATCTTGCTGTGTGGCTCGCGGGAACTGGTGGTGCGCCCGCGCACAGGGCCTGGCGGCCCACGCACCTTCTATATATTTTTTAAATTTTTACCAGGAGGTCCCGGGGATCGAACCCAGGTCCCTCCATATGGGAGATGGACGCCAACCAGATATAGCCCCCTGCTATATCTCTTAAGGTTGACCAGAGCTACCTAGAGTTACAGTCTTTTCCCATACAGGATGGACATATAATAAATCAGGCTTAGTTTATCACCAGCATTCTAAAAACCAGACCTAGGGAGGAAAACGAGGTCTGGGGACACATGCATGGTTTCTAATATAGCGAATGTTTAGCCCACCCTGATTATCACAGAATAAGGACAGTGAGAATATTCGCATAAAAACAGTCTTATATATGCAATATTACCTATATTCATATTTCACACGAGGTTTCACTATGCTATACAGCCCCATGTTACATTTTTTAGCTTTCCTTCTAGTAATATTCATGACCTTAGACTTTCAACCACTGTCATACCCATATAATAACTGCTAGTTACAAACACTATGATGTGTTTTCACCTTTTCTATTCATTTCCAGATACTAACAAACAACATTTTTTTACCAAGTCTGTACAGGTTAATCCTCAGCTTTCCATTCTCTAACCTCATTCTATTTTCTGGTGACCTATATTCTAATTATTAACTCCATGAGTTTACACAATATATTTAGTTCATAATAGCACAATTATACAGTATTTGTCCTTTTGTTCTGGCTTGCTTCACTCAACATAATGTCCTCCAGATTCATCCATGTTGTCATATGCTTTATGACCTCATTTTTTCTTACAGCTGAATAATATTTCATCGTGTGTATACATTACAATTTGTTTCTCCATTCATTGGTGGATGGACACCTGGGTTGTTTCATCTTATGACAATTGTGAATAATGCTGCTATGAACATCAATGTGCAGATGTCTGTTCGTGTCACTGCTGTCAGTTCTTCTGGGTATATACCCAGTAGTGGTATTGCAGGTTTATGTGGCAAATATCTATTCAACTTCTTTAGGAACTCCCAAACAGTCCTCCACAGTGGCTGTACATTCTCATGTCCTCTCCAATACTTGTAGTTCTCTGTCTTTTTAGTAGTGGCCATTCTGATAGGTGTGAAATGATATCCCACTGTAGCTTTGATTTGCATTTCCCTAATTGCTAGTGATGTTGAACATTTTTTCATGTGTTTTTTCATCATTTGTTTTTCTTCTTTAGACAAATGTCTATTCAAGTCTTTTGCCCATTTTTTAATCAAGTAGTTTGTCCTTTTTATTGTTGAGTTGTAGCTTCTCTTTATATATCCTGGATATTAAACCCTTATCAGATATGTGATTTCCAAATTTTTTCTCCCATTGAATCGGTTGCCATTTCACCCTTTTGACAAAGTCCTTTGAGGTGCAAAAGTGTTTAATTTTGAAGAGGTCCCATTTATTTATATTTTCTATTTATTTTTTTTTTCTTCTCTTTATCTATATTTTCTTTTCTTGCTTGTGCTTTGGGTGTAAGAGCCAAGAAAGTACCACCTAGTACAAGATCCTGAAAATGTTTCCCTACATTTTCTTCTAGTAGTTTTATGGTTCTGGCTTTTATATCTAGGTCTTTGATCCATTTTGAGTTGATTCTTACATAGAGAGTTAGATAAGGTTTCTCTTTCATTTTTTTGGATATGTATATCCAGTTTTCCCAGCGCCATTTGTTGAAGAGACTGTTTTGTCCCTGTAGGTTTGTCAAAAACCAGTTGCCTATAGAAGTGAGGTTTTATTTCTGGAATCTCAATTCTATTCCACTAATCAATATGTCTGTCTTTATGCCAATACCATGCTGTTTTGATCACTGTAGCTTTGTAATATATTTCAAGGCCAGGTAGTGAAAGTCCTCCCACATTGCTCTTCTTTTATAGGATGATTTTGACTATTCAGGTGCTCTTTCCCTTCCAAATAAATTTGGTAATTGTCTTTTCTATTTCTGTAAAGTAGGCTGTTGGAATTTTGAGAGGTATTGCATTGAATCAATAAATCAGATTGGGTAGGATTGACATTTTTATAATATTTAGTCTTCCAATCCATGAACATGGAATGTCTTCCCATTTGTTTAGGTGTTCTTTGATGTCTTTTAGCATTGCTTTGTAGTTTTCTGCAAATAGATCCTGTACTTCTTTGGTTAAATTGATTCCTAAGTATTTGAGACTTTTTCTTATTATTGTAAATGGAATTTTTTCCCCTGATAGCCTCCTCAGATGAAACACTATTAATTTTTGTGTATTAATCTTGTATTCTGCTACTTTTCTGAACATGTCTGTTAATTCTAGTAACTTTGTTGTGGATTTTTCAGGACTTTCTAGATATAGGATCATATCATCAGTGAATAGTGAAGGTTTTACTTCTTCTTTTCCCATTTAGGTACCTTTTATTTCTTTATCTAGCCTAATTGCTCTAGCTAGAACTTCTAGCACAATGTTGAATAACAGTGGTGACAGTGGGCATCCTTGTCTTGTTCTTGATCTCAGTGGGAAAGTTTTCAGTCTTTCTCTGCTGAGTACAATGCTAGCTGTAGAGGTTTTTGATGGCTGTTTCAATCTCTTTAATTATGATTGGTTTGTTGAGGTCTTCTATTTCTTCTAGGGTCAGTGTAGGTTGTTCTTATGTATCTAGAAATTTGTCTTTCTTGTTTACATTGTCTAGTTTTTTTGGCATACAATTGTTCGTAGTATCCTCTTACGATCTCTCTTATTTCTGCAAGGTCAGTTGTAATGTCTCCCCTCTCATTTCTGATATTTTTTATTTGTGTCTTCTCTCTCTTTTTTCTTTGTCAGTCTATCTAAGGCTTTGTTGATTTTGTTGATTCTTTTCAAAGAACCAACTTTTTGTTTTGTTGATTCTCTGTATTGTTTTTTTTGTGCTCGATTTCATTTATTTCTGCTCTGATCTTTACTATTTCTTTCCTTTGGCTTGGTTTGGAATTAATTTGCTGTTCTTTTTCTAGTTCCTTCAGGTATGCAGTTAGATCTTCAATTTTAGCTCTTCCTTCTTTTTAATGTAAGCATTGAAGGCTATAAATTTCCCTCTTAACATTGCCTTTGCGGTGTCCCATAGGTTTTGATATGTTATGTTCTCATTTTCATGCATCTCAAGATATTTACTGAATTCTCTTGCAATTTCTTCTTTGACCCACTGATTATTTAAGAGTGTATTGTTTAATTTCCATATATTTATGAATTTTCCCTTTCCCATCTATTATTGATTTCTAGCTTCATTGTATTATGATGAGAAAGTGCTTTGTATAATTTCAATCTTTTAAAATTTATTGAAAATTGTCTTATAAGCCAATGTATGGTCTATCTTTGAGGAGGATCCATGAGTGCTTAAAAAGAATTTATATTCTGCTGGTTTGGGGTATAATGCTCTATTTATATCTGCTAGGTCTAGTTCATTTATCATATTATTCAAGCTCTCTGTTTCCTTATTTTTTTCTGTCCAGATGTTCTATCCAATACTGAGAGTGGTGTATTGAAGTCTCCAACTATTATTGTAGAGACATCTATTTCTCCACTCAGTTTTGCCAGTGTGTGTCTTATATATCTTGGGACACACAGGTTAGGTGCATAAATATTTAGTATGGTTATTTCTTCTTGGTGAATTGCTCCTTTTATTAATATATAATGACCTACTTCATCCCTTATAACAGTTTTACATTTAAAATCTATTTTGTCCTTTATTAGTATCATTACTCCAGCTCTTTTTTGGTTACTATTTGCACAGAATATCTTTTTCCAGCCTTTCACTTCCAGTCTGGTTGTTTCTTTGTCTGAGGGGAGTCTATTGTAGACAGCATATAGCTGGCTCATTTTTTAAAATCCATTCTATCAGCCTGTCTTTTTAATTAATTAATTAATTTATATTTTAAAAGATGCTTAGATTACATAAATGTTACACAAAAATTACAAGGATTCCCATGTTCCCCACCTTCCACACCTCCCACAACCTCCCACAGAAACATCTTTCATTAGTGTGGCACATCACCTGCAATGGATATACACATCCTGGGGCTTTGCCATTAAGCATGGACCATAGTTCACATTGTAGACCACACTCTCTCCCATACAGTTCTGCATGTTATATGCTGATGTAAAATGGCTTATATCTGTCGTTGTAATGTCAGTCAGGATAATTCCCAAGTCCCGAAAAAGCCCCTGTATTACAGCTGCTTTTCCCTTCCCTGCCCTGAAAGTGTCCAGTGGCCACTGACTCCACATCAATGTTGTAATTTCTTGCATTGCTTGAATCACAATATGTCTACAACAGAATACCACTGAGTCCACTCTAGTCCATAGCTCTTCCCCCAATCCTGAGGAGTCTGGGATGGTGATGTCCACTCCACCTCCAAGTGAGAGGGGCCTTATATCCCATGGATAAGATGGATGGGATTATCTTGCCTGCATCTGCAGACGCTCTCCATTCCCTGGGATGGCCATTGTCCATCATTGTCTCCTCACCAGGTGACTTGGGTGAGTCCATTGAGCTGTACAGTAGGAGTTGCAGCTCCACCAAGATTCCAGGCACAGCTGGCACATAGGCAGGCCAAAGTCTACAGACTCTGGAAGTACACCTACAAACTCCAGCATCACATATAGGTTTGAATAGAAGGAACTGATGGACCATGTACACTGAGGACTTATTTGAGTCCAATTCTGTCACTCTCAGGAGCACAGATTCCATAGTATAGCCCACTGATAAGCCATCAATCTCTGGAGCTATCCCTCCTTATATAGGACCTGGGTGTCTCCAGGGCCCTCAGGAGCCCCTCTGTGTGGGGTGATATCCACTTTGGTATTCTATGAGTTCCTACTGAGGTGTGCGTAAGCGTTACCTCTGGGATGACCTCCCGACTCTCTTTGAAGTCTCTTAGCCACACGAACTCAATTTTCTTTACCTTTTCCCCCTTTTATTCACGGTCTTTTTCCAGTCGTATTGCCAGTTGGCACTTGGTGTTAACCCCTCGTTGCCAGGGAGGCTCATCCCTGGGAGTCAGGTCCCACACTGGGGGGAAGGTAATGCATTCATATGCTGAGTTTGGCTTTAGAGAGAGGCCACATTTGAGCAACAAGGAGGCTCTCAGGTGGCAACCCTTAGGCACCCCATAACAGTATCAGCCTGTCTTTTTTGGGGAGTTCATGCCATTAACATTCAATGTTATTACTGAAAAGGCATTACCTACGTCTTCTGTTTTGTCCTTTTGCTTTCTGTTGTCATATCTTACTATTGTATGTCTTTTTACCCTTTAAAAAATTTACCATTCCTAATAATCTTCATTTCTACACTCTTCTCCAAGTCCATCGCTCTTGCTTTTTCCTTTCAGGCTGTAGCGCTCCTTTAGTATCTCTTGTAGTTCTGTTTTTTTGGTAACATACTCTTTCAGTTTTTGCTTGTCTGTGAAGACTTTAAACTCACCCTCAGTTTTGAAGGACAGTTTTGCTGGATACAGAATTCTTGGCTGGCAGTTTTTCTCTTTCAGTACCTTAACTACATCATACCACTTTCTTCTTGCCTCCATGGTTTCTGATGAGAAGTTGGCACTTAATCTTATTGAGTTTCCCTTGTATGTGGTGCTTTGCCTTTTTCTTGCTACTTTAAGAATACTTTTTTTATCTTTTATATTTGTCATTCTGACTAGTAGGTATCTTGGAGTAGGTCTATTCAGATTTATTCTTTTTGGGATGTATTCTCCTTCTTGGATATTGATATTTATGTGTTTCATAAGGGTTGGGAAGTTTTTGTTATTATTTCCCCAAATATTCTTTCTGCCCCTTTCCCATTCTCGTCTCCTTTGGAACACCGATAATATGTATGGTTGTGTGTTTTGCAGTGTCATTCAATTCCCTGAGATCCTGTTCCATTTTTCTCCCCCATTCTTTTCTCTTTATGTTCTCTTGTCTTTTCCAGTTCAGGTGTTTTGTTCTTGAAATCACTAATTCTGTCTTTGAGCAATTCAAGTCTGCTGTTTTGTGCCTCTAATGTATTTTTTATTTCATCCACTGTGTTTTTCATTCCCATAATCTGTTACTTTTCTTTGCAGCCTTTCAAATTATTATTTATCCTCACCCAGTGTCTTCTTAATATCTTTTATTTCTTTAGTCATATTTTCCTTCAATTCTTTGAATTGATTTAGGAGATTTGTGTAATTATCATTGATTAGTTGTCTTAAATCCTGTATCTCTTCAGGATATTTGGTTTGTTCCTTTGGCTGGGCCATCTCTTCCTGTTTCCTAGTATGACTTGTAATTTTTTGCTGATGTCTAGGCATCTGAATATGTTGGTGAATTTACTCTGATAGTCAATTTCTCTCTCTTGCCTAGTATTTTTTTTTTTTTTCTACACCTCTTCTTTGATTTTTGGTTCAACTTATTCTAAATCTTAAAAATTGCCCAGCTTAAGTTATCAAAATTGGACCAGGGACTCACTAATAGGGTACAGATTTTCTCCCAGGGTTGGGCTGAATAGAGACCTAAAAGCAGTTTTTATCCTTGCAACTTCCTGGCCATCCAGCAGATAGTGCTTGTCTGTGAACCTTTCCATGTAGGTGTTTCTTTAAACCTCCATTTCTCATGTTTCTGTTCTGGCAAGAGTCCATATTCAAAATGGACTCTGCTGGCTGAATTCACTGAAGAGAAGCTCTCTAACTCACCCTCCCTCTTCCCTTGTAATAACTGACAAGGAGGAAGGCGTCTGTTTCCTTCTTAGTCATTTGCAGTGTGTCAGGGGTTTTAACACAGCTTAATGTCTTTAGGGTGGGTGATGGATGCCTTTCCCAGCTGCTGCCGGGGTTTAGTAACTAGTGATTTTTGTTTCAGCTTCTTAGTCTCTCTGTCCCTCACCCTCCTGGCAGTTGCACAGCACTGTTCTAGTCTCCTGACCCCCAAAGCAGGCCCTCCAGACAGCTTTTGGGCATTTTTCCTTTTTTTTTTTTTTTTGTGAGAGAGTTGAGCCCATCCTGCCTACTCTGACACCATCTTCCAGGGCCTCTGGCCTGTAACTTTTTGTTTGTTGTTCTCTCCTTGTTTTTAGTTTATACTAGTCTTATGAAAGGAATTGGGGGGTAGTATTCACTTTTTCTATTCTCTGGAAGATTTTGTCTAAGATTGGAATGATCTACTCCATAAAAATTTGTTAGAATATACCTGCAAAATCTTCTGGAGACTTTTACTTCTCACAAATGTTGCCCACAAAAAGATCAGTAAGCTTGAAGATATAATAATGGAAAACTATTCCAAATGAAGCATAGAGAGAAAGATCTTGAAAACAAACAAACAAACAAACAAACAAACAAACAGTGTCAGTGACCTGTGGGACTACATGAAGAGTATGTGTAATTTGAGCCCAGGAAGGAGGAAGGAGAAGCAAAAAAATTGAATAAATAATATCCTAAAAATTTTCAAATTTGATGAAATCTATAAACCCACAGACCTAAGATGATCAATAAACTCAAAACAGTATTAACACAACACAAACTACAACCAAGGCCCATCCTAATGAAATTTCTGTAAACCGGTACTAAAGACAAAATCTTAAAAACAGCCAGAAATAAAAGGCACAATACATATAAAGACACAGAGATAAGAATTATAGTAGACCTCGTATCAGAAACCATGCAATCCAGAAGACAATGGAATGATGTCTTTAACATGCTGGAAAAAAAACCTGTTAACTAAAATTCTTTATTCAATGAAAAAACTTTCAAAACATTATGGCAAAATAAATAGTTGCAGATAAACAAAAGCTGAGAGAATTTGTTCCCTGCAGTCCTGCACTACAAGAAATGTTCAAGGAAGTTCTTCAGGCAGGAGTAAAAGGATACTAGATGTAAATGTGGATCCATACAAATGAATAACTAACATTGCAAATAGTAAATATAAGGGTAAAAATTTTTTTGGATATGTTTAATGAGATAATTGATTATTTGGAATAAAAATAATAACAATGTATTTTGGGAGGAGCCAATAAACCTTTTCTGTAAAGGAACAGATGGTAAATATTTTAGGCTTTGCAAGCCCGATGGTTTCTATGGCAAGTACTAAACTCTGTTGTTGTAACAGTAAATCAGCCATAGACAATATATAAAAGAATGGTTGGGACTATGTTTCAATAAAACTTAATTTATGAAAACAGGTATTGGGCCAGATAGAGCTCTTGGGCTGTAGTTTGTTGACCTCCTGTATTATGATGTTTATAACATCTGTACAAGTAAAATGTACGACAAAAATAGCACAAAAGATGAGAGGGATATATGGAAGTATATTGTTTTAAGGGTCTTTATATGTGAAATGGTACAATATTATTTTAATATAGACTGTGATACATTGAAGATATATATTACAAACTTTAGAGTTTAAACACAAACCTACACACAAACAAATATAAGGGCTTTGATCATAAGCCAATAGTGGAGATAAAATGAAATACTAAATAATTTTCAGTTCAAAAGAAAATAGGAAAAGAGGAAAATAAGAGTAAGGAAATGATAGGATACATTTTAAAGAATAACAAGATGATAGATTTAAATTCAACCATATATAATTATTTTAAATGTATATGGTTTAAATATATCAATTAAAATGCATGGATTGTTGGACTGTGTCAAAAAGCAAGACACAACTGAATTCTATCTATAAGAAACACACTTTAATCCCATAGGGCAGATGGATGGGACTATCTTGCTTGCAGTTGCAGACTCTCTCTATTCCTTGAGATGGTCGTTGTCCATCATCATCTCCTGATTAGTTGTCCTGGGTGAGTCCAATGAACTGGAGAGTAGGTGTTGCAACTCTGTTCAGGACCCAGCTGGCACATGGACAGCCCAAAGATTTAAGTTTCTTGGATGTACACCTATTAACTCTAGGACTAATGATAGGTTCAAATAGAAGGGGCAGAAGAGCCATGTGTAGGCAAACCACAACTGAGTCCAACTCTGTCATACTGGGGAGCATAAATTCCAAAGTAGGGCCCACTGGCAAGGCACCAAACTCCTGAGCTGTCAGCCCTGCCTATAGTGTCTGGATGTCTCCAGAGCCCTCAGGACCCCTGCTATTTGAGGTAGTATTTACTTTGGCAGTCAATGATATCTTGCTGAGATGTGCATAAGCATAACCCTGCAATGACCTCCCGACTCACTTTGAAGTCTCTTAGCCATATAAATTCATTTGTCTTTACCTTTCCCCCCTTTTGGTCAAGGTCTTTTTCCAGTTGCATTGCTAGTTGTTGCTTGGTAGTAATCCCTTGGTGCCAGGGAAGCTCATCCCCAGGAGTCATGTCCTATGCTGGGGGGAAGGTAATGCAATTATTTGCTGAGTTTGGCTTACAGAGAGGCCACACTTGAGCAACAAGAGGCTCTCAGGAGGTAACTCTTAGGCACCCTATAATAGTAAGTTAAGTTTCAATTTCAAAAGTAAAGGTTCATAAGTACAGTCATCATTATCAAGGGCCCATCAGTGGACCATCCTCCTTCACTAGTCACTGCCCTGTACTTGGGGGATTCTTGCTGTTCCATTAGAGAATGTGGTAGAGCTCCCCAGAATGGGAATTCAATATTCTTTCAGTTATTGTGTGAATATTTACCCACCATGACAATGCTCCATGAACACTTGAACACATTTATATGCCTTATATTTATGCCCCAGGTGAACATCTTCCATGTATCCCCTATTACTGACACCCCACAATGATCCTCCCCTGTCAGAGTTGTAACTCTTCTCTGGTCCAAAACGTCTTCAAAAATGAAGCCAACAAAATGACCAAATACAATTAATAAGAAAATGAAATAATAAATTAGAGGTGGAATGTGCATCACCATCCCAGGATCCTCAGGATTGGGGTATGAACTATAGACTAAAGTAGACTTATTGGTATTCTACTATAGACTTATTGTGATTCTAACAATGGAAGAACTTATATCACTGATGTGGAGGCAGTGGCCACTGGAGGTTCTGAGGGGAGAGAGAGGGAAAAGCAGGTGTAATATGGGGTCATTTTCACGACTTGGGAATTGTCCTGCATGACATTGCAATGACAAATACAGGCCATTATCTATCTTGCCATAACCTACAAAACTGTGCGCGAGTGAGAGGATGTAAACTACAATGTAAACTATAATCCATGCTTAGTGGCAATGCTCCAAAATGTGTTCATCAATTTTAATGAATGTACTACACTAATGAAGGATGTTGTTAACATGGGAAAATGTGGGAGGGGTAGGGAGTGTGGCATATGGGAATCCCCTATATTTTTTATGTATATTTATGCAATCTAAGTATCTTTTTTACAAAAAAAAAAAAATTTAAAAAAAGAAAGTACTAAAATCCATGCTAGGAAAAAAAAAAAGAAACACACTTTAAATATAAAAGCAAGGATAGATTAAAAGCAAAAGGATGGAATAAGATACAACATTGTTTACTAATTAGAAGAAAGCAGAAAGGGATAAATAAATATTAGGCAAAGCAGAGTACAGAATCAGCTACATTACTAGTGATAAGTAGGGGCATTTCATAATAATAAGGGGATCAATTTTCCAGGAAGACATACAGAACTCCCAAATACATGAAGGAGACAAACAAACAAAAAAAGACAAAACTAAAAGAAGAAATAGATAAATTCCCACTTATATGTGGTGATTTCAACATTCCTTTCTCAGTAATTGGTAGAAAAACTGAAAGAAAATCAGTAAGGACACAAAAGACTTCAATAATACTATCAATGAACTTTTTCTGATAGTATTTATAGAACACTTCATCCAACAACAGCAGAATACACATTCTTTCCAAGTGCACATAGAACATTCTCAAGTAGAACAATGCCATGAAGCAGATTGATCACAATGGAATTAAATTATAAATCAATAATTGAAAATATCTGGAAAATCTCAACATAGTTAAACATCAAACTACATACTTTTAGATAACCTATGAGTCAGAGAAGGAATCACAAAGGTAATGGGAAAATATTCTAAACCAAATGATAACAAAATACCAACGTTTGTGAGATGCAGCTAAATAAAAGCTTAAAGGGAAATTAAATGCTTATATTAGAAAAGAAGAAAGGTCTCAAATCAATGGTCTAAGTTTCTACCTTAAGAAGCTAGAAAATCAACTTAGCCTCAAAATAAGTAGAAAGAAGGCAGTAATAAAAAGCAGAAGTCAATGAAATAGAAAACAACAAATAGGGAAAGTGAATTAAACAAAAAATTGGTTTTTTGAAAAAAGTTAATCAAATCAATAAATCTCCACTAAAGTAAGAGTAAAAGTTAGAAGACACAAATTACCAATATCAGGAATAAAATGGTGAATCACTACAGATCCTTCATAAACTAAAAAGTCAATGGGAAGCGGCTGTGGCTCAATCAGTAGGGCTCCCGTTTACCATATGGGAGGCCCCGGGTTCGGTTCCCGGGGCCTCCTGGTGAAGGCAAGCCCGCCCGCACGGCGTGGTTAGCTGACCCAGCGAGCACAAGCAGCAAGGGGGGGATAAATGAATAAATAAATAAAATCTTAAAAAAAAAAAAAAAAAAAAAGCCAATAAGACAATATGACAAGGTAGTGTCACTGGTTTAGGGTGTAGGTTGAGGGGGCATTCAGGACGGGGCATATCTGGAGTAGGCTTCTGGGGAGTGTGTGAGTGTTCATCCTGTCATAATGTGTTGTGTCGGGGAGTGGAGACCCACAAGGTGAATGGGAAGGAGATGGACCCCCATCTTTGGGAGGATCGATTCACTCAGAAACAGACAGGTGGGTGTCTCTTATGAGCAAGGGTGGATCCTAATAGAGGAGGACAATCAGCATGTCAAGACCTCTTGTTGCATGTAACTATGAATCTTGTCATCCAATGAGTCAAGACAGGGGGGTGTCATGTGCCCCAGGGGGATGGGGAGGAAGGAACAGAATAGATCAAACGGGGTATTTAGTGGTCAGGGGAAATGTTTTTCATTACCTTATAGTGATGGTACCATCTAAATTGTAAACTATACTGTAAACCATTGACAATGTTTAGTAGCTATGTTTCACTGTCTGTATAACAGTTATAACAATGCTACCATCCACATACTAAAAGGTTTTAATATGAGGTGAGGAAAGGGGGAGGAAGTTGGGTATATGAGAGTCTGTAGCATTCTGTGTGTGACTTTGCTGTGACCTAAAACTTCTTTGAAAATTAAATGAAAATTTGGGAGACACTGGGGAGTGAAAGGGGGAAGGTGCCACGGTACAGACTGGACACCCAATAATGCAGTGATAAAAGGAAAAATGTTAAAAAATGTAAAAAAATTTTTTTTTGTTTTTTCTCATTTTTTGAATATACCAATCCTTTAATTTTATTTTACTTTTAGTGTTTTTTTTTTTTTAAGTTTCCATGTATTTTATCTCTTACATTTAAACTTATCATTATTATTTCATTTTCCTATTAATTGTATTTGGCTATTATATGGGCTTCATCTTTAAGGAAGTTTTGGATAACAGAAGGGTTACAATGGGGGCAGGAGAGGATCATTGGTGGGGGGTGTCTGGGATGGGGGTTTCATGGGAGGAAGTTCACCTGAATATACATAAAAGATATATAAAATTGTTCAAATGATCAAGGGGTGGTGCATGGTCACAGTGGGTGGAGAATCACTCAGTAAATGAGAGCTCTGACACATTCTCCAAGGGAGCAGCAACAGTCCCCCGAGTGCAGGGGCAGTGTCTGGCAAAGGAGGATGGTCCACTATTGGGTTCTTGTTATTGATGACTAGGCTTATGTAATTGAAACTTAGCCTATTGTTATGGGGTGCCTGAGGGTTGCCACCTGAGAGCCTCCTTGTTGCTCAAATGTGGCCTCTCTCTAAGCCAAACTCAGCATATGAATGCATTACCTTCCCCCCAGCGTGGGACATGACTCCCGGGGATGAGCCTCCCTGGCAACGAGGGATTAACACCAAGTGCCAACTGGCAATACGACTGGAAAAAGACCTTGAATAAAAGGGGGAAAAGGTAAAGACAAATGAGTTCATGTGGCTAAGAGACTTCAAAGAGAGTTGGGAGGTCATCCCAGAGGTAACGCTTACACACACCTCAGTAGGAACTCATAGAATACCAAAGTGGATATCACCCCACACAGAGGGGCTCCTGAGGGCTCTGGAGACACCCAGGTCCTATATAAGGGGGGATAGCTCCAGAGGTTGATGCATTATCAGTGGGCTATACTTTGGAATCTGTGCTCCTGAGAGTGACAGAATTGGACTCAAATAAGTCCTCAGTGCACATGGTCCATCAGTTCCTTCTATTTAAACCTATATGTGATGCTGGAGTTTGTAGGTGTACTTCCAGAGACTGGAGACTTTGGTCTGCCCATGTGCCAGCTGTGCCTGGAATCTCGGTGGAGCTGCAACACCTACTGTACAGCTCAATGGACTCACCCAAGTCACCTGGTGAGGAGACAATGATGGACAACGGCCATCCCAGGGAATGGAGAGCATCTGCAGCTGCAGGCAAGATAATCCCATCCATCTTATCCATGGGATATAAGCCCCCTCTCACTTGGAGGTGGAGTGGACATCACCATCCCAGACTCCTCAGGATTGGGGGAAGAGCTTTGGACTAGAGCGGACTTACTGGTATTCTATTGTGGACATATTGTGATTCAAGCAATGGAAGAAATTACAACATTGATGTGGAGCCAGTGGCCACTGGACGCTTTTGGGGCAGGGAAGGGAAAAGCAGCTCTAATACAGGGACATTTTTGGGACTTGGGAATTATCCTGAGTGACATTACAATGACAGATATAGGCCATTTTACATCAGCATATAACATGCAGAACTGTGTGGGCGAGAGTGTGGTCTACAATGTGAACTATGGTCCATGCTTAATGGCAAAGCCCCAGGATGTGTATATCCATTGCAGGTGATGTGTCACACTAATGAAAGATATTTCTGTGGGAGGTTGTGGGAGGTGTGGAAGGTGGAGAACATGGGAATCCCTGTAATTTTTGTGTAACCTTTATGTAATCTAAGCATCTTAAAAAAAAAAAAAAAAAGAACTACACACTATGATCAAGTGGGAATTATCGCAGGTAGACAATGGTGGTTCAAAGTAAGAAAATGTATTAATATAATAAATAACATTAATACAACAAAAGAAAAAAATCACTGTAATACAATTAATGTAACCTATGGATTATATTTAACAGCAATGCTGTAATATTCTTGCATCAATGCCAAAGACATGCTGTGTTAATGGTGGAGGGGGGTATTGAAGAGATATGTCAAGTGTTCTCTGTGGACCATGGTTAGTGGTAATGGTCTGATAATGTTACCTCATAATCTGTAACAAATGTTCCACAACAGTGTGGTGTGTTGGTGAATGGTTGTTGAAAGGGAATTCTGCACATGTACATGACTTTTATAAGTTCACAAATTCTGTAATTAATAAAAGTATTTTGAAAAAGTAAAAAAAAAAGCCAATAAGAGAATGTTATAAATAATCTTATGCCAATGAATTTGATAGTTTAGATGAAGTGGACAAATTATTTGAAAGATGTCAGTTACATAGAGAAAACCCTAAATGACACTATATTAACTAAAGAAATAGAATTTGTAACCATAAACCTTCCAACAAAGGAAAGTCCAGGTCCAGATGGTTCTACTGGTAAATTTCATCAAATTTAAAGAAAATGATACTGATTCTACCAAAAAAGTTTTTTTAGAAAAGAGGATGAGGGAACTCTTCCAAGAGTTTAGGAGACCAGGAGACCCTAATACGACAAAGGTATTATACTGCTGAATTTGTTATGAGACAAACATAACCCTGATGCCTGCAAGGATATTATAAGAGAGTAAAGTTACAGACCAACATCCTTCATGAATGTAGATGCAAAAATTCTTAACCAAGTTTTAATGAATTAATTATAGTAATATATGAAAAGGAAAATACACTATGACCAAGAGGGATTTATCTCAGCAATGCAAGTTGTTTTTTTTTCTAACATTTGAAAATTGATAAGGGAAATTTATCATGTTATTGGTTGAATTATATTCCCCCAAAAGATATGTTTAGGTCCTAACCCTGAGTCCCATGGATGTGACCTTATTTGGTAACACAGTCTTTGAAGACATGATTAGTTAAAATGAGGCCAAATTGAATTAGGCTGGGCCCTAATCCAATATGACTGGTGCCCTTATAAGAAGGAAAGTTCAACACAGACAAAGACAGGAGAGGGGAGAATGCCACGTGATAATAGAAGCAGAGACTGAAGTGCTGTAGCCACAAGTCAAGGAATGTTAAGGATTGCAGGAAAACCACCAGAGGCTAGGAAGACGCAAGGAAGGATTCTGCCCTACAGCTTTCAGAGGGAGCATGGCCCTGCTGACACATTGAGTTTTAGCTTTTTATTGTGAGACAATGCATTTTTGTTGTTTTAAGCCACCAAGTTTGTGGTACTTTGTTATGACAACCCCAGAAAATTGACACCACACAAACAGAATAAAATAGAAAACACTTACGTTGGTTTCAACAGATGGCAAAAAAGCATTTGACAAAAGGCAGCATCCCTTCATGATAAAAACTCTCAGCAAACTAGGAATAAAAGGAAACTTCCTCAATCTGGTAAAGCATATTTCTGAAAAGCCTACAGAACACCTAGTTAATGTGAAAGACTGAATACATTTACTCTAAGGTTGGAAAAACCTTGCTACTCCTTTTCAACATTGTACTAGAGGCCCTAACCAGTGCAGAAAGGTAAAAATAAACAAGGAAAAAGTAATATTATCATGTACATATAAAACCTTAAAGAATCTGTAAAAACCATACTGGACTATAGTAAGTGAATTGGAGAAGGTTACATTATACAAGATTAATATAGGAATCAGTTGTATTTATATATGCTAGCAACTCACAATTGGAAAGTAAAAACAACTCCATTTACAATATCATTCAAAGCATGATATACTTGGAGATAAGTTTAACAAAAAATGTGTACGATTTCTTCACTGAAAATTACAAAAATTGCTGAAAGTAAAGATGATTAGATACATGGAGAGAGATATTCTATGTTCATAGTTTGGAAGACTCAATATTGTTAAGATGTCAGTTCTCCCTAAATTGTTCTTTAGAGTCAATTCAATCCTAGTTAAAATTCCATTGATTTTCTTGTAGAAATTGATAAGCTGATTCCAAAGTTTATTTGAAAAGCAAAGGACTCAGAATATCCAAAACAATTCTGAAACAGAAGAACCAAAATCTGCCTGAGTTTTTAACTTAGTGTAAAGCTACATTAATTTAACACAGCATTTTTGACTTAAGGATGGACATATAGATCAACAGAACAAAACAGAGAATGCAGAAATACACTCATGGATGCTTTTCAACAAAGGTTCCAAGGTAAATCAATGGGGGAAAAGATAATCTTTTCAAAAAATGGTATTGGAAAACTTGGATATCCTAAGGGAAGAAGGAAAGAAACTTGTCCCTTAACTTACACCATACACAATCATTAAGTTGAAATTGATCATAGACCTATATATAAAAGCTAAAACTATAAAACTTTTAGAAGAAAACATAGGTGAATATCTTTACAACATTACTAATGTTCTTGGTGAAGCAGTAAAATATAGTTTATTAAATTGTGACACTTGAATACATGTTGTTTCACTATTTTGTGTGACAAAATGGGAAGTATACATAAAGCACTCATGATGGAAACATAAGCATGATGGTTGTCTCAAGGTAAAGCACTGTTGTGATTATTTAAGTTGTGAACTTAAGTTGCCACATTTTTTTATGGAGCACCATTTTTACCTGACAGAATGAATAGCAAGCTAGAGTTATTGAAACCTGGGTATTTTGCAGACATGTTCTTGAAAATGAATAATTGAAAAAGAGTAAAAATGAATGAAGTGAGCCTAGCAGAGGTAAAAAAACCTGACAGTTTTTGTCAGTGGTAAAATTCTGATGAGAATGGTAGTGATATTTTGATATTATATAATTAAATGTGTCAATAATTTAGAACATTTGCATAAATCTTTAAACCAGTATTTCTCAAATGACCAATGCATGATGTTAAAAAAATCAATGCATGAATGAAAACTCCATTCAAAGTACAATATAGACCAATGGATTTTTAACATGACAAAATATGAAAAATTCAATGATTGTTTCAGAATCCACATTGCAACTAACCTTTAAGAAACTATCACTTGTTGAGTTTTGATGTAGTATAAAAGAACAGTTACCTGAAAATGTTATTCAATACCTCTTCCTTTTCCAATAATATATCTGTTTGAGGCAGGATATTCTTCACACATTTCAATCAAAAATGATTCAACGGGGGCAGATGTGGCTCAAATAGTTGGGCGTCCGTCTCCCATATGGAGGGACCTGGGTTTGATCCCTGGGACCTCCTGGTAAAAAAAAAAAAAAAAAAAAAAAAGATTCAGCTTTCTTCAAGTCAGGCATTAAATTGAATTACAAAATGTAAAACAATGACACTCATTTTTTTTGTTTCAGAAAATAGTTATTTTCATTAAAATATCCTATTTATGTTAATACATAATGAGTTTATTATTGCTATTTTTAAATGGATTGATAAATATTTTATATTTTTCTCAATTTTAATTTCTAATATGATAAATATCAGTCTGTGTAATCTACATTAAGAAAAAACTCTTTGTGTTATTTAATAATTTTTAAGTGAATAAAAGGGGTCTTGAGACCAACTAGTTTGAGAACTGCTGCTGTAGGACATTACTTCAAATCCCACAAAGTATTGTCACACAGCAGCCATGATAATTGAGATTTCCAAAGACCATTCCACCATTCTATTAAGATAGCTGCCTCAAGGTGTTAGGGAACAGAATAAGACCAGTAAAGTCCATCAGTATAAGCCCATGGCTCTCACATTTTTTGCTGTATACTGAACTTCCTGGTTGGAAGCCCTATTTCATAGAATCCCATGCCATTGATCATGGCATTCCCTAAGTCCATTGAATGTCTCCCTGACTGGAGGGCTTTCCTGGACTCAGGTGAGACTTTTTTTGCAGCACCTCGAGCCTTCATTCTTTCATATTTTATAAAACTGATACTGTTATTACTGAGAGCATTTTCTATTTTTCCTCATCCTTGAATAACCTCTAAACTTAAATTTAACTCTTCTTAAGAGTATAATAAAAGAAAAAAATGAGAGCTTTCATCACATTGCATTGGCAATACAAAAATCACATTAATTTGAATACTCATTTGGCACTTACTCATTTGGATATAAACTAATTTGACAAAATTCATGAGCAAAAATGGAAGATAGATGACAAGATATTTGAGGATGTAACTGTGTCACTTAACATTTTTTCACTGAAACCTAGTACTGAGCATTGAATACTCAATACGTCTCTTTGACAGACCCACTGAATGTTGAAAGAAGTTTCTTGAAGGTGGAAATCTTCCTAAGACATTGTCAATCATCCTCTACTTTATTCTCTGTTCTCAGCCTAACATAGCAGAAACTGAATGTTTGCTAAGTAAAATTAATACCTTCAATTGGAATGAACAGCAAGTAGAAAATCTAAATTTGAAATATATTTTCTTGCATCATTAATTAGTGACTATATTATTCTACATTATTTATTTTCTTTAAATAAATATGTGGAAAAAATAATAGTTTTTCTTTTGCAGGGTAGTCTCTTCTCTGTCTTTTTGTTTTCAGATAACCCCAAATTTTGTTTATTACAATATTATCATAACAAGATGGAGGGACATTTTAAAAATACAATGATTACCCAGATTTCTACTTTCTAAGCAGTAGGCATTTTGGGATGATGGGTCTCTTGGATAGCTAAATATGTGGCAAAGTGAAGGTCTCATAGGTAATGAGATCAAAATATCAGGATTTGGACACAGTTCTGCTCTACAGAAATAAGCCGTTATATTGCCTCTTTGAGCCAAACATTTTTCATCTGTAAAATGGTAGATAGTAAACTAGAACTGTTGTGAGAATAAAAATGAGACTATAATTATCCTTTCTTTAAAATTTTTTTCTGTTAGAGAAGTTATAGGTTTACGGAAAATCATGCAGTTCCTATATTTCTCTTCTTCTCCCAACACACACAGTTTTCCCTGTTATTAACACTTTGCATTACTGTGGTACCTTTGTACTACTGATGAAACAATATTATTATAGTTATACTATTTAACTACAGTCCATAGTTTATATTAGCATTCACTGTTTGTGTTATACAGTTGTATGTTTTTTTGTTTGTTTGTTTCAAGTCAGGTTTTATTAAAGTTGTTTCTGAAAATTACATGTCATCCTTAGTTTTCCTGATTTTGTTTTAGTGTTTAAGAACCTTTCTTCACTTAAGTCATTTGCCATGAAAGAAAGCATTGAAGAACTCATGCCAAACTGACCAAATCCTTTATGGCACTGAGGAAACATTGGTAAAAGGTTTGTAAAATCTAAGTATTAAAAAACACAGGATCCCCTCTTCAAGTGAGCCAAAGCTGCCTTACATATCAGCTGCATATAATAATGCCTCTTCCCTTTATGATTAAGATGAAAATAATTAAGATTGTTGACATAATTTTCTTGCTCCTTCAGTCCGAAAATGTGGATTTCTATGTTATGGTTAACACACACGCACACACACACAAACATACACACACACCAAAAGACTGGAAGGAAAAGAAGTCATTGTAATTGCTTAGCTAAGTTTTTGTAGTTAATCTTGACTTAACCAGTCTTTCCATCTCCCTAGACTTTAGGCAGCTATAAAAACATAGGAAAAACAGTGTGTAAAATAAAGCACAATAAAAAAAAATGTGAGGACCTGCTGTAGTAGGCAATTACACATTTCATTTACTTCTCACACCTCTATTGTGAGAGAATAACCATTTTACAGATAAGGAAACAGGCTCAGAAGGGTGAAATAATTGGTGTCCACACAGAAGTGACTCAGCTCAGATTTGGATTCAAGTCTATGCTTACCAGGCCCAAGCTCTTTCTTCCCTAAAACCCATCAACTTCTTGAGATTCATACTGTTTATAGTTCCATCTTCTAAATTTAACTCCCTCCCCCTTTTTTAAAAAACAAAACTATAGAATAATAAATAAAAATCTAAAATTATTCACAATCTACTTTACTTGCAAAAACAGAAGGTAGAAGACAGAAATATTAGAAAATACTTTAGATAATCAGAGCTTTCCATACCTAAAGTTTCGATTAATTTCAATTCAATGATAATGACAACTAGTAATCTAAGAACACAGATGCATGATTAGTTCGTTTTCTTTTTGTTACTATCTGTCAATCTCATGGGAATGAAGGCAGGAAAAGACAAATTCATATTGTGAAATTTGCTCACTAAATTTACAGTATGTACTCAGTGGAATGCCAAAAGAAATTCTGGGTTTTAAAATCCTACTAATCTTTTGCTTGCATTTTAAAGCATGTATTTACTTATGTTTTTTTTAAAAGATCTTTTTCTGGTGGTTATGATAGGGCCCATGGTGGGGATGGCTTTAAATCAATCACTGATAAGTGTCTGTAGTGTCCTAGAATTATTTATATCTAAGAGGTACATTTTACTACCTCCACCAGAGGGGGTCATTGAGTTCCAGAAGATAACTAATAATAGGTAACTAATTTAATCCTAAACCTATGCAATCTAGGTATCTAAGAACATCTAATTGTCTGCTGTGCACATATTTGCATGTTCATTGAAGAACTGTTGAAGTTTAAATGATTGAAGTTAATACCCAGTTGTTCCTTATTCAAATCTTCACTGAAGATGATCATTAAAGATTCCTTTAACATTAGACTATCCATAATTGACTTTCTTTCTGAAGTCTTACAGATAGCTCATTCCTTTACTAATTCGTTTATTAACACCTACTATAAGCAAGACTGAAGGAATAAAAAATAAACAATACAAAGACCCTGTACTCAAGGAGAATAAGGGAGCTAGATGTTTACACAGATGTAACACAAGACAGACAAAAATCTAGGAAACGAAGCTTGTTGCTGTAGGAGGTAATGCTTTGTAGTAACAATTATGGAAAAATCTCACTAATGAAATGGAATAGGAGAGCATAAAAGGCTGACATTTTGTCTTGATTACCTTCCTTCATAATCTAAATAAGGGATATATAATCTAATAAAGGATAAGGCAAATTTGACAAAGGGGCAGAAGATTTCAGGCTTGATGTTAAAAGAGAAGCTATAGGTCGAGCACCTATATAGATTGACTTGGTTCATTAGCTGTTAGTACTGCCTCAATTTCCCTGCATAGATTATCTTCCTTGGGAGGGAGGAAATCACTTAAAGATAACTGAGAAAAGGGAAGTACAAAGTTTTTTGGCCATCCTTGCTTGAAAAGTGCTTGGCTATCTCTGATTTCTTGAGGCTCTCTGCTTTCCAAAGTCTTACCTGGGCCTTCAGCCCTTACAAATGGGAAAGAGGCAGGTATGGAACAATGATTGGCAATGAGCAGGATAAGGATGCCTGCCTGCGAGGACTACAAAGAGGAAAGAAGGGTAAAAGGAAGATAATCCAGATAATCTAAATGTATACTACTACAAAGCTTTATCACCTAAGTACCCAAATATTGAACTAATCCCCAACTTAAATTTCCACAAAACACAAGCTCCTAGAAGCCAGCAATATTTACTTACACTCTACTGTTTAACTCTCCCCACTCATTCTCACCTCTTTTTTCCAACTAAATTGGAAGAATAAGTTGAAAATACATAAATATAAACTCATTTCCACCTTTTAAAAAGATTTTGGATTGAAAATCATTGGAGTACCAATTTTAAAATAATTTTCATCAACATATTTTGGTAAAGGCCATAGAAACAATTGTCACATTGTTCAAATGCCCAATGGCAAGAATTCTGATGAGACCAAATAGGTCACATTAAATCAATAGAATAGCTTAGAAATAAAGCCAATATGACTAAATCCAAAACAGATCACATGAAGTAGCTCATATACAATACAAACCTAGATTAATAAATAAAGGAAACACAGGTGTGACTGCACTCTGGGAGATCATTCATTCAGAGTCTTCGCTGAGACTCTACTGCCACTTCTACCTGGGCAATTCTAATGGTGCGGCCATGAAGTTTGTAGCCATCTTGTCTTACTAATGCCACAGTGCCAGGCTGCACCCCAACACCAGCTGGCACATGACAGATAAGTTCATGCTAATGAGGGTCATATTTGTCACCAATGGGTGCCATCTTCTCCAGGCCATGCTTGGCAAACACGCTTTTTAGCTTTGCTTCCAAAAGTGACAACCCTCGGAAGATCTTCTCCAGAGTGAGCTTCTGATCCCCAGGCTCGATTTCTCCAGAAATGCACTCTGTAGTCTTTTCCAAAATGTCTGCCACCTCCACTAAGCCCTTACAGAAACTCTGGATTCCAAATATCTTGGCATCTTCTACACATCTCTGGGTTTGCCTCCTTATGTTTTCAGAATCAGCCACAGCTCTCTGGTATCTACCTGTTAAATCCTGGACTTCCTTCTCCAGTTTAATAGCTTTTAGCCTTAAGGCTTGTTCGGCCAGAGAGGGCCCAAGCTCATCAGGAGGGTCCTCAGAGCTGCAGTCCTCACCAGCAGTCCTCTGGGTGGCAGTGCTAAAAGGACACAGCCATTCCTTGCCATAGGGTGCAGCAGTTGAGGCCAGGAGGTACTGCACTGGCCGCGGGACTGCCAATAAGGACTGTGCGGCCATGTTCCTGACCTTGGCTGACCCAGTTGTGTGGTTTTAAAAAGATTTTTATTATGTTAACATATATATATAACCTCAAATTTCCCCCCTTTTTACCACATTCAGATATATAATTCAATAGTGTTAATTACATTCACAATGTTGTGCTACCATCACCATCATCCATTACCAAATCTTTCCCATCAACCCAAATAGAAACTTTGTACCAATTAAGCATTAACTCACCATTCCCTACCCCCACCCAGGACCCTGGTAATGTGTACTCTAGTGTGTGACTATGAATTTGCATATTCTAATTATTTCATATTAGTGAGAGTATACAATATTTGTCCTTTTGTGTCTGGCTTATTCACTGAACATGATGTCTTCGAGGTTCATCTATGTTGTCACATGTACCAGAACTTCATTCCCTTTTACAACTGAAAAATATTCCCTTGCACTGTATATATCATGTTTTGTTTATCCATTCATCTGTTGATGGATGTTTGAGTTGCTTCCATCTTTTGAAAATTGTGAACAATTCCACTATGAACATCAGTGTATAAATATCTGTTCGAGTCGCTGCTTTCACTTCTTCTGCATATATAGGTTGGATTGCAGGTCATATGGTAATTCTATACTTAACTTTTTGAGGAACTGCCAAATCATTTTCCAAAGCAACCTCACTATTTTACATCCCCACAAACAATGAATGAGTATTTCTATTACTTCTCATCATTTTCAACACTTATTTTCTATTTTTCAATAGTAGCCATTCTAGTGGGTGTGAAATGGTATCTCATTGTGGTTTTGATCTTCATTTCCCTAATATCTAATGATGTTGATTATCTTTTCATGGACTTATTGGCTATTTGTATATATACCTTGAGGAAATGTCTTTTGCCCATTTTTAAATTGGGTTATTTGTCTTTTTATTGTTGGGTTGTAGTATTTCTTACCATATTCTGGATATTAAACCCTTCTCAGTTACGTGGCTTCCAAATATTTTCTCCCATTCTGTAGGTTGTCCTTTTACTTTCATGGTGAAGTTTTTTGATGCATAAAAGTTTTAAATTTTGTTGGAGCCCCTTTATCTATTTTTTATTTTGTTACTCATGCTTTTGGTGTAAAGTCTGAGAAACCATTGCCTAACACAAAATTCCTGAAGATGCTCTCCAAAGTTTTCTTTGAGGGGTTTTATAGTTTTGGTTCTTATTTAGGTCTTTGATCCATTTTGAATTAATTTTTGTTTGTGGATATCCAGTTTTCCCGGCACAAATTGTTGAAGAGACTATTCTTTCCCCGTTTGGTAGACTTGGCACCTTTGTCCAAAATCAATTGACCATAGATGTAAAGGTTTATTTCTGAATCTCAATTTTGATTCTATTGGTCAGTATGTCTGTCCTTATGCCAGTACCATTTAGTTTTGATTACTATAGCTTTGTAATAAATTTTGAAATCAGGAAGTGTGATTCCTCCAACTTCGTTCTACTTTTCAAAATGTTTTTGGCTATTTGGGGCCTCTTGTTCTTTTGTATAAATTTGGTAACTGGCTTTTCCATTGCTCCAAAGAAGGCTGTTGGAATTTTGAGTGGGATTGTGTCGAATCTGTGAACCATACTGGATAGGATTGACATCTTAATATTTACTCTTCAAATCTGCGAACCCAGAATGTCCTTCCACTTATTTAGGTCTTCTTTGATTTCTTTCAGCAATATTTTGTAGTTTTCCATGTATAAGTCCTTTACTCCTTGGTTAAATTTACTCTTAGATATTTGATTCTTTTAGTTGCTATTAGAAATGAATTTTTTTCTTTATTTCCTCTTTAGAGTGTTCATTACTAGTGTACAGAAACAGTACTGGTTTTTGCAGGTTGCTCTTGTATCCTGCCACTTTACTGAATATATTTATTAGGTTGATTAACTTTGTTGTGGAGTTTTCAGGAGTTTCTCTATATAAGATCATGTCATCTGAAAATAGTGAAAGTTTTACTTCTTCCTTTCCACTTCAGATGCCTTTTATTTCTTTATTCCTGCTTATTTTTTTCTGGCTAGAACTTCCAGTACAATGTTGAATAACTGTGGTAATAGTGGGTAGCCTTGTCTTGTTCCTGATCTCAGAGTTTTCAATCTTACATTGTTGAGTATGATGTTAACTGTGGATTTTTCATATATGCCCTTTATATGAAAAAAGAGGAAGTTTCCTTCTATTCTTAGTTTTATAAGTGTTAAAAAAATTTTTTTTTTAATCAAGACGTGGTGCTGGAATTTTTCAAATGCATTTTCTGCATAATTAAGATCATCATGTGGGGTTTTCCCTTCATTCTATTATTGTGGTGTATTACATTAATTGATTTTCTTATGTTGAACCACCCTTGTATCCCTGGTATAAGTCCCACTTGATCATGGTGCATATTTCTTTTAATGTGCTATTGGATTCAGTTTTCTAGCATTTTGTTAAGAATTTTTGCAACTTTATTTAGACAGGATATTGGTCTGTAATATTCTTTTCTTGTGATATCTTTATCTGTATTTGGCATTAAGGTGATGTTGGCCAAATAGAATGACTTAGGGAGTATTTCACCATTCTTTACAATTTTTTGGAAGAGTTTGTACAGGATTAGTAACAATTCTTGGAATAACTGGTAAAATTCACCTGTGACACCATCTGTTCCTGGGCTTTTCTTTGTTGGGAGGTTTTGATGATTATTTCTGTCTCTTTACCTAATATTGGTCTGTTGAGAGCTTTTATTTCTTTTTTTCAAATATTTAAAAAAAATTTTTAAAGATACTTAGATTACACAAATGTTGCACAAAAAATATAGGGATTCCCATATACCTCGCTCCCCCAATTGCTCTGCCATTAGGTGCATATATGTTTATAATTGTTATGTCTTTTTGTTGAATTGCCCCATTTATCAGTATATAGTGCACTTCACTGTCCCTTGTAACAGATTTAACTTAAAACTCTATTTTATCTGGGGAAGCAGATGTGGTTCAAGCATCTGGGTGCCCGCCTACCACATGGGAGGTCCCATGTTCGGTTTCTGGTGCCTCCTAAAGAGAAGATGAGTGGACACAGAGAGCAGACAGTGAGCGCAAAATGAGGGGGAAGGGGATAAATAAATAAAACAAATCTTTTTAAAAAGTCTATTTTATCTGATATTAGTATAGCTACCCCAACTATCCTTTGTTTCCTATTTGCATTGTATATTTTTCCATTCTTTGACTTTAAACCTACTTATGTCTTTGAATTTTAGGCATCTCTTGTAAGCAGTATATAATTGGGTCATGCTTTATCATCCATTCTGTCAATCTCTGCCTTTTGACTGGAGAGTTTAATCCATTACATTTAAAGTAATATTGATAATGCAGGTCTTTATTCTGCTATTTTGCTATTTAATCTTTGTAAGTCTTATATCATTTTTAAAATATATTTTTATTAGAGAGTTTGTGAACTTACAAAACAGTCATGACATGTGTGGAATTTCCATACAACACCCCTCCACCAATACACTACATTGTTGTGGAATATTTGTTACAGATTATGAGATAATATCATCAGATTATTACCACAAAACTATATAGTATACATTTGGTATACATTTTTCCATACCTCCCGATTATTAACACAGTACATCTTTGACATTGATGCAAGAATATTACAATATTGCTGTTAACTATAGTCCACAGGTTACATTAATTGTATTTTTCCCATGCTTCTCCACATTCTTACCACCTTGCCATAGCGATATATACTTGTTCTAGTTCATAGAAGGACATTCTTGTATTTGTACAATTCTCATCCACCTCTGGGTTCACTATGTCATTCAGTCCTTAGATTATTCTCTAGCTTTCTTTCAATTGACATTTACATCCCTAGACTATCCTTTTCAGCCACAATCCCATTTATAAACCAACTGCATTAGTTCTACTCACTATAATGTGTTATCATCAACTCTATCCATTTCCACACATTTACAATCAAGTTAATTAAAACTTCTACATACATTAAGCATGAGTATATCTCCTCCACCTTCTTCTTATCTCCTAATAACCTGTACTCTAGGTTTTAACTCTATGCGTTTTTCTTCTTATTTAGTTCATATTAGTGAGACCATGAAATCTTGTCCATTTGTATCCGGCTTACTGCACTTAATATAATATCCTCAAGGTTAATCCATGTTATCATATGTGTCCCAATTTCATTTTTTCTCACAGCAGCATAGTATTCCATTGTATGTATACCACATTTTGTTTATCCACTCATTGGTTGATGGACATTTGGGTTGTTTCCATCTTTTGGCAATTGTGAATACCACCACTATGAACATTGGTGTGCAGATGTCTATTTGTGTCACAGTTTTAAGTTCTTCTGGGTATATTCCAAGTAGAGAAATAGCTGGATCATATGGCAGTTCTATATTTAGCTTCCTGAGGAACTGTCTTCCACAGGGCTGCACCACTTTGCATTCCTACCAACAGTGAAGGAGTGTTCCTATTTCTCCACATCCTCTCCAGCACTTATTGTTTTCTGTTCTTTTAATAATGGCCATTTTATGCGGTGTTAGATGATATCTCATTGTCATTTTGATTTACATTTCCCTAATAGCTAGTGACAGTGAACATTTTTTTTTTCATGTGTTTTTGGCTATTTGTATTTCCTCTTTGGAGAAATGTTTATTTAAATCTTTTGTGAAACAGATGTGGCTCAACCGATTGGACTCCCATCTACCATATAGGAGGTCCTGGGTTTGATTGCCGGGGCCTCCTGGTGAAGGCAAGCTGACTCACGCCTGCAGAGAGCTGACTGCCTGGCCTGCAGAGAGCTAGCACAGCAAGATGATGCAACAAAGGGAGACAAGCAGACACAGAAAAACACATAGTGAATGGACACAGAGAGCAGACAGTGAGCACAAGCAGCAAGGGGGGAGGGGGAATAAATAAATAAAAAATAAATCTTTAAAAACAACAACAACAAAAAAAATCTTTTACCTATTTTTAAATTGAATTGCTTGCTCCTTTATTGTTGGGTTGTATGATCTCTTTATATAGAATGGAAATCAAACCCTATTGGATATGTGGTTTCCAAACATTTTCTCCCATTGAGTGGGCTGCCTTTTCACCTTTTTGGCAAAGTCTTTTGCATCACAAAAGCGTTTAAATTTGAGGAGGTCCCATTTATCCATTTTTTCTTTCATTGCTCATGCTTTCAGTGTAAGGTTTAAGAATCCACCACCTACCACCAAGTCTTGAAAATGTTTTCTTCTAGGAGATTTATGTGTAGATTTTATAGTAGGTCTTTGATCCATTTTGAGTTAATTTTTCTAAAAGGTGTGGGATAGGGGTACTCTTTCTTTCTTTTGGCTATGGATATCCAGTTCTCCCAGATATCTTGTTGAATAGACTGTTCTGAACCAGCCAGGTGGATTTGACAGCCTTGTCTAAAAATCACTTGACTGACTCATAGACTGCCAAAGTAGATACTACCCTGAATAATGGGGCTTCTGAGGGCTCTGGAGACACCCAGGTCCTATGGTCATGGCAGATAGCTCCAGAGTTTGGTGCCTTGTCAGTGGTCCTACTTTGGAGTTTGTGCTCCCGAGTTTGACAGAGTTGGACTCAGTTGTGATTTCTCTACATATACCTCTTTTGTCCCTTCTATTTGAACCTATAGTTGGTGCTGGAATTGGTAGGTATATATCCAAGAGACTTGAATCTTTGGGCTGTCCATGTGCCAGCTGGGCCCTGAGCCTCAGTGGAGTTGCAACCCCTACTCTCCAGTTCATTGGACTCACCCAGGACAGCTAATGGGGAGGTGAGGTTAGACAGCCACCATACCAAGAAGCCGAGAAAGTCTGAAGCTGCAGGCAAGAGAGTCCCATCCATCAGTAGTATGGGATTGAAGCTCCCTCTTGATCAGAGGTGGAGGTGGGCATCACCATTCCAGAATCCTCAGGTCTGGGGAACAAAATATCGACTAGAGTGGACTTACTGGTATTACTATAGACACTGTGATTCTAGCAATGGAAGAACTTATATCATTAAAGTGGAGGCAGTGGCCACTGGAGCTTCTGAGGTCAGGGAGAGGGAAAAAGAGATGTAATATCCTGAATGACACTGCAATGACAGATACAGGCCATTATATATCCTGCCATATCTACAGAATTGAGTGGGAGAGAGAATAAACTACAATGTAAACTATAATCCATGCTTACTGGCAATGCTCCAAAATATGTTCATCAATTGCATTGAACCACACTAATGAAAGAAATTGTTAATATGGGGGAAAGTGGGAGGTGTGGGGAGTGGGGCAAATGGGAATCTCTTATATATATTTTTAATGTAACATTTTATGTAATCTAAGTATCTT
This sequence comes from Tolypeutes matacus, assembly GCA_026826555.1. Taxonomy (NCBI): domain Eukaryota; kingdom Metazoa; phylum Chordata; class Mammalia; order Cingulata; family Chlamyphoridae; genus Tolypeutes; species Tolypeutes matacus. Next base: position 8,377,923 of record JAKSZT010054583.1, read on the forward strand.
TTAGAAAAAATAAAAAATATATTAAAAAAAAATCACTTACCATAGATGTGAGGGTCTGTTTCTGAACCATCAATTTGGTTCCATTGGTCTATGTGTCTATCTTTACGCCAGTACCATGTTGTTTTTTTTACCACTGTAACTAGTAATATGCTTTAAAGCCAGGAATTGAAAGTCCTCCAACTTCACTATCCTTTTTAAGATATTTCTGGCTATTCGGAGTCCTTTACCCTTCCAAGTAAGCTTGATAATTGTGTTTTCCATTTCCTTAAAATATGCTGGTGGAATTTTTATTGGGATTGCATTGAATCTGTATACCAATTTGGGTAGAATTGACATCTTAACAATATTTAGTCTTCCAATACATGAGCATGGAATGTTCTTCCATTTATTTAGATCTTTTTAAAATTTCTTTTAGCAATGCATTGTATTTTTCTGAATACAAGTACTTTACGTCCTTTGATAAGTTTATTCCTAAAAATTTGATTCTTTTAGTTGCTATTGTAAATGGATCTTTTTTCCTGACTTTTTCCTCAGATTGCTCATTACTAGTGTATAGAAACACTACTGATTTTTGTGAAAATCTTGTATCCTCCCTCTCTACTGAAATTGTTTATTAGCTCAAGCAGCTTTGAATAGGATCATATAATCTATGAATAGCGAAAGTTTTATTTCTTCCTTTCCAATTTAGATGCCTTTTATTTATTTTTCTTGCCTAATTGCTCTAGCTAGAACCTCTATCACAGGGGTTCTTAACCTTTTTTGTTCCACAGACTCCTTTGCCAGTCAGGTGAAAACCATGAACCCCCTACTAATTCCACACTATACTGTGTAATATTTAATAAATATATCACACCTGCACCAACACGTCCCCACAAGAATAATTTTTTTTTGAATTTCAGTTCAAGCTCATGGACCCTTTGTTAAGAACCCCTGCTCTAGCACTATATTGAACAACAGTGGTTGACAGTGGGCATCCTTGTCTTGTTTCCAATCTCAATAGGAAAATTTTCAGTCTTTCACCACTGAGTACAATGTTAGCTGTGGGTTTTTCATACATGGCTTTTATTATGTTGAGAAAATTTCCTTCAATTCGTATCTCTTATAGTATTTTTATCAAGAAAGGATGCTGTATTTTGTCAAATGGCTTTTCTGCATCAATTGATAGGATCATGTGATTTTTCTCTTTGATTTATTAATGTGGTGTATTATGCTGATTGATTTCCTTGTGTTGAACCACCCTTGCATGCCTGGTATAAAACCCACTTGATCATGATGAATAAATCTTTTAATGTATTGTTGGATTCTATTAGCAAGTATTTTGTTGAGGATTTTTGCATCTGTATTCATTAGGGAACAGAGTCTGTAATTTTTTTTTTTTTTTTCTTTTTTTTTTTTTTTTTTTGTAATATATTTGGCTTTGGTATAAGGGTGATATCAGCTTCATAGAATGATTATGGTAATGTTCCTTCTTGATCATGTTTTGGAAGAGTTTGAGTAAGTTTGGTATTAAATCTTCTTTGAATGCTTGGCAGAACTCATCTGTGAAATCATCTGGTCCTGGGCTTTTCATCTGGGGAGTTGTTTGATGACTGTTTCATTTTCTTTACTTGTGATTGGTTTGTTGAGGTCTATTTCTTCTAGGGTCAGTGTAGGTTGTTTGTATGGTCCTAGGATTTTTTCCATTTCATCTACATTGTCTAGCTTGTTGGTGCACAGTACCATTGTTCATAGTATCCTCTTAAGATCTCTATTTCTGTGGGATCAGTAGTAATGTCCCGGTTTTCATTTTTTATTTTATTTATTTGCATCTTCTCTCTTTTTTCTTTGTCAGTCTAGCTAAGAAGGTTTTTTGATTTTTTTAATCTTGAAGAACCAACTTTTGGCTTTGTTAATTCTCTCTATTTTATTTTATTTTTTTGTTCTTAATTTATTTCTGCTCTGATCTTTGTTATTTCATTATTTCTGCTTGCTTTGGGAATAGTTTGCTGTTCTTTTTCTAGTTTCTTCAGCTGTGTAGGTCACTGATTTTAGCTTTTTCTTCTTTTTTAATGTAAGCCTTAAGGGGGCTATAAATTTCCCTCTCAGCAGCACCTTTGCTGCATCCCATAAGTTCTATTTTTTTTAGATTTTTAAAATCTTTTTTGTGCCATAGGTTCTGATATGTTGTGCTCCTGATTTCATTTGTCTCAAAATATTTGATTTCTCTCACAATTTCTTTTTTGACCCATTGATTAAGAGTATCCTGTTTAATCTCCATATATATACAGATTTTCCCTTTTTCTGCCTGTTGTTGGTTTCTAGTTTTATTCCATTATGATCAGAGAAAGTGCTTTGTATACTTTTGATCTTGTTGAATTTATTGAGATCTGTTCTGTGACCCAAAATATGGTCTATCCTGGAGAAAGATCCATGAGCACTTGAGAAGAATGTATATCCTGCTGTTTTGGGGTGCAGTGCTCTGTATATGTCTATTAGGTTTAGTCCATTCATCACATTATTCAAACTCTCCGTTTCTTTATTGATTCTCTGCCCAGATGTTCTACCCAATGCTGAGAATGGTGTATTGAAATCTCTAACTATAATTTTAGAGACATCTATTTCTCCCTTCAGTTTTTCTACTGTTTGCCTCATATAATTTGGGGCATCTTGGCTAGGTGCATATACATTTATGATTGTTATTTTTTCTTGGGGAATTGCACCTTTTATTAATATATAATGTCCTTCCTTGTCTCTAATAACAATTTAGCTTTTAAAGTCTATTTCATCTGATATAAGTATAGCTACCTCTTGCTTTTTTTTTTTTTTTTTTGGTTACTGCATGCATGGAACATCTTTTTCCAGCCTTACAGTTTCAATCTATTGGTATCATTGGGTGTGAGGTTAGTCTTTTTAGACAGCATATAGATGGCTCATATTTTCTTATCCATTCTGCTATCCTGTGTCTTTTGATTGGGGAGTTTAACTCATTAACATTCAATGATATTAATGTAAAGGGCATTCTTACTTCACCCATTTTGATCTTTGTGTTTTATCTGTCATATTTTACTTTCATCACTCATTTTACACTTTTTACTTTTATTAGATAATCTTCATATTTAGACCCTCTTCCAAGCCTCTCTTTCCTGTCTTTTCTTTCCAGGCTGCAGTACTCATTTTAGTATTTCCTGCAAAGCTGTCTTTTGGTTACAAACTCTCAGTTTCTGTTTATCTGTGACTACTCTAAACTCACCCTCATTTTTTTTTTTTTTTAAAGATTTTATTTATTTATTCATTTATCCCCCCCTTGCTGCTTGTGCTCGCTGGGTCAGCTAACCACGCCGTGCGGGCGGGCTTGCCCCCACCAGGAGGCCCCGGGAACCGAACCCGGGGCCTCCCATATGGTAAACGGGAGCCCTACTGATTGAGCCACAGCCGCTTTCCTCACCCTCATTTTTGAAAGACAATCTTGCTGGATATCAGATTCTTGGCTGACAGATTTTCTCTTGCAGTATCTTAAATATATCATACCAATGCCTTCTTGCCTGCATAGTTTCTGATGAGAAATTGGTACTTAATCTAATTGGGTATCCCTTGTATATTATGTGTTGCTTTTCTCTTGCTGCTCTCAGAATTCTCTCTTTGTCTTTGGTATTTGACATTCTAATTAGTATGTGTCTTGGAGTAGGTCTATTTGGATTTATTTGGATGGGAGTATGTTGTGCTTCTTGAACATGGATATTTATGTCTTTCAATAGGGTTGGGAAATTTTCAACCATTATTTCTTCAAATATTCCTTCTGCCCCTTTTTCCTTCTCCTTCTGGGACACTCATGATACATATGTTTGCATGTCTCTTGTCATCATTTAGTTCCCTGAGACCCTGTTCAATTTCTTCCATTCTTTTCTTTATCTGTCTTTTGTGTGTTCACTTTCAGAGGCCATGCCATCAAGCTCACTGATCCTTTCTTCTGCTCATCAGATCTCCTGTTATATGCCTCTAGTGTATTTTTAATTTCATTTTTCATGGCTTTCTTTCCCATTAGGTCTGCTATTTTTCTATGTATGCTTTCAAATTCTTCTTTGTGCTCACCCAGTGTCTTTCTTGCTCTTTCTCCCTTGCTGGTTGTATAGTAGGATGTAGTTCATACTGTTAGCACTTCAGGCTGATGCTCATGCTGCCTGTATTGCCCAGGAACTGATGAAGCTTCTCCTACCTTTCTCCTTTGCCAGGGGTAGGAACAGAGCTGCAGCTGTGTGTAATAGTCCAAGCTGTGCAGGCTAAGACCATCTGTAGTTGCCTGGGGATGAAGCTGCAGGTATGGGTGGCAAACTAAGCCATGCAGGTCAAAACTGACCACAGTTAGCCAGGTAGACTGACATAGAACCGGCCCTCCTCCTCCCTTGCCAGGGGTGTGGATGGACCCTCCAGAGTGTCCAACAATCTAATCTGTGTGGGCCAAAAGCATCTGCAGTTGCCCTGAGAGACTGAGGGAAGACTGCACCTTCTGATTTTTAAGGGGTGGGGATGGAACAATAGGCACCCAATAGACTAGTTTGTGCAGGCTGAAAGCACCTGCAGCTGCCCAGAGAGGCTAAGGAAATACCAGCCCCCTCCTATCCTATGGGGAGGAGGTGGAGTTGGAGTCCCAGGCACTCAACAAACCAGTTGGTGCTGGCCAAAAATGCCTGCAGTTGCTCAGAGAAGCTGAGGGAACACAGCTGCCTCCTATCCTATTGGGGTGTGGGGATGAAGCTACAGGTGTCCTAGTGTCCAGGCTGTGGGGGCTGAAAGCACCTGCAGTTGCCCAAAGAGGCTGAGGAAACACAGTTCCCCTTCTCTCCTATTGGGGTGGGGTGGGGATGGAGCCCCAGGTGTCCAATTATCCAATCTGTGCCAGCTGAAAGTGCCTGGTGTTGCCCAGACATGCTGGTACAGGTCTCCCTAGCTTCCTCCCTGTGATTACTAACCACCCTGTAGGATAAATTGACTCTTGGAGCTCCTTACTCTGCTGCCATCCTGCCCTGAGACCTCATATCTTTTTTTGACCCTCAGCTATTCTGTTAATGCCTACTTTCATATTTATTTGTTTTTTGTATTATACTATATTGAATCCCTTCTCATTTATTATTGGATATATTTTTCAGATATTTTCTTTGTGGTTACTATGAGGCTCAAATTTAACACCCTAAATATATAACAATCATGTTTAGTTTGATACCAACTTAACTTTAATAGCACACACATACAGTGTTTCTATAGCCCATCAACTTCCCCATATTTTTGTTGTACTTGTTACAAATTATATCTCTATACATTGTAGGACAAAGTCCATAGATTTATCATTACTTTTTATGCATTTGTATATTAGAAACTGTAAGAAGTAAAAGTAGAGTTAAATATCAGAAAATATAACACAAAAGTACTGGTATTTTAAATTATTCATATATTTATCTTTACCAGTCTTTATTTCTTTATGCCTCTTTGATCTACTCTTTAGTGTCCATTCCTTTCAGTCTGAGGAGCTCCCTTATTATTGCTTATAGGGCAGGTCTAGTGATGAAGAGCTCCCTCAGCTTTTTTACCCCTTATTTTATTTATTAAAAATTTTTTTTTAAATTAGAGAAGTTCTAGGTTTACAGAAAAATCATGTAAAAATACATTTCCAAATTAACACTTTGCCTCAGTGTGGTGCCTTTGTTACAATTGATGAAAGAATATAGTAATTGTACTATTAACTATAGACCATAGTTTACATTAAGGTGTATTCCCCCCCGCCCCGATATACCACCCTATTATTGACACCTTGGATTGGTGTGGTATATTTGTCATAATAAATGAGAACATTTTTATAAATGTACTATTAACTATAGTCCATCATTACAGTAGGGTTCACTGTGTTGTACAGTCCTATGTTTTATCTTTTAATTTTTATTCTAGTAACATATAATAAACCTAAAATTTCCCCCTTTATCTACATTCACATATAAAATTCAGTACTGTTAAGTACACTCTCACTGTTGTGCTACTATCACCACTATCCATTTCCAAAATTTTACAACTAACCCAAAGAGAAATTTTATACAAATTAAGCATTAACTTCCCATTCCTGACCCCACTCAGCCCCTTGTAAATTATATTCTAGATTCTAACTCTATGAGTTTGCTTATTCTAATTATTTCATATCAGTGAGACCATACAATATTTGTCCTTTTGTGACTGGCTTATTTCACTCAACTTAATGTCTTTAAAATTCCTCCATGTTTTTGCATGCATCAGAACTTCATTCATTTTTACAGCTGAATAATATTCCATTGTTGTATATACAACATTTTGTTTATCCATTCATTGGTTGATAGACATGGGTTGCTTACATCTTTTGGCAATTGTGAATAATATCACTAAGAACATTGGTGTGCAAATATCTTTTCGAGTCTCTGCTTTCATTTCCTCTGGGTATATACCTACTAGAGGGATTGCCAAGTCATATGGTAATTATATACTTAGATTTCTGAGGAACTGCCAAACTGTCTTCCACAGTGGCTACATCATTTTACATTCCCACCAGCAGTGAATGAGTATTCTTATTTCTCCACATCCTCTGCAACACTTGTACTTTTCTGTTTTGTTTTTTTTTAAATAGTATCCATTATAGTCATTGTGAAATGGTACCTCTTGTGATTTTGACTGGCAGTTCCTTTATACCTAATGATGTTGAACATCTTTTCACATTCTTTTTAGCCATTTATATATCCTCTTTGGAGATATGTCTATTCAAGTCTTTTTTTTTTAAGGCATTTATTTATTTATTTTTAAAATTTTAAAGAAGCTTTAGATTACATAAATGTTACTTCAAAAATATGGGTGGATTCCCATATACCCCACCCCTCCCCCTGCCACACTTTTCTCCATTAGCATCTTTTGTTCGTGTGGTAAATTTGTTACAATTAATGAACACATATTGAAGCATTGCTACTAACTGTGATGGTTTACATTATGACTTACGCTTTGCACCACACAATATTATAGATTTTGACAAAATGTATAAGGGCCTGTATCCATCATTGCAATGTCATGCAGAATAATTTCAATGTCCCCAAAATGCCCCATGTTATACCTATTCTTCCTTCTCCCTCACCTCAGAACCTCTGGTGACTGCTGTTTTTATATCAATGTCACAAGTTCTTCCATTACTAGAATAATAAGTCTACTTTATTCCATAGTTGCATTCCCCCCTTATGTTTGTTCATTCCTCAATCTTGAAGATCTTGGGATAGTGATGCCTACTCTATTTCTGATGGAGAGGAGGCTCAAACCCCATGGGGAAGATGGATAGAACTGTCTTGCTTGCAGTTGTAGATACTCTCTGTTTTTTGGGATGAGCGTTGTCCATCATCATCTTTTTGTTAGTTGTCCTGGGTGAGTCCAATGAACTGGAGAGTAGGTGTTGCAACTCTGCTGAGATTCAGGGCTCAACTGGCATATGAACAGACGAAAGATTTAAGTCTCTGGGACATAGAATTAATGAGTGCTAATTATAGGTTCAAATGAAAGGGGCAGAAGAGCCATGTGTAGGAAAATTATAAATGAGTCTAACTCTATTACATTAAGGAACTTATATTCCAAGGTAAGGCCTACTGACAGGGTGCTGAATTCCTGGGGTTGTCTGCCCTGCCTATGGTATCTAAATATCTCTAGAGCGTTCGGGACCCCTGCTTGAGCCACTGTTTACTGTGGTGCTTGGTAATAATCCCTTGGTGCCAGGAAGCTCATCCCCGGGAATCAGGTCCTATGCCAGGGTGAAAGTACTGAGTTTATATGCTGAGTTTGGCTAAGCGAGAGGCCACATTTGAGCAACAAAGAGGCCTTCAGGAGATAACTCTTAGGCACTATATATTAGGTTAAGTTTTGATTTCACAAGAATGAGGTTCATAAGTACAACCATCAATATTAAGGGCCTGGCATATTGGCCTGTCCTCCTTCACTAGGTACTGCCCATGTACTCTAGGGATTCTTGTCATTCTATTAGACAATGTTGCAGGAATTCCCAGGATGGGATTCAATATTCTTTTGGTTATTCTGTGGGTCTTTATGCACTGAAATAATACCCCATGACTACTTGAATACATTCATATTCCATAGAGGCTTGCCCAGGTGCATCCCTCCCCACATATCCCCCCATCACCAACACCCCACACCAGTGATCCTCCCCTGCCACAGTTGTGACCCTTCTGCAATCCAAAACCTCCCCCAAACCAAAGCCAAAAAATAAAAAAATTAAAAATAAGAAATAAAGTACAATTTTTTTTTGCAATGTGTCTTTCATCACCATAAGATCTGTTATCTTTTATATACAATGACAATTTCTAATGTTTGTTCTCTATTCAAGTCTTTGACCATTTTAAAATTGGGATGTTTGTCTTTTTATTGTTGATTGTATGATTTCTTTATATATTCTGGATATTAAAATCTTATCAGAAATGTAGTTTACAAATATTTTCTGCCATTGAGTAGATTGTCTATTTACTTTTGTGATAGTCTGTTGATGCAGAAAAAATTTTAATTTTGACGAGGTACCATTTATCTATTTTTTCTTTTGTTGATTGTGCTTTGGGTATAAAGTCTAGGAAACCACGGCTTAACACAAAATCTTGAAGACGCTTCTGTACATTTTCTTCTAGAAGTTTTATAATCCTGTTTCTTGTATTGAAGTATCTGATCCATTTTGAGTTAATTTTTGTATATGGTGTGAGGTAGGGTTCTCATTCATTCTTTTGCATATGTATATCCAGTTCTCCCAGCAGTATTGTTGAAGAGACTATTTCCCAGTTGAGTGGGCTTGGCAGCCTTATAAAAAATAATTGGCCATAGATGTGAGGGTCTATTTCTGAACTCTCAATTTGATTCCATTGTCCTATATATCTATCCTTGTGCCTGTACTATGATGTTTGACCATTGCCGCTTTGTAATAAGCTTTAACATTAGGAATTGTAAATCCTCTAACTTTGTTCTTCTTTTTCAAGATATTTTTGGCTATTTGGGGCCTCTTACCCTTCCAAATAAATTGATAATTGGCATTTCCATTTCTGCACAGTAGGCTGTTGGAATTTTGATTGGAGTTGCATTGATCTGTAAATCATTTTGGGTAGAATTGATATTTTAGCAATGTTTAGTTTTTCAATCCATGAGCATAGAATGCCCTTCAATTTATTTAGATCTTTTAAAATTTCTTTCAGCATAGTTTTGTAGGTTTTTGTGTATAAGTTGGTATTGTAAATGAAAATTTTTTTCTTGATTTCCTCCTCAGTTTGCTCATTAGTAGTGTATAGAAACACTACTGATTTTTTTGTTTTGATCCTGAACCCTGTCATGTGGCTGAATTTATTAGCTCTAGTAGGTTTTTGTAGATTTTTGGGGGGACTTTCTATATATAGGATCATGTCATCTGCAAATAGTTAAAGCTTTACTTCTGCCTTTCTAATTTTTGATACCTTTTATTTCTTTTCTTGCCTAACTGCTCTGGCTACAACTTCCAGTACAATGTTGAATAACTGTGGTGACAGTGGGTATTCTTGTCTTGTTTGTAATCTTAAAGGGAAAACTTTCAGTCTTTTAAATTTATTTTAATGTGTTCCCTTGACTAAACCATATCTTCTTGTTTTTCAGTATGAGCCACTCACAGTATGAGTATGGCTTGTAATTTTTTTTTGTTAATGTCTGGGCATCTGATTATTTTGGTGTGTTAACTCTGAAGGTCTGTTTCTCCTTCTTGTTTATGGTTTTGTTGTTCATTGGCTTCGTGTTAAGGCTCTTCTTTGATGCTTGAGTCAACTTATTCTGTACCTTTTGAGTACTGCATGCCTAACTGTTCAGATTTTCTTAGCTCTTCTTCATCTGATTCTTGCCCTGGATATGTGGTACCATTTTTAAGATTGCACATTTTGTGCAATTTTTTCACCTCCAGGAGAAAACTTGCTTTCTTCTTTTCTTCTCTGGGAATCTTGATCTGTTCTGTTTGTTTTTTTTTTGTAATTTTTTTTCCCTTGGTTTCCCTTACCCCCTTCCCCCCTGATCTATTCTGTTTGTTTTTATGCAGATTTCCTCCACAGCTTCTATGATATGTTTAAAGTCTGTCCCTCACTCAGTGTCCCCTTTTCCTTATACTTTTCAGTTCTGGGACCTGTCTTGTCTTACAGCAGTTGAGCCCCCACCCCCTTTTTTTTTCTGTGAAGCTTTTCTGCTTCTGGTTTGTTTCTCATTAAGGTATCCCACCCCACGGACCCCAATGGGGTCATTCCAGAAAGGTAGGCCAATCCAGACAGGCCTATTTTACATTTATGTTTTCCAGCAAACATAAACTGTATTGAGTGATTGAGTGTGCACACCTCTTGCCAACAGTTCTGCTGTGGTTTCTCTCTCTCTCTTTTTCCCTGGGGGCCCTTTGGTATGCAGCCCTTTCCCTTGGGGCCCCTGGGTCTCTGCAGACTAGTGTCTCTGTGCCTGGACATGTGTGGGGTTCTAACTTCTTTCTGTGAGTGGCTCTATAGGTTGCATCCACAGCGGGAGAGGCTTGGGCTGTGCTGCTTCTGTGTGACTCCCAAGCTGTGTGGGACTGAGTGAGAGGAAGGGGTCCTGACTGGCAGACCTTGAGCAGAAATTTCCAACCTGATCTTGGAGCTTCTTTTTGTTTTTCTTCGATTCAGTGTTTGTGGAATCCTTTTCCAGTCTCTATCAACCTCCAGAGTGTCAAACAAGTGGGGTTTGTCCTTTTATTAGTTGATTCTAGGGGGAGACTTTTCCAGGGAATGTCTTGCAGTCACCATGTTGATCTCACTCCATCCTTATTTTATTTTAATCTGTCAAATCTTATTATCTAGCAGATCATGCTTCCTTCTTATGGACTGCAAGTTCAGTTCTCCCTCAGCTTTTGTTTATCTAGGAATGTCTTAACTCGCCCTCATTTTTTTTTAATATGTATTTTTTATTTATTTTTAAAAGATGCTTAGATTACATAAAATATTACATAAAAAAAAAAAAAAAGGATTCCCATATGCCCCACTCCCCATACCTCCCACTCTTCCCCATGTTAACAACTTCTTTCATTAGTGTGATACATTCATTGCAATTGATGAGCACATTTTGGAGCATTGCCATTAAGCATGGGTTATAGTTTACATTGTAGTTTACACTCTCTCCCACTCAATTTTGTAGGTTATGGCAAGATATATAATAGCCTGTATCTGTCATTGCAATGTCACTCAGGTCAATTCCAAGTCCTGAAAATGCCCCCATATTGCAACTCTTTTTCCCTTTCCCTGACTATAGCACCTTCAGTGGCCACTGTCTCCATATCAATAAGATAAGTTCTTCCATTGCTAGAACTACAATAAGTATATAGTAGAATACCAGTAAGTCTACTCTAGTCCATATTTTATTCCTCAATCCTGAGGATTCTGGTGTGGTGATGCCTACTCCACCTCTAATTGAGAGGGTTGCCCTCATTTTTGAAGGAGAGTTGCTAGATATAAAATTCCAGTTGGCAATTGTTTTCTTTCAGCACTTTAAATATTTCATCCCACTGCCTTCTTGAGTCCTTGCTTTCTTATGAGAAATTGGCATTTAATCTTATTGGGACTCCCTTGTATATAACATGTTGCTTTTCTCTTCTAGCTTTCTGGACTCTCTTCTTGTCCTTGGCATTTTACAGTTTGACTACTATGTATCTGGACACGATTCTCTTCAACTTTATTTTGTTTTGGGTTCATTGGTTTTCTTGAATGTGCATATTTAAGTCTTTCATTAAATTTGGGAAGTTTTCCACTGGTATTTCTTTGAATATTCCTTCTTCCCCTTTCTCTCTTTCTTCTTCTGGGACTCCCATAATGCATATAGTGTTACATTTGATGTTGTCTCACTGATATCTTAGACTTTGCTCACCTTTTTTCATTCTTTTTTCTTTCTGCTTCTCGGTCTGAATATTTCAATTGTCTTGTCTTGAAATTCACTGTTTCTTCTTCCTCCTGTTATCTGCTGTTGAAACCTTCTAGGGAATTTTTCATTTCATTTATTGTGGTCTTCAACTCCAGTATTTCTGTCTGATTCTTTTTTAAAAATTCTGTCTCTTTATTGAGATTATCATATTGTTCATTCATTGTTTACCTAATATCCTTTAGTTCTTTTTCTGTTTTCCTTTTTCTCCTTGAGCATATTGATCAAATTTTTAATGATGAAAAACTTTGTTCATCTCAAGTCTTGTGTTTTCATTGACAGTTTCTGGATTTTTGTCTTATATTGAATGGGCCATCATTTCCTGTTTCTTTGCTTGTCTTGTAATCTTCTGTTGCACAGTGTACATTTTTATAATTTAAAGTGTTAACTCTGGGATTTCATCCCTGAGCAGTCTGTTCCTTATGCTTGTATCTAGCTAATGTTATGACAGTGATTTCCTTGAATGCAAGGAGTTAAAAAAAAAAATCAAAGAAACCAATGCAAAACAACACCTTTCACAATATTTGCAGATTGGCTCTGCATTGGCCAGTGTTGTCCTTCAGAGTTAAGTTCTTTTATCAAGAAGATCAGCCCAAGATGAACGTGAAGTGCAGTGTTCCCTCTGTCTTTTCTGATCATGCATCTTGTCCTGAGCTTGTGCTTGCTTGTGGCCTTAGGAAATCCCCCATTTATAGGAATTCAAATACCCCCTCTACTCCCTATCAGATAGACTTTCTCCTCCTGGGTGCTCTAATGTATGACTTAAAGAAGGTAAAGTCGGATTCGATTTGCAAGTATTTTGTTGAGAATTTTTGCATCTATGTTCATTAGAGAGATTGGCCTGTAATTTTCTTTTCTTGTAGAATCTTTATCTGGCTTTGGTATTAGAGTGATGTTGGCTTCATAAAATGTGTTGGGTAATTTTCCCTCCTCTTCAATTTTTTGGAAGAGTTTAAACAGGATTAGTGTTAATTCTTTTCCAAATGCTTGGTAGAATTCACCTGTGAAGCCATTTGGTTCTGGACTTTTCTTTGTTGGGAGATTTTTGATGATGGATTCAATTTCCTTAAATGTGACTGGTTTGTTAAGTTCTTGTATTTCTTGTAGCATGAGTGTAGGTTGGCTGTGCGTTTCTAGAAATTTGTCCATTTCATCTAGGTTGTCTAGTTTGTTGACATATAGTTTCTCATAATATCCTCTTATGATTCTTTTTATTTCTGTGAGGCCATTTGTAACTTCCCCCCTTTCATTTCTGTTTGTATTTATTTGCATCTTCTCTCTTTTTTTCTTTGTTAGTCTAGCGAGGGTTTTGTCAATTTTATTGATCGTCTCAAAGAACCAGCTTTTGGTTTTGTTGATTTTCTCTATTGTTTTTCTGTTCTCATTTTCATTCATTTCTGCTCTAATCTTTATTATTTCTTTCCTTCTGCTTGCTTTCAGATTGGTTTGCTGTTCTTTTTCTAGTTTCTCTAGTTGTTCAGTTAAATCTTTGAGTTTAGCTCTTTCTTGTTTTTTTTTTTATATATATTTTATCATTTTATTAGGAATAATTCCAAATGGATTATGAAGAAACTTATTCATTGAGTTTGATGATCTTGTTTTTTAATATAGGCATTTAGGGCTATAAATTTCCCTCTCAAGACTGCCTTCGCTGAATCCCATAAGTTTTGATACATTTTGTTCTCATTTTCATTTGTCTCAATATATTTACAGATTTCATTTGCAATTTCTTCTTTGACCCACCGATTCTTTAGGAGTGTGTTGTTCAGTCTCCACACATTTGCAAATTTACTTTTTTCCTGTCTATTATTGATTTCTAGTTTCATTCCATTATGATCTGAGAGGGTGCTTTGTATAATTTCAATATTTTTGTATTTATTGAGATCTAACATGTGGTCTATCCTGGAGAAAGATCCACGGGCACTTGAGAAGAATGTATAACCCGCTGAATTTGGATGCAGTGTTCTGTTTATGTCTGTTAGGTCTAACTTATTTACCATATTGTTCAAGTTCTCTGTTTCCTTGTTGACCTCCTGTCTAGTTGTTCTATCTAATGTGAGTGGGGTGTTGAAGTCTCCAACGATTATTGTAGAAATGTCTATTTCTCCCTTCAGAAATATAAGAGACAAACTCAGTTTTGCCAGAGTTTGTCTCATATATTTTGGGGCACCCAGGTTAGGTGTGTAGCTATTTATGACTGTTATATCTTCCTGGTGGATGGTCGTTTTTATTAATATATAATGGCCTTCTGTATCTCTTATAACTTTTTTGCATTTAAAGTCTGTTTTGTCTGATATTAGTATAGCTACCCCTGCTCTTTTCTGGTTGCTATTTGTGTGGAGTATCTTTTTCCAACCTTTCACTTTCAGCCAGTTTGTATCCCTGGGCCTAAGGTGAGTTTCTTGTAAGCAGCATATGAATGGCTTATGTTTTTTTATCCATTCTATCAGCCTGTATCTTTTGATTGGGGAGTTTAATCCATTCACATTCAATGATATTACTGTAAATGTGCTATTCACTTCCTCCATTTTATTCTTTGGTTTTCATATGTCATCTTGTTTTTGTCTGTCTGTTGGCTTCATTTTTGAAGAAGTTTGGGATCACAGAAGGGTTACAATTGTGGCAGGGGAGGATCATTGGTGTGGGGTGTCAGTGATGGGGGATGCATGGGAGGAGGTTCACCTGGGGCATACCTATAAGGCATATGAAAAAGTGCAAGTGTTCATGGGGCATTGTCACAGTGTGTGGAGATCCACACAATAACTGAAAGAATATTGAACTCCCATCCTGGGGAGCTCTGCCACATTCTCTAATGGCATAGCAAGAATCCCCTGAGTACAGGGCAGTGACTAGTGAAGGAGGATGGATCATTGACAGACCCTTGATACTGATGACTGTATTTATGAACCTTTTCTTTTGAAATTGAAACTTAGCTTAGTATGATAGGTTGCCTAAGAGTTACCTCCTGAGATACTCCTTGTTGCTCAAATGTGGCCTCTCTCTAAGCCGAACTCAGTACATAAATGCGTTACCTTCTCCCCAGCATGGGATATGACACTGGGTTAAGCCTTCCCAGCACCGAGGGATTACTACCAAGCACCAACTAACAATGCAACTGGAAAAAGATGTTGACCAAAAGGGAGAAAGGGTAAAGACAAATGAGATTATATGGCTAAGAGACTTCAAAGTGAGTCGGGAAATCATTCCAGAGGTTACGCTTATGCACGTTTCAGCAGGATCTCATTGACTGCTACAGTAAATATTGCCTCAAATAGTGGGGCTCCTGAGGGCTCTGGAGACATCCAGACATGAAAGGCAGGGCTGAGAGCTCAAGTGTTTGGCTCCCTGTTAGTGGGCCCTACTTTGGAATTTATGCTCTGCCAGTGTGACAGAGTTGGACTCAGTTGTGGTTTCCCTGCACATGGCTCTTCTGCCCCTTCTATTTGAACCTATAGTTAGCACTAGAGTTGACAGGTTTTTGTCCAAGAGACTTAAATCATCAGGCCTTCCATGTGCCAGTTCGACCCTGAATCTCAACAGAGTTGCAACACCTACTCTCCAGTTCATTGGATTCACTCAGAACAACTACCAAGGAGATGATGATGGACAATGACCATCCCAAGGAAAAGAGAAAATCTACAACTGCAAGCTTATTATAATGCTAATTATACGTTCAGATAACAGGGGGCAGAAGTGCCACGTGTAGGGAAATTATATATAATTCTAACTCTGTTACACTGGGGAGCATATATTCCAAAGTAAGACCCACTGACAGGGTGCTGAATTCCTGAGCTTTTCTGCCTTGCTTATAGTATCTAGGTGTCTCTAGAGCCCTCAGGAGCCCTGCTGTTTGAGGCACTGTTTACTGTGGCAGTCAATGATATTCTGATGAGATGTGCATAAGCGTAACCTCTGGAATGACCTCCCGACTTACTTTGAAATCTCTTAGCCATAAAAACTCATTTGTATTTACCATTACCCCATTTTGATCAAGCTTTTTTCCCAGATGCATTGCTAGTCCGTGCTTGGTAATAATCTCTCTGGGCCAGGGAAGCTCATTCCTGGGAGTCATGTTCCACCTGGGGGTGGGGTGGGAGGGGGAAGGTAGTCCATTTATATGCTGAGTTTGGCTTAGAAAAAAGCCACATTTGATCTGCTTCATTTTTATGTTGTTAAAACTTTTGAAATATAATTAAAATAACATACAGTTCATCCTTTTAAAGTATACAGTGGATTTTAGCATATTCAGAATGGTTTGCAACTACCACCACTATCTAATTCCATAATATTTCTATCATCTTAAAAAAAAATCCCATTCCCATTAGCAGTCTTTCTCCATTTCTCCATCTCCCCCTCTTCTGGCAACTACTAATCCACTTTTTGTCTCTATGGATTTGTCTGTTTTGGACATTTCATATAAATGGAATCATACAGTTTGTAGCCTTTTGCATCTGTCTTCTTTCATGTAGCATAATGTTTTGAAGGTTTGTCCATGTTGTAGCATGTACTAGTACTTCCATTTTATGGCTTAATAATATTCCATTGTATGGAATACACACCACATTTTGTTTATCAGTTCATCTATTGATGGACATTTGAGTTGTTTTCTCTTTTGTCTACTTCCTTTTAACAAAAATATAAAGACACTAAATATGCAGTGAATATTTAAAATTCTCATTATTGTTAATGATCTTAGTTATGCCTTAATTGTTCTCTAAACTAGATGTGATAGAGATATGGTGTTACAACCCAACTCCTGAAGGGCATGAGTTGGTCTGACTGTGAGACCAAAGAATATACCTGGCATTTAGGCAGGCATAAGCTTTTATTGGGACTTACAGACAGCAGAGAGAATCTCTGATGACAGCGATTCAGAGAATGAAGATAGTTAGCACTCCACAAAGAGATGAGAAAATGAGCGGTGATATATAAGGGGTTTCAGAACAAGGATGTTCCATAGGGTATGAGAACAGAGTTTCTGTAGGGTATGAGAATATGGGGTGTGGTGAAGTTTTCACTACACTTGTGGGAAGAACATTTACCAAGGACGTTTACTGTTCTGGGAAGATCATTGTTTACGTTAACATCTGTACATTCTCTTCCCTCTGGGGAGGGTTGTTAACCTTTAACTTATATCTAGGTAATGCAGGCAGATACGTGCTGAAGACTTAGGAGGAGGCCTGGGTCCCCACAGGTGGTAATTCTTTTTAACAACAGACTTCTCACCCTTGATAAGCACATTAAACCAGAAATGTGCCCTAGGTTGGGGTAAAACCCAAAGTATAGAGCATGAGTTCTCTTCTCTAAACCTTAAGGTTCTTATTTGATAAATGGCATATTAAATGCTAAGGTCTTATGTAAGCATGCAACAACAAATATAATTTAAATATTTATTTATGTTTCAGCTTTCTCTATAAGGGACTTAAGGTAGCATATGACTCTGTATTAGTTAGGAATTGCATTTACCAGCACAAAATTGTTAGTTTTTTATTACATAATAAGAGTTTTGAAGATAAACTATCTGCTGATATTTGTTAAAGAGCATCAAGGAAGTCCGGGTCAACACCTCTGTGATTTCCTTGGCCTTTCCTTCATGGTTTCAAGATGGCTGCTGTTGCTCTGGTCATTTTATTCACGGGACAATCAGGAAAAGAAGCCCTGGCTGAATCAGCCCATCTTCAAAGCCTTCCTGGAAGCCTTAACCAATGTGCTCACTATATCTTGTTGGCTACCCCTCTTCTAAGGAAGACTAGGAAATACAGAAGAGCATTTTACTGCCATAAGTAAAATCAGACTTCTGTTAGAAGGGAAGAAGGGGAGAATGGATTTTGTAAAGGCAACTCACAGTGTCTGCCACAGATAAGTCATATATTAAATAAATTTAACAACATTATTATTACATTCTCTATTTTTCCTGAGTAGTAACACAAAAGACATATTACAGAAAGACTTTGATCTCCATGGTCTCAACCTCAAAAAATTAGATCTATAACCCAAGGCAAACTAAATTTCTGCCAAGTACATATTAAATCTTTCATATGTGACTTTATTTCAGTCTCACATGTTTTCTGTAAGATAAACATGTTATTCCTATGAGGTAATGTATAACCCTTGTATTATCTACTCAGTTTGTAAAAACAGTATGAGCTTAGCCCAAAATGTCCTCTCTTAAACTTAAATGACATACTGTTCTGTTTCAAGATTTGTTTATTAAATGTATGTGTGTGTGTGTATCTATGTCCTTTCCATTCATAGTTACAAATATTTTTAAATTAAAAACTGAAAATTTCAATTAACATATGCACATGGATAAAAAATATAAAATATTACAGAAGCACTGGTCATGCAAAGCAACAACTCCAATCACATACCCAAGTCCTGTAAGTTCTATAAAGTAACCAGCTTAAACATTTTTCTTTTTTTAGTTCTTCTGGTTGTTATTTCTTCATTCACAAATAACGTATTTATATTTATATATCTTGATTTTTCAATTTAGGGATTATCTAGTGACTTAGTGCTACCCTTTATAGTTTATTTTTGTTTTTAACTCAAGCGCTGTATATTACCATTTAGGCATAAAGTTCTGATTCTACACAGAAATATTGAGCTTTCCAGAGCTTTGAATGCAGTAAAGTTAGTGTCATCACACTGAAATTAAATTCTAATTCTAATCAACATGTTAGATATGTATGTGCAATGTTAATAATTAATTATTACAGGGTAGTTAAGTATTTCACTTAAATATTTATCAGCTAGTTTTTCTTTCATTCATTTATTTAACAACTATGATTGAAGCTTTGGTCTCTTCTTTCATTGTTTATTTTGTATATAAGTTAATGTTGTTTAACATTACAATTTAATCCTTATGGAACAGATTATTCAGTGGAACTGTGATGGAATTTAAGGAGCAATTAATATAGTTATCAGTGGATAAATGACCTTTGGTACTGTATTTCTCCTCATTTTGGGGAAAGGATGTGGACTTCACTTGTAAGGATAGGGGATGCATGACCATGTTATGGCTCTTATTACATATAACTAGATTGATTTCTGAAAGGATTTATCCAATATAAAGCATAGTCAACAATATATATGTCTCTGTTTACCCATTTTATCATTGTGATTCATAATGTTTATGTTTCTTGATGTAATAGATAAAAATAATACTCTCTTGATGGCTTAATTTACGTTATGTAACTGCTGCTGATTTTCTTCTGGTTTACAATATGTGTGTACATCAAATATAAGCATTATGTTTTATGCCGTATATCCTCAGTGAAGAATTGTAGCAAAATACTCTAGGCAGAAGTTTTTAGTGTTACCATATGTTCATTTGCTTTTTTTTTTTTTTAATAAATATATATGCATATATGTGCATTTGCTTACAAAAGTGTTATATATATATATATATATAAATATATAAAATATATATATAATTTTTTTTTTTAAGAGGTGCTTAGATTCCTAAAATATTACACAGAACCTACTGGGATTCCCATGTTCCCCACCTCCCACACCTCCCACAACATCCCACACAAACATCTCCCACAAGTGTGGCCCATCACCTTCAATGGACTTACACATCCTGGGTCCTTGCCATCAACCATAGACCATGTAGACCACACTCTCTCCCACACAGTTCTGAGTGGTGTGTGCTGATTTAAAATGGCCTACATCCGTTGCCACAACGGCACTCAGGACAACCTCCAAATCCCAAAAAAGTCCCTGTATTTCAACTGCACATCCCCTCCCTGCCCTGAAAGTGTCCAGTGGCCACTGGCTCCACCTCACTGTTATAATTTCTTCCATTGCTAGAATCACCACATGTGTACAACAGAATACCATCAAGTCCACTCTAGTCCATAGTTCTTCCCCCAATCCCGAGGGGACTGGGACGGCGATGTCCACTCCACCTCCAAGTGAGAGAGGGCTTATATCCCATGGATATGGTGGGTGGGATGATCCTGCCTGCAGATGCAGGCCCTCTCCATTCCCTGGGATGGCCGTTGCCCATCGTTGTCTCCTCGCCAGGTGACTTGGATGAGTCCATTGAGCTGTAGGGTAGGAGTTGCAGCTCCACCTAGATTACACGCACACCTGGCACATAGGTAGGCCAGAGGCTCCAGTCTCTGGAAGTATACCTAAAAATTCCAGCATCACATATAGGTTTGAATAGAAGGGACTGATGAACCATGTGCAGGGAGGACTTTGTTCATTTGCTTTTTCACTATTCCTTGACTATTTGCCACACACATACCATTGATTCCTACGGTACCTTCAGGACAGGTGTGTGGAGGACTCTGAACTGTCACATTCAGGAACGTGTGTACTGGTCTATTTCTTGTCATGTGCTCTTTTACTAAGAGGCTTCTTTGTGTAACTTTACAGCAGAGATACAACTGTTCTTGTCCAGACTCCTCAGGTGCAGCGAGGATTCTGGATTAACTCATAAAGTCTATGGGGGGAGCTCACAGGCTCTGAACCCCTTTACCCCACACCCAGGATTTCTCAGCTTTTGGAGGTCTCTTCATTTTGAATAAGAAACAAGCATAGCTAAATTCAATTAAAAGGCAAGTTCCACAGGAGTTCTGAACTTATAAAGGTCCCCTTGTAAATTCATTTTCTCATGGTGCAGACTCCTGTCACCCATTTTTACCCTGAGTTGCACATTTGCTGCCTCAGCATCTTCTGCAGAGCTGCCTTTGCCTCTTGGTTCTTGAGACTGTAGATAAGGGGGTTTAGCAGAAATGTGATCACATTGTACTGGATGGAAACCACTTGCTCCAGGACTGATCCCGAGGGGGTGCTGATGTACCTGAATAGAGCCATCCCATAGAACAAGAGCACCATGGTGAGGTGGGACGAGCAGGTGGAGAAGGCTTTGCCTTGGCCCCCAGAGGAGGAGATACTTAGAATGGTAAACATGATTTTTGAGTAAGAGAAGAGAATCAGAGGAAGTGTCACAAATCCTAGAAATGCAGTAGATGCAGCTAGAAGGATGGTGTTAGCAGTGGGATCGATACCGGACAGAGGGAAGAGTGAAGGCAGCTCACAGCTGAAGTGGGGGATGATGCTGGGCCCACAGAATATAAGTTCTAGATACAAAGATTATTCACCAGTGAGTTCAGAAACCCCGTCACCCATGCTGCACTGACCATCACATAGCAGAGAGGCCTGTTCATGACCACGGTGTAGAGCAGAGGACGGCAGATGGCAACATAGCAATCGTACACCATGGCAGGGAGCAGGCAGCTCTCAGTGCCCTCAGAAAGAATGAAAAAGAAACTCTGGGTGAGGCAGCCCCACACAGAGATGGTTTTCTTCTGAGACTGTAAGTTCTGCAGCATCTTGGGCACAGTGACTGAGGAGCAGGAGTTGTCTAGGAAAGAAAAATGTCTGAGAAAGAAGTACATGGGGATGTGGAGGTGAGACAGCCCTGTTCACCAGCAGCAGCATCAGATTCTCCATCAGGGTGAGGAGGTAAATCACCAGGAAGAGCACAAAGAGCAGAGTCTGGATGTGGGGGTCACTGGATAATCCCAGGAGGACAAACTCATCAGTAATACTAAGGTTTTTTAATGGTTTCTTAGAAATACTGTCCCTAGAAAGAAAGAAATCCTTCTTCAAGTAGTGGGATAATAATGAGTCATTTTCAGTGAACAGGATTTTTTGAAAACCTATAAATAATTCATCTTTTCTCAGGTCAGGAAATGAATTTGAGGATAAAGAAGTATCTGATTATCCTATTAAATACTGCAACTTTCCTTCTCCTGCCCAACCTCTCCCAATTCCCCTATCCAGCCCAACTTCTTTATTCCTTTATAGTATCTAACACTTTCTTGTATATTGGATAATTGCCATATTTCATACATTAAAAAAATTCCCTCTGCCTGCTGGAATTTGTATTATACCTAAGCAAGGAACTTTGTTTCATTTCATTTTGTTTGTTTAAATGGATGCACACCCAAAGTGCATAGATAACTGCCACTGGCTCAGTAATTTTTGAGTGAGAGAAGAGGATCAGGGGAGTGTCAAAAGCCCTGCGAATGAGGTAGACCCAGCTAGAAGGCTCTCAATAAATACTTGTCAGATGAAATAATGAATGTCTCTTCAGCTACAATTTCCTCTCTTAACCCTCACTGCTACCTGCTCTCTGACTCCTTAGAGGACAGAGCCCTTGTAGTCTCCTACCTTCTCATGCTCACCCACAGCCTTTCCTCAGCAGCTGATAACATCAAGATCAGGTGAGCCCTTCAGATGAAACAAGCAGAAAGCCACCAGAGGCAAAGCAAGAGAGACCCTTTTATGGGAGACTACTTTTCAGAACAACTAGAGCTTAAATTCCTAGCACATTTAATCTGAGAAGGGCATTCATAGACGTGTTAGATAACCTCTATATTTTCAAATGAGGAGAACGAGGGACAGAGGGGTGACATGACTTGCCCAGTGCCACAAAGCTAGATGATATCAGAACCAGACTTAGCCAAGCCAAGTTCTGATTTCCTGTCCAGCTCTCTTTCCGGTGTTCCACACATGAATAATAAATTTTTGTAAATTTAGAGTTTTGGGTTGAGCCTGGTGTGGATTGGGGGGAAAGGAATGACCTTTCACTTGAGGTCACTGTTATACCCCAATATTCTTGTAAGTTTGCAACAACCCTTAAGGTTCTAGAGCACCTGCAGTGGAGGCAAAATGAGAACTAGATGCAGAGCCAGAGGTTTTTGCTGACAACTGCCTATAGAACCTTTTTGAGACATAACTTTCTGAAGTGCAAAATGGGAATAAAAATGAAGTCGAATGTGATAAAAAGTCTTTGTAATATATGAAATGCTTTATGAAAGTTAAAAATAACTCTATACGTTATCTTCAGAAGACTGAAACAGAGTATAGTAAAATAAAAATTGGGGACCTACTGCATGTCAGGTTTATGTATGATTTTCCCCATGAAATATTTCACAATCTATTTCATAATTTAACATGAAATTATGTTTTCAGTAAATGCATGTTTTTAATAGAAAAAGTGTTTTTCTGGCTCTCAGTCCCTTGCAGCCTGCTTTTCAAGATTTTTCCAATTGTTTTCTCCAGACATTCACCCTTCCTTCTCCTGCCAGAACACACTGACTCACCACTTGCACGTTACTTTGTACCCATTCGGAAAAAAACTTAATTCCTTTCCTTCTTTCCTCCCTATATTTTTTCCTCACTCCTTCAAACCTCATTTCACATATCCTCCTTCTTATCTCCTCTCCTATTTACATACATACTCATATGATAATAACTACCATTTATTTGATGTATAATATATGTCAGACACTATAAAAAGGTATGTATGCTCTTGATTCATTTAATCTTCATAACACCTGGTAAGGTAGGTATTACTAATCTGATTTCTCTGTGTCAGATAGGTTGAATGACATAATCCTAGACTTACAAAGTCGCAGAGTTGGGGCAGAATGAGAATCCAAGTCTCATTCTTTTTCTACTTTGCAACACTGCATAAGTTTGCTTATGGGAAAAGCATTCCTGTCTTGGGTACTATGTGTTTGGAGGAAACTTGGGATCCCAGGCAGGCATGTTAGGTGGCCCTGGGAATCTGAGCCATTGAACTATTTACCCAAAATGTGCAAATGCTCACAGGGATATGGGCATCAGAGATTTGAGCTCTTGAAACAAACAGGGTTGGGAACTTATGGGTCAGGGAAAATTCCAGGAAAAGAAGACTAAGGAAAAGCCATATGGAGAACCGAGAGCAGTTCAGGGTGAAAGAAACTTAACTCTACAGGGATGGGGGAAATTGGGTATCAGAGACGGCCCTTCCAGTTTTCCCTCAACAGTTTCCCTACGTGAAGCATCTAAGGAAGTCCTGGTGGTGATGCATCACATAAGGGATTGTAGATACGAAGGGCTAGGATTTATTCAGATAAAGAAAAATTATCTTCTTGTCCTTTTCCTAAAAAGCAGCAAATTTAGCTTTTTTCTTTTGATTTTCTACATATTGCACTCTTCTAACATCTACTGTGCTATATTTTGATCGCATCTGGAGGCAAAGCATTGGCCTCAATGAAATCCAGAAATCTCCAGGATCCTAGAATGCAATTTCAGTGAGTTTTCCAAGTGTGTTCCCTAAAATCCAAATCTTCTGCCCCAGTGCTCAGAAGACACCACCATCACTGAGAGCTTAGGCCAATGAGTTCGTCTCTGACCCCTACTCAACTTTAATCACCATCGTTTTCCATTTGTCTGTTTTATATATATGTGACTTCTGCAGTGTTTTTGTTTATGTTTATCTTTTTAATGAACGAAATATTTAGGTGATAAAACAACTTTGCAGACAAGTGACTTAGGGAATCTTTGAACAGAGATAGGGAGAAAGATTCTTGGGTCTCTCTATTCAACACTTTGCCCATCCGCCATTTTAAAGAAAGCCTACCCCCCCCCCCCCTTTGTTTATGTCCAGACTTTGGTACATGAAGGAACAGAATAGAAAAACTCCAAAATGAGCAAAAGAGTGATGAAGTTTTATTATTTATTATTTAGTTTTGTGACTTTAAGCAGCCATCTTCCCTACCTTGGGTCCAATTTCAAGTTCTAATAAAACTTTAGAACTGGTGCCCATTCAGATACCTCCCAATTAGACTTTTCCCTGACTTGCTTAATTCCTCACTGTGCAGGGCTGTCTTAGGTCTGAAACACACTCTGGGCTTTGAGCCAGGCTGTCAACTGTTCCACTATAAGACTTTGACATGTGGAAGAAATGAGTCCAGCAGCAGGGGTCTTCTCAGATGGCTCCAACTGGATACTGCACAAAGCAGGCTTTTTTCCCTATCAATGCCAGGTCCAGAGTCATGCTCAAACTCAGAGCAACTCACTACAAGTCCAGTTCTGAGTAAGACACCGGTGTTCTGGCATCCACTTGATGCTGTTTTGAGTCTTTTGGTCCAAGCTAAGAGACTCTGGTATACCTCCCCATCATTTTACTCTTCTTTTGTCTACCTCAGTCCTGAGGAAAGCTCATGGCCAGTTTGTGTGTCTCGTATTTCTTCCTTCATCAACTCATTGGTAATTTTGTGCCAGGGAAGCCCTGGGGAGGAATGTTGAGCAAGAGCTCCAGGGAGCCAGGAACAGTTCACTGCCCATGGGAGGGGCAGAAGTAACCAGAGCCATAGAAACTTTCAGTCCAGGGATGGACATACTATTGATACTGTCATGGCCAGAGGAAACAGGTGTGCAGAAGGCTCCTGGCTACAAACTATTTTGTTAATAGGGAGCAGGGTACCATGTGAACTCTAACATATGAGACGCTACCTAGGGTTTCTTTAGTCCCTGATAGTCCTGGGATTCTGAAAAAAATTCTTTCACTCTCCACCTAAGCACATATACTCCCCATCCCCACTGTGACTAATTCAACAGTTTCATTACTCTCCTGAAGTTATCTACTTCTTTACCTTATGCACCTAACTCTCAGCTGGTAATTCACAGAAGAAACACTCCTGCTATGAGTGATCTCCAACTTTCTGGTCCCCACACTTAGAGTTATTCTTCCTTTCTCTTCTCCAGCTTGGGGAGTTGTACCCTTTAGTAAAATATATTACTATTTCTGTAATAATACTTCTGAGAACACATTTGTGGTAGTTTGAGGCTTTTATGGACCCCAGAAAATTATGTTCTTAAAAGCTAATCCAGGGGAAACAGATGTGGCTCAAGTAGGCTTCCATCTACCACATGGGAGGTCTCAGGTTCAGTTCCTGGTGCCTCT
Source organism: Tolypeutes matacus (assembly GCA_026826555.1). Lineage (NCBI taxonomy): Eukaryota > Metazoa > Chordata > Mammalia > Cingulata > Chlamyphoridae > Tolypeutes > Tolypeutes matacus. The sequence goes on from JAKSZT010054583.1 coordinate 8,403,643, forward strand.
TGGCAAAGGCAAGCTGGTGCGGCAGGCAGGCACAGTGAGATGATGCAACAAAAGAGACACAAAGAAGAAAAACAATAAGAGAGGCAACCAATCAGGGAGCTGAGGTGGCTTATGTGATTGAGTGCCTCTTTTCTACATGGGAGGTCCCAGGTTCAGTTCCCAGTGGCTCCTAAAGAGAAAGTGAGCCGACACAGAGAGCACACAGCAAATGGACACAGAGAGCAGGCAGTGACTGCAAACAACGGTAGTGGTGGTGGGGGAGATAAATAAATAAATTATATCTTAAAAAAAAAAAAAGCTAATCCATTCCTGTGGGTGTAAACCTATTGTAGGTGGAAACTTTTTATTAGATTACTTCAGGAGGGTGTGACCCAGGGTGCGTCTTAATCCTCTTGCTGGAGTCCTTTATAAACTGGATGAATATGGAGACAGGAACAGAGAGAGAAACCCACAGAAGCTGAGAAAGAAAGCAATGGAAACCAGGAAGCTGAAATCAATGGAGCCTGGAGGAGAAGGCAGAGGCCAGCAGATGCCACCATGTGCCTTGCCATGTTCCAGAGGAGTCCAGGATCACCAATAGCTGCTCTTCATGAAGAAACATATTGCCTAATGAAGCCTTGATTTGAACATTTTCATGGCCTCAGACCTGTAAACTTATAAGTTAATAAATCCCCATTGTAAAAGCCAACCTATTTCTGGTATATTCCTTCTAGTAGATTTTAGCAAACTAAAATAATATTTTAAGTTAGATTTTAAAAGTAGCCTTATATCAGCTAACTTCAAGTTTTGCCCTCAAATTAGTTGTGAAAAAATTTTTTATTTTCAGAGTAATTTTGGATTTTGGAATTGGAGATGAGGGCTTTTAAACCTGTTCTAAATTTTTATATATACTGGTTTTTATTTCTAGGTTTCTTATTCTATTCTTTGACCTGTCTGATTGTATAGTATCACTATACTGTCTTAATGATTATAGATATAATACATGCTTTAATATCTGGTAGTGCCAGTCCCTGATAATCACTTTTTTTTCTTTTTAAATATTTTCTACTTTATATTATTGCTTGCTTATTCTTATGATTACACTCCAGAATTGGTTTTTAGTTAAAAAATCTTCTTGGGATTTCAATTAGAATTGCTTTTAGCCATTATATTAATTTGGGAATAGCTGACCCTTTACAATATGTTCTATCCTTTCTTTGAGTCTTTTCTCTTTGCTTATAGTTTAGTTTTTAAAAAATTTTCTTCAGATGGGTCTTAGGTATTTTTGTTAGTTCTCTAGACTTTAAAACTACAATACTGAAATTAAAAACTTAATGGATATGTGTAAAAGCATATTAGACACAGCCGAAGAGAGGGTTGATGAAGATGGGTTAGAAGAAAATATCCAGACTGAAGTGCTGGGAGAAAAAAGATGGAACATACAAAGAAGAGCATAAGAGGCATGTGGATAATGGCAAAAACATTTAATGTACAAGCAACTGAAACTCCAGAAGGAGAGGGAAAAAAAATTAGGTGCAATATTTGAAGAAAACTATCCCAACATGACAAAATACATGAAGATACTGATTCAAGAACAACACCAAACTCAAAGAAAGACAAAGAATCATACACTGAGATACATCATAGTAAAAAGTTGAAAAAAAGAAAAAATTTAAAAGCATCCAGAAAAAATGATATAGTACCTGTGGCAGTTTGAAAATATTACATGAATCTCCAAAAGAGAAATATTATGTTTGTAAACTAATCTATTCCTCTGAGTGTGATACCCTTTCATTGCATTAAATTCAGTTGAGGGGCCTTTGATTAGATTACTTGAGAAGCTTGCTTTAGGACTTTGGATTAGACTATGTCAGGAAGGCATAACTCAGGTTGAGTCTCTGCCCCATTGTTGTGTCTGATACATATGGACACACAGATGGACAGACACAGGAAAAAAGTGAATTGCCATATCTGATTCTGCCATGTGGACAAAAGACTCTAATTTTGCCCACAGCTGAGCTGCAAGGACAGAAGCCTAAGGGATAAGCCCTATGCTAGGAGAGAGAGGACTACAGGATTGCTTAAGCATGAAGCCCCAAAAAGCTGGGTCTAAAGAGCAGCTCAAGAGGACATAATAAGCCTGGATGGCGGCCATCTTGCTTCACCACGTGGCAACACACTGGGATCAATAGTAGCTGACTTTGGTGAGAAAGCATGTCTGCTGATGCCTTAATTTGGACATTTCATGGCCTTGAAACTGTAAACTTTTACCCCAAATAAATCCCCATTATAAAAGACAACAGATTTCTGGTACTCTGCATTGGCACCCCTTTGGCAAACTACAATATGCCTTCAAAGGAGCAGTATTAAAACTTACAGCTAGCTTCACAGTGGAAACAATGGAAGGTAAAAGAATGCCATTCTAAAGTGTTGGAAGAAAATAACTGCCATGAATTCTATACCCAGTGAAAATATTCTTCAAAAAAACAAATGTTAAATAAAGACATTTTTAAACCAAGAAAAATGGAGAGAATTCACCACCAGCAGATTTAGTGGGAATTCTTCTGGAAAAAAAGAATATGACTTGATTTGGAAGCAGAGAGAGGCAGGAAGGAATGAAGATCAATAGAAAGGGCAAATATGTTGATAAATCTAAAAGAATATTGACTATATAAAACAACAACAATAATAATGTCATGTATGTTTATTCTATATATAGAAGAAATATATACCAGCCATAGCACAAAAGGCAAGAATGGAAATTGGAGTTAAAATGTTCTAAGGTCCTTGCATTGTTTGGAAAGTAGAAAAAAATAGTACTTTATATTAGATGCTAATAAGACAAGAATACATGCTATAATCTCTAGGGCAACCACCAAAAATGGTGAAAAAATATTTATCTAACTAAAGAGGGGAATAATAAAAATTCTTAGTAAGTTCAAAGGGAAACAAGAAAGATAAGAATAAAAGAACATAAAACTGATGGGACTTATAAAAAAGAGTCAGATAGTAAATTTAAACCCAAAGATTTGAATACTTATATTAATAGTAAATGGACTAAACACCCAAATTAAAAGATAAAAATGATTATATTGGATTAAAAACAAAACCTAACAATATGCTACTTAGAAGAGACATACCTAAAATATAAATATATATAAGGATGGCAGTAAAAGGATGGAAAGTAAGATGCTAAGCAAACACTAACCAAAAGAAAGTTGGTGTAATTATATTTATATCAGACAAAATAGACCTAAAGCAAAAAACGTTGCTATAGATAGGCACATTTAGTAATGGTAAAACGGCCAATCCAACAAGAATATATAACAATTGTAAATTTTTAAACATATGTAGTAGAGATTATTAGATCATTGTTCAGCAAATATTCACTACTTACCCCATCTCCATTGGAACTTCCCCATCCTTGTAACTGGGCTTGGCCATGTGACTTGCTTTTGCCAAAAGAATATGAACAGAAGTGGGAGATTGCCAGCGCTGAGCCTAGGCTTTAAGAAGCATTGCATATTTCCATTTGTTTTTCTGAGAGTTTCTAACCTCCATGATAAGAATATGTCCCAGGTAGGCATTACCCCTTCAGTGTAGGTTCCAGAATGACATGTGAAACAGACCATAGCTTAGGACCAAGTCCAGCCTATCTCCAATCCTCAGCCTAACACTAAGCCACTTCAACTGATCTGCAGACCTCTAAGTGAGAAACCTAAACAGTTACTGTTGTATGAGACTACAATATTGTGGTTGTTTGGTATCCAGCATAGCTGACTGATAGGATACCTAATAACAAAATTTCAACATAAATAAGATAAAATGTAGAATTAAAAGAAGAAATAGATCCACAATCAAAATGGGAGGTTTTAATACTGCATCTTTGATAACAATCTTATGGAACCAGCAGGCCAAAAATGAGTAAGTACATCTTGACCTCACTAACATACATACATCATTGTACCTGGCAACTACAGAATATGCATAGTTTTCAAATAAACGTGAAATGTTATCTAAAATTGACCAGAGACCAGGGTGTAAAACAGTTCTCAACAAATTTTAAAGGATTGAAATCATACAGAGTGTAATGTTGACTAACTGCCATCTGATTTAAGTAGAAATCAATAAAAATCCTTAAAGGTTTTGAAAATGAAAAATATATTTAAAATAACCCATGGGACAAAAAATAAAAACAAAAACAAACAAACAAATAACCCATGGGACAAAGAAGAAATCACAATGCAAGTTAAATTTGATGTAAGCATATCTGACTGCTTTTAGATTGGCATATACTAACATAGAAATCCTACAATCATCTTCTCTTGCTATTTTATTTATGTTTAATTATCTTGCCAGTTAGAAAGACAACATTTCTCTTCTGCAGTGATAATTTATAGTCAAAACACCTACCCACAGTCATAGGCTATTTTAATTGCTAAAGGCAAAAGAGAGAAAATACTGAAGGGTAATTATTACTTGGGCTAAGTGAAGGCTGAAAGACATTAATGTGCAGTGAATACATAAATGTTATTAGCAAAAATTACATTATTAAGTTAAAATGCAAGACTTTTCATTAAATGCTATTTTTTCAGTGTTTTATTTGGGATGTACCATTAATTTGACTCATCAGAATAGCCTATGGTAGATAAAAAGAGTCAATCAATCATTAAAAAGAAAAATAATAAAACAGTGATAATAAACAATGACTTAATGAATAGTCCTTTATGTTCAGAGTCAAGAGAATAAAATCATCCAGTGGAACAAATACAAGGAAATACAGCTTTGTATTATTAAATTCAATGTGACAATTTTGTAACAAATGATAACATCAATCCATTAAAGTAGTTAATTTGTGCATGTTTACTTGTTAATTTGTTTTGGTTTCACAGTGTTTTTTTACATCACAAGAATAAGGAAGTTATACCATATATTTTTAATTTTTATATTTTCTTAGAAAAGTTGTGGATTTACAGAACAATCATGCATAAAACACAGGATTCCAATATACAATCCTATTATTAACACTTTGTATTGGTTACAATTACATTTATTACAACTGTTGAAAACACATCTTATAATTATTCTATTAGCTATAGTCCATGGTTTAATTTAGGGTTCACTGTTTGTGTAGTGCAGTTCAATGGATTAAAAATTATTCGATTACCAGATATACAACCTAATATTTCCACTTTTAACCATATTCAGATATATTTTCAGTGCTGTTATATTCACAGTGTTGTGCTACCATCACTACATCCATTACCCAAACATTTCCATGGTTCCAAATAGGAATTTTGCACATTTTAAGTCTTAACTCCCTATTCCCTATCCCCACTCCATCCCCTGGTAACCTAAATTCTAGATTCTGACTCTATGAGCTTGCTAATTCTAATTATTTCATCTCAGCAAGATCATACAATATTTGTCCTTTTGTTTCTGGCTTATTTCACTCAATGTGATGTCTTTGAGGTTCAGCCATGTTGTTGCATGTATCAGAACTTCATTCCTTTTTACATCTGAATAATATTCCATTGTATGTATGTATGACATTTTGTTTATCCATTTATCACTTGATGAACACTTGGTTTGCTTCCATCTTTTGGCAATTGTAAATAGTAATGATATTAACATCAGGTGGAAATATCTGATTGTACCTGATGCAAAGTGAATGAAAGTCCCTGCTTTCATTCCTTTGGGGTATGTACCTAGAAGTGGGATTGCTGGGTCATATAGTAATTCTATACTTAACTTTCTGAGGAAATGCCAAACTGTTTTTCACAGCAGCTGCACCATTTTACATTGCCACCAGCAATAAATGAGTTCCGAATCTGCAGCCCCTCCAACACGTGAAATTTTCTGTTTTATTTTTTTTAATAGTAACCATTTTAGTGGATGTGAAATGGTATCTCTTTGTGGTATTGATTGGCATTTGCCCAATGGCTAATGATGTTGAACATCTTTTCATGTGATTTTTGACCATTCGTATATCTTCTTTGGAGAGATGTAGTTAAAGTCTTTTGTCCATTTTTTAATTGGGTTGTTTGTCTTTTTGTTCTTAAGCTGAAGGATTTATTTATATATTCTAGATATTAAACCTTTATCATATATGTGGCTTCCAAATATTTTCTCCCATTATGTAGGTTGTCATTTTACTTTCATGATAAAGACCTTTGTGACATAAAGTTTTAAAATTTTGTTGAGGCCCAGTTATCTATTTTTTTCTTTTGTTGCTTTTGCTTTGGTTGTAAAGTCTAAGAAATCATTGCCTAACATAATTTCCTGAAGATGCTTTCCTATGTTCTGGCTCTTATATTTAGGTCTTTGATCAGTTTTAAGTAGATTTTTGTATAAGATGTGAGATAGGGTTCTTCCTTTATTCTTTTGCAAATGGAGATCTAGTTTTTTTTTTTAGCACCATTTGTTGAAGAAGCTATTCTTTTCCAATTGGGTGGTCTATGTCAAAATCATTTGATTTTAAATGTAAGGGTTGATTTCTCAGTTCTCAATTCAATTCCATTCGTCTATCTGTCTTGTCCTTATGCCAATACCAAGCTGATTTTATTACTGAGACTTTATAATAAGTTTTAAGATTGGTAAGTGTCAGTCCTCCAACTTTGTTATTTTTAAGATGGCTTTGTCTGTTTGGGACCCCTTTTCCTTCTGTATAAATTTAATGATTGGCTTTTCCATTTCTTCAAAGAAAGTTCTTGGGATTTTGATTGGGATTGCATTGCATCTGTAAATTGCTTTGGGTAGAATTCACATCTTAATATTTTATTTTCAAATCCATGAACTGAGAATGTCCTTCCAATTTTTAAGTTATTTGATTTCTTTTAGCAATGTTTTGTAGTTTTCTGTATACAAGTCTTTTACACCCTTGGTTAGAGTTATTCCTAGATATTTCGTAGTTATTTGATGCTTTTAGTTGCTACTGTAGTGGAATTTTATTCTTGATATCTCTTTGAGATTGTGCATTGCTTATGTATAGAAGTATTCCTGATTTTTGGGTGCTGATCTTATACCCCACTAATTTGTTCAATTCATTTATTAGCTCTATTAGCTTTGTTGTGGATTTTTTCAGAATTTTCTGCAAATAGGATATTGTCATCTGCAAATAGGGAAAGTTTTACTTCTTCATTTCCAATTTGTATGCCTTTTATTTCTTTTTCTTGCCAAATTGCTTGGGCAAGATCTTCCTGTACAAAGTTAAGCAACAATGGTGACAGTGGACATCTTTGTCTTCTTTGTGATCTTGGAGGGAAAGCTTTCAGTCTTTCACCATTAAGTAGGATGCTAACTGTGTGTTTTTCATATGTTCACTTTACTGTATTGAGGAAGTTTCCTTTTATTCCCAGTTTTCTGAGTGTTTCCATCAATAATTGGTGTTGTATTTTGTCAAATGTCTTTTCTGCATCACTCGAGATGATTATGTGTTTTTTCCTTCATTCCATTAATGTCGTGTATTACAGTAATTGATTTTCTTGTGCAGAACCATCCTTGCATACCTGAGGTAAACCCCACTTGATCATGGTATATAATTCAATTCAGTTTGATTGTATTTTGTTGAGGATACTTGCATTTATATTGATAAGGGATATTGGTCTGTAATTTTCTTTTCTTGTGGCATTTTTATCTGGCTTTGCTACAAGTGTGTTATTAGCCTTGTAGAATGAATTAGCGAATATTCCCTCCTCTTAATGTTTTTTTTTTTTTTGAACAGTTTGAGCAGGATTCGTGTTAATTCTTCTTGCAATGCTTGGTAAAATTTCCCTGTGAAATGATCTGTACCTGGGCTTTTCTTGGTTGGGGGGGATTTGATTACTGATTCAATCCATTTACTTGTCTTTGGTTTGTTGAGATCTTCTATTTCTTCTTGAATGAGTGTAGGTAGTTTGTGTGTTTCTAGGAATTTGTCCATTTCATTTGGTTATCTAAATTGTTGGTGTACAGTTGTCCATAGTATTCTCTTAGAGTCCTTTTTTTAAAAAAAAAACTTTATTTTGTACATTTAATAATTGAAAACATAAGCAATTAAAAACTAAAAAGTAAACACAGATGAATAAATATATACATTTCTCAATTAAATGTAATGGATACATGTAAATTTTTGTTGTTGTTGTTTTGTTTTTTGTTTGTTTTTTTGTTTTTTTTTTGTGTGTGAATCAAACAATATATTACACAATATATTTGGTTCATAGTAATGCATTCATACAGTATTTGTCCTTTTGTGTCTGGCTTGCTTCACTCAACATAATGTCCTCCAGATTCGTCCATGTTGCCATATGCTTTATGACTTCATTTCTTCTTACAGCTGCATAATATTCCATCATGTGAATAGACCACAGTTTGTTTATCCATTCATCTGTTGATGGACACCTGGGTTGTTTCCAACTTTTGGCAATGATGAATAATGTGGCTATGAACATCAGTGTGCAGATGTCTGTTCATGTCACTGTTCTCAGTTCTTCTGGGTATATACCCAGTAGTGGTATTGCAGGGTCACGTGGCAAGTCTATATTCAACTTCTTTAGGAACTGCCAAACAGTCCTCCATAGTGGTTGTACCATCCTGCATTCCCACCAACAGTGAAGAAGTGTTCCTATCTCTCCACACCCTCTCCAACACTTGTACTTCTCTGTCTTTTAAATAGTGGCCATTCTGATAGGTGTGAAATGATATCTCATTGTAGTTTTGATTTGCATTTCCCTAATCGTGAGTGATGTTGAGCATTTCTTCATGTGTTTTTTTGCCATTTGTATTTCTTCTTCGGAGAAATGTCTGTTCAAGCCTTTGGCCCATTTTTTTAATTGGGTCATTTGTCTTTTTATTGTTGAGTTGTAACATCTCTTTATATATCCCGGATATTAAACCCTTATCAGATATGTGATTTCCAAATATTTTTTCCCATTGAGTTGGCCACCTTTTCACCCTTCTGACAAATTCCTGTGAGGTGTAAAAGTGTTTAATTTTGAGGAGGTCCCATTTATCTACTTTTTCTTTTGTTGCACATGCTTTGGGTGTGAGGTCCAAGAAACCACCACCTACCACAAGGTCTTGAAGATGTTTCCCTACATTTTCTTCCAGTAGTTTTATGGTCCTGGCTTTTATATTTAGATCTTTGATCTATTTTGAGTTGATTCTTGTATAGGGGTGAGATAGGGGTCCTCGCTCATTCTTTTGGTTATAGATATCCAGTTCTCCCAACACCATTTGTTGAAGAGACTGTTTTTTCCCATCAGCGTGGGCTTGGTAGGTTTGTCAAAAACCAGTTGACTGTATAGGTGAGGGTTTATTTCTGGATTCTCAATTCTATTCCACTGATCAATATGTCTATCTTTATGCCAGTACCATGCTGTTTTGACCACTGTAGCTTTGTAATATGTTTCAAGGTCAGGCAGCAAAATTCCTCCCACATTGCTCTTCATTTTAGAATACTTTTGGCTATTCGGGTGCACTTACCCTTCCAGATGCATTTGGTAATTGCCTTCTTTAATTCTGTAAAGTAAGCTGTTGGGATTTTGATTGGTATTGCACTGAATCTATAAATCAGTTTGGGCAAGATTGACATGTTCACGATATTTATTCTTCCAATCCAGGAACATGAAATGTCTTTCCATTTGTTCAGGTCTTTTTAAACTTCTTTTAGCATTGTTTTGTAGTTTTCTGCATATAGGTCCTGTACTTCCTTGGTTAAATTAACTCCTAGGTATTTGAGTCTTTTTGTTGCTATTGAAAATGGGATTTTCCTCCTGATTTCCTCCTCAGATTGTTCAGTACTAGTGTACAAAAACATTACTGATTTTTGCGTGTTGATCTTATATCCTGCCACTTTGCTGAACTCATTTATTAGTTCAAGTAGCTTTGTTGTGGATAATTCAGGATTTTCTAAATAGAGGATCATGTCATCCACAAACAGTGAGAGTTTTACTTCCTCTTTTCCTATTTGGATGCCTTTAATTTTTTTGTCTTGTCTAATTGCCCTAGCTAGAACTTCTAGTACAATGTTGAATAACAATGGTGACAGTGGGCATCCTTGTCTTGTTCCTGATCTTAGGGGGAAAGCTTTCAACCTTTCCCCATTGAGTATGATGTTGGCTGTGGGTTTTTCATATATGCCTTTTATCATATTGAGGAATTTTCCTTTTATTCCTATCTTTTGAAGTATTTTTATCAAAAAAGGATGTTGGATTTTGTTGAATGCCTGTTCTGCATCTATTGAGATGATCATGTGTTTTTTTTCCTTCAATTTGTTAATGTGGTATATTACATTGATTGTTTTTCTTATGTTGAACCAGCCTTGCATACCAGGAATAAATCCCACTTGGTCGTGATGTATAAGTCTTTTGATATGCTGTTGGATTCGATTTGCAAGTATTTTGTTGAGAATTTTTGCATCTATGTTCATGAGAGAGATTGGTCTGTAATTTTCTTTTCTTGTAGAATCTTTATCTGGCTTTGGTATTAGGATGATGTTGGCTTCATAAAATGTGTTTGGTAATTTTCCCTCCTCTTCAATTTTTTGGAAGAGTTTAAACAGGATTGGTTTTAATTCTTTTAGAAATGCTTGGTAGAACTCACCTGTGAAGCCATCTGGTCCTGGACTTTTCTTTGCTGGGAGATTTTTGATGACGGATTCGATCTCCTTAATTGTGATTGCTTTGTTAATTTCTTGTATTTCTTGTTGTGTCAGTGTAGGTTGGTTATGAGTTTCTAGAAATTTGTCCATTTCATCCAGGTTGTCTAGTTTGTTGGCAAATAGTTTCTCATAATATCCTCTTATGATTCTTTTTATTTCTGTGGGGTCATTTGTAACTTCCCCCCTTTCATTTCTGATTGTATTTATTTGCATCTTCTCTCTTTTTTTCTTTGTTAGTCTAGCGAGAGGTTTGTCCATCTTATTGATCTTCTCAAAGAACCAGCTTTTGGTTTTGTTGATTTTCTCTATTGCTTTTTTTTTTTTTTTTTTTTTTACCAGGAGGTCCCAGGTATCGAACCCGGGTCCCTCCATATGGGAGACGGACGCCCAACCAGTTGAGCCACATCCGACCCCAAAGAGCTGTTTATTTTTTTATTTTTTTATTTTTTTTTACCGGGAGGTCCCAGGGATCGAACCCCGGTCTCTCCATATGGTAGACGGACGCCCAACTTCTTGAGCCACATCCGTTTCCCATCTCTCTGTTGCTTTTTTGTTCTCATTTTCATTTATTTCTGCTCTAATCTTTATTATTTCTTTCCTTCTTTTTGCTTTTGGATTGGTTTGCTGTTCTTTCTCTAGTTTCTCAAGTTGTTCAGTTAAATCTTTGAGTTTAGCTCTTTCTTGTTTCTTAATATAGTCATTTAGGGCTATAAATTTCCCTCTCAAGACTGCCTTTGCTGTATCCCATAAGTTTTGATATGTTGTGTTCTCATTTTCATTTGTCTCAATATATTTACTGATTTCACTTGCAATTTCTTCTTTGACCCACTGAATATTTAGGAGTGTGTTGTTCAGTCTCCACACATTTGCAAATTTACTTTTTTCCTGTCTGTTATTGATTTCTATTTTCATTCCATTATGATCTGAAAAGGTGCTTTGTATAATTTCAATCTTTTTATATTTATTGAGAGCTGTATTGTGACCTAACATGTGGTCTATCCTGGAGAAAGATCCATGGGCACTTGAGAAGCATGTATAATCCACTGAATTTGGATGCAGTGTTCTGTATATGTCTGTTAGGTCTAACTTGTTGATCATATTGTTCAAGTTCTCTGTTTCCTTGTTGATCTTCTGTCTAGTTGTTCTATCTAATGATGTGAGAGGGGTGTTGAAGTCCCCGACAATTATTGTAGAAATGTCTATTTCTCCCTTCAGTTTTGCCCGAGTTTGTCTCATATATTTTGGGGCACCTAAAGATATTTATGTCTGTTATATCTTCCTGGAGGATCATCCCTTTTATTAATATATAATGGCCTTCCACATCTCTTATCACTTTTTTGCATTTGAAGTCTGTTTTGTCTGATATTAGTATAGCTACCCCTGCTCTTTTCTGTTTACTATTCGCATGGAGTATCTTTTTCCTACCTTTTACTTTCAGCCGGCTTGTATCCTTGTGTCTGAGGTGAGTTTCTTGTAAGCAGCATATGGATGGCTCATGTTTTTTTACCCATTCTGTCAGCCTGTATATTTTGATTGGGAAATTTAATCCATTCACATTCAATGATATTACTGAAAATGCACTATTTATTTCCTCCATTTTATTCTTTGGTTTTCATATGTCATCTTATTTTTGTCTTTCTTTTTACTCTTTTGGTTATCCTATCTGCTTTTCTTTCTTCTATACTCTCCTCCAAGCCTCTCTCTCCTGTCTTTTTCTTTCAGGTTCTAAGGCTTCCTTTAATATTTCCTGCAAAGATGGATTCTTTTTTGCAAACTCTCTTAGTTTCTGTTTGTTTGTGAATACTTTATATTCACCTTCATATTTGAAGGACAGTTTTGCTGGATAAAGAATTCTCGGCTGGCAGTTTTTCTCTTTCTGTTTCCTAATTGTATCATACCACTGTCTTCTCGCTTCCATGGTTTCTGAAGAGAAATCTGCACAAAGTCTTACTGGACGTCCTTTGTATGTGATCATTTGCTTCTCTCTTGCTACTCTGAGAATTTTCTTTTTATCTTTTACATTTGACATTCTGAATAATATGTGTCTTGGCGTAGGTCTATTTGGATTTATTCTCATTGGGGCACGATGTTCTTCTTGGACATGAAAGTTCATTTCTTTCGTGAGAGTTGGGAAATTTTCAGCTATTATTTCCTCAAATACTCTTTCTGCCCCTTTTCCTTTCTCTTCTCCTTCTGGAACTCCAATGACACGTATGTTCTTGCGTTTTGTGTTGTCATTCAACTTTTTGGGCCCCTGCTCAATTTTTTCCATTCTTTTCTCTCTCTGTTGTTTTCTCTCTTCAATTTTAGCTGCTCTGTCTACAGTATCACTTATTCTTTCTTCTATCATTTCGAGTCTGCTGTTGTATGCTTCAAATGTATTTTTTACTTCACCTATTGTGTCTTTCATTCCCATGAACTTTGTTACTTTTCTGTTTATGATTTCAAATTCTTCTTTATGTTCACGCAATGACTTCTTGATGTCATTGATCTCTTTAACTATATTCTCTTTCATCTCATTAATTTGATTTTGGAAATGTGTGCTCATCTCACTGATTAGTTCTCTCAAATTCTTCATCTCTTCTGGGACTTTGCTGTATTCCTTTTCTTGGGCCATGTCTTCTATTTTCTTAGTATGGCCCGTAATTTTTTGTTGGTGTTTAGGCATCTGGTTAGTTTGTATTTTACTTAGGTGCTCTATCTCTTTCTCTTTTATGGGGTTTTAGTGGCAGGAGGCTGTGAGTTACCACCGCTCTTTGATTTTTGGCTCAACCTTGATTGTTAGGATTGTTCTGCTAGTTGCTCAAAACTGGGCACTGGACCCAGTAATTGGTTGTAGAGTCGTTTCCTAAGGCCTTGGGCAGGGAGGCTATAGAGGCCAGGAAAAGCCTGTCTTATTTATTAATTTTCTTATGTGTACTTCCTTGGTCTGCCAGGAGATGGCGCTTGTTGGCTGCTCTCAATTCAATGCCTGGTCGGAGCGTATTTGTTGTGACACAGACCAGGTCAATGTGATAGAGCTTCCTGTCTGGGGGCTAGGAGCCCTGTGGTTCAAACTTTCTGAGACAGTGCTCCAGACTTCTCTCGTAGTGCCCCCCTTTTCCCAGCTGGGAAATATTTCCACTCCCTTCTGAATCCTCAACAATAAGTCCCTGTTAGTAAAGGAGGAGATTGGGAGGTTTGTATATCTTTAGCCCCTTGCAGGCTCCAAGGCAAACAATGGCGCAGCCCCACCCAGCCTGGAAGGGCTCTCGGGACAGGCCAGACCAAACCTGGGAGTCCAAAGCAGGGTCAGCCCCAGGCTCTCTCTCTCCTCTCCCATGGTGTCCTCAACAATTAGTCCAGGCTAGAAGAGAGGGAGGTTGCGAGGGTCGGATTTCTCCAGTCCTTTCTAGGCTCCCAGGGCAAACCGCAGTGTGGTAGGGTCTGTGGGGCTCCGCAGCCCAAATTTCAGGTCAGAACCTGAGTCAGCCTAAGGCTGTGTCCCTCTCTCACCCCTTTCAGGGAGTGGCAGATCCCTGAAGCCCCCTTTGTCTGTGGTCACAGGCCCAGAGGCCCGAGAATTCTGAAGAGTGTGGGGGAGGGTGCCGGCAGCAGCAGAAGCTGCTACTTGCAACTCACAGTTCTGTAGTCGCGATTTCCCTCTTTTGTCCCTCTCTTCTCTGGGTGGTGTGCAGCCTTCACCTGCTGACCTAAACCCTAGAAGATCTTTTTCGGGGCTGTTTCAGCTTGTCCTCTAGCTATTTTTCTGGAGAAGAGATTCCCGTGTCTTAAAGTCCGCCATCTTCCCGGAAGTCTCTTAGAGTCCTTTTTATTTCAGTGTGTTTGGTAACAATGTCTCCCATTTTATTTCTGATTTTAGTTATTTGGATCTTTTCTTTTTCTCTTTGTTATTTTAGCTAAAGATTTGTCAGTTTTATTGATATTTTCAAATAACCAACTTTTAGTTTTGTTGATTCTATTTTTTTTGTTCTCTATTTCATTTATCTCCATGCTAATCTTTGTTATTTCTTTCCTTCTCCTTGCTTCGGGTTTATTTTGCTCTTCTTTTTCTAGTTCTTCCAGTTTTGAAGTTAGGTCTCTGATTTGAAATCTTTCCTCTTTTTTAATGTAAGCATTTAGAACTATAAGTTACCCTCTCAGCAGTACTGTGCACTAGAGTGCACTGGAGGGAATGCACTTTCATTGTGCCGCACTTTTTATATAGCTGCGATATTGGTGATTGCAGTTTGAAAACACATTAAAAAATACCCTCACATATTCTTGCACCAGTGATTCTAATCTAATCAGATTTTGCTATGTTGTATTTTCATTTTCATTCACCTCAAATTATTTCTTAATTTCCCTTGTGATTTCCTCTTTAACCCATTGGTTGTTTAAGAGTACATTGTTTAATTTCCATGTATTTGTGAATTTTCCATTTCTCCCTTTGTTTTGATTTCAAGATTCATTCTGTTGTGGTTATAGAAGATTCATTGTATCATTTCAATATTTTCAAATTTATTGAGAGTTGTTTTGTGACCTAAGATATGGATGGTCTATCCTGGAGAATGATCAATGTGTGCTCAAAAAGAATGTGTAATGTGTATTTTGTTTTTATTCGGCAAAATGTCCTATATATGTCTGTTAGGTCTAGTTGGATTAGACATCGTTCAGGTATTGTATTTTCTTATTGATCTTCTATCTAGATGTTCTATCCATTATTGAAAGTGGTGCATAAAGCCTCCACTATTGACATAGAGCCATCAATTTCTCTCTTCAGATCAGTCAGTATTTCCTTCATGTATTTTGGGGCTCTGCTGTTATGTGCATATATATTTATACTTGTCCTGTCTTCTTGTTGGATTGATCTCTTTCTCATTATATAATGGCCATCTTTGTCCCTTGGACCTGTTTTTGACTTAAAGTCTATTGCATTTGATATCAATATAGTTCTCTTTTGGCTACTGCTTGCATGGTATATTTTTTTCATCCTTCCACTTTCAGCATATTGTGTCTTTGAATTTAAGGTTTGTCTCTTGCAGACATTTAGTTGGGTCATGCTTTTTTATCCATTCTGCCAATCTCTGCCTTTTGATTAGAGAATTTAATCCATTTATATATAGGTATTTTTTAAACAATTTATTGAAATGTATCATTCATACATGAACATACATAAACTATAAGTGTTCAGTAAACATCGTGAACTTACAAAACAAACATGCATAACATCATAAAGGCCTCCCACACATCACCCCCCCCAAACAACCTGCATTGTTGTGAAACATTTGTTAACAAATCATGAAAGAGCATCATCAAAGTATTACTACTAACTGTAGTCTGTGTCTTCCTCTCCTATACATTTTTTAAAAGGATTTATTTATTTATTTATTTACTTTTATCCATTTTTACCCATCCCCCTGTTTTTACTGTTTCTGTGTCCATTCACTGTCTGTGTCTGTTTCCTGCCCCCTCTTCTCATCCTTCTCCTCCTGTCTTAACTGGGATTCGATCCTCGGAATCTCTGATGTGGGAGAGAGGTGTCCTACCACCTGTGCTAGCTTAGTTCTTGTTTTTTTGGTGTGTCTCATCTTGGCTCTCCCTTGTGTTACTCTCCTGTAACGTCATCATCTTGCTGTGTGGCTCGTGGGGCCTGACAGGGCACCCGCTAATGGGGCCTGGCCACTCACATGCTCACCGGACTGAAGGCACACCCATGCACAGGGCCTGGTGGCCCACGTGCCTTCAAAATTTTTCTTTTTTAAATTTTTACCTAGAGGTCCCAGGGATCGAACCCAGGTCCCTCCATATGGGAGATGGATGCCCAACCATCCAAGCCATATATGTCCCCCTGCTATATCTCTTAAAGTTGACCAAAGATACCAAAGTTACAGTCTTTTCCCATACAGGATGGTCATATAATAAATCAGGCTTAGTTTATCACCAGCATTCTAAAAACCAGACCTAGGGAGAAAAACTACGTCTGGGGACACATGCATGGTTTCTAATATAGCAAATGTTTAGCCTACCCTGATTATCACAAAATCAGGTCAGGGAGAATATTTGCAGTCCATTTATATTTAGAGTCACTACATGCTTCACTTTCTTCTTCCATTTTGCTATTTAGACTTTTTAAGTCTTAAATCTTTTTTTTTTTTTTGGTCCCTTAATTCCTCCATTAATGCTTACTTTTATATTTATTTGACTTTTGGTGTTGTACCATATTGTGTGCCTTCTCATTTCTATGTGGATATATTTTTCATATATTTTACTTGTGGTTATGATGGGGTTAAATTTTAACACCCTAAATATATAAAAATTGTATTTGGTTTGATACCAACTTGATTTCAATAGCAGTTATTGTGGCCTTAAACTCCAGTAGCACTGTTTGATTCCTTTTTAAAATTTCTGTCTCTTTACTAAGACTCTCATGTTGCTCATGCATTGTTTTCCTGATATCCTTTAGTTCTTTTTCTGTATTTTCCTTTATCTCCTTGAGCATTTTAAGATTTTTTTTTAAGTCTTTGATCTGTGCGTACATTGTCTGATCTTCCCTGGTGTTTTCTGGAGAGCAGTTTCCTAACTCCATCTTTTCCAGCCAGAGCAAGGCCAGGGACCCATGAAGGAGATGCAGACTGGCTCCAGATTGCTTGGGTAGGGGCTCAGGAGCTACCAGGAGCTCCTTCCAAAGTTCCCCAAAGCTGCGCTTTCTTGATCTGTCCAAGAAATACAGCCCTTCAACTGTCGCCCGCATCTCTGAGGAAGCATCACATCTTTAAGTCTCCTCAGCTGCCTTTGTCCAAAGCAGGTTGGAAAAATGACTGCCTTCAGAACCAGGCCCCCAGAAATTTGAAGTTCCAAATCAAATGCTAAAAAAAAAAAAAGAGAGAATAAAAATGAAAGACAATAAACAAACAAACAAAAGGAAACAACAACAAAACAAAACATAGCAGTGATCTGCTATGCTCACCCCTATCTTGGGGAAGTGGATTCTTATTTCCCTTCCTGTCAACACTTAGCAAGTGGGAGGTTGGACTCCATAGCATCCTGCCATGAGAGTGAGGGATGGACACTGGTGACCGCCACATGGAGAGGGCAATTTACTGAACTTTACCATAATTTACCAGCTCCTTCCTCCTGCTCTTCCATGGATGTTGTACAGTGTTCTAAATTTTTCAGAATAGTTGTTTCAGCCATTTTCTGCCTGTTTAATAGTTGCTCTGGTGGAAGTACTGAATCCTGGAGCTCCCTACTCTGTCATCTTCCCACAATCCTGTGGAAGTTATATCTTGTTTTGTTTCTGAATATATTTTTAAAAATCTTATCTAAAAATAATGTAAGGTGACACTGACAGCCTGAAAAGGTTTTTAATTTAAAAGGAATATGTACACTTTTCTAGTTTAAAGAGCACAGCCAAGTGAATGTATGTACATATTGAGTATCTACATAGCATGTGGTATTTGCCAACATATCAGAAATATTATAGAAATGGTATATATCACAATTTCCATGATTATTTATTTTTCTTGCCAGCAATATCACTTGGAAGACATAATAAAAAATAGATTTTATTTATATTATCAGTAAAATTTTTAAAAAGTGAAACTAATCTTAAACTATAAACATGTAGAATCAGTACGAAGAGAAACAACATATCTCTCTGCTAAGTAGAAGATCTCAATGAATAGATGCTTCATTTTCCTAGTCATAAAACTGAATAGTGCAAAGACATTTGTTCTTCCCAGGCACTGGCACAAGTGGTAGTGGTCTAGGATCACTGCAATACTTCTCATGCCAGTGCTCTTGGCAATTTGTGGAAATTGAGAGATCATGTTTAGAGAACCAAGAAACATCCCTGGGGTTGGCAGAAATGAAGACAGATCTTTGGGAAGGGGACCAACACCTAATAGTAGCTTATAGAAATAAATGACGAACACCCAAATGAGAACAAAGTTTATTTATTCAGAGCTTGCTATAGTAGTGGAGTCAGCAACTATCATTTACGTTTGGCAGAGACTGAAAGGCAGGCAGAGGAGTGGGAAAGCTTTTAGTGGAAAAAAGAGACTGGTTGCTGTAGGCATTGGGGAGGTGGGGGCAGGATGATTAGAAGCAGGACATCCTACGTGACTGGTTAGGGGAGCGTGTGTGGCTTTTACTGGTTGGTCATAAATTGGAAGTGGGGGCAAAAATTAAGGAAGCTGTTAGTTGTCAGTCAAGTCATGGCTGTTTAGGGTTGATTGTTCAGGGATTGTGGTTTGACTTCCTGAGATCTTTGCCCTAGATAACAGCCAGCTTCCTAGACTAATTGCTGCAGATTTTGTCTGGAATTTTCTGGTCTGGTTACTGCTGATAGTGGGTCAGGGTTTCCTGGTCATTGTCCATTTGTATATTTATTCTCTCAGGCTGATGAAAGGAAACTTCCTACCCCCAATTACTTACCTAAACAACCTACAATGTAGACCAGTACTTAAGCACAAAGAGGTCAATCACAATTATTATTTATGATAAAAAAACTCTGACAAAAGGTCTGGCTGTTCTGTAATTATGGAACAGTTAATATAAACCCAAATTAAATGGAATCATCCCAGACTCTTGTTTTTTCCCTCATTCATCAGCTCTGATAGGATACAGAGTTTTCTTTATTCTACCTTCTAAAAATATCTCAGATGAGATATATTTAAAGATGGAGTTCCAGGGATATCAGATATTCTGAATGAGGTACTAATTGATTGATTATGTTCTTTACCACAAACCCTTTTTTTCTGAAGGAATAAGAACGTTTGTTTACTTCCTAAATAAACTAATCTAGAATTGAGTACAAAAGATATAGAAGATTAATTTATGTTTCTTAAACAATTGATATGAGTGTATACCGCAGCATAATACAGCTATTGACTTACACATTTTATTGAGTACTTAAAAATGAGATTCTGATATATATATCGATAAAATATAAAATGCTTCTCTATTACCTCTTTTATTTCTACCATTTTTCCTTTTCCATTGAGTTTGTAATTATTTTTAAATTAGAGATCTAATAGTAAAAATATGCCCAAGGTAAAAAATATCTAGTATTCCTAGGTACCATTTATTACTTTGAATTTTATTTATTACTTTTAGTTTGTAATTAAAAAAAAAAACAAAAAAGGAACATTTACTCAGACTGTCAGGTAAAAGCATAAATATACACTTTGTGTATATCATTGGAGGGAACATGTAGATCAATATAAATTATTGGCATGTGCATTTAGTATTAACCACACATAGTTGATATAAAAATATTAATTTGGTCTAGTGAATGTATATCAACCTTACTCCAAAAAGGAACTGCTGTACTTGAATGGTACTTGCCCACTAATCTCAAAAGTCAACACTCAAAATGTCAGTGATAAGGTTGGGAAGCCAGGAGAGGTCTGAGCCAGAATTGGGTTAGGCCTGATGGGAATGGAAGGTATCAAGATTTCTTTTGGTGAGGAGGTGGCTTCTATTTCTGACACTATAGCAGATTAATTAGCTCAGACAGCATTCTTAGTTGAAATAACTAATATGTTGCATTTAAAAAAATAAATGGGTTTCAAGTTGACATTGAAGGATGGACTCTTCAGAGCTCAAAAATGAAGTGAAAGCGGAAACCCTAGAAGTCAAGCAGGCACCAAAACCAGGTTGATGGTTGCACAGGATACAGGGGGCAGGAGATGTACTCTGGAGACCTAGGTGAAAGAGTCTAACAGGAGAATCCTACAAGGAGAATTCCAACAGAATGAGGTTGATGCACATTTGCTTGAATAAATCCCAGAAGCAGTCTAGCTTAGCAACTCTGAATATGGAGTCTGGGTCAGACTGCCTGCTTTTAAATCCCAGCTCTTCCACTTTTTAGGTGTGTGAACTCGTGCTTCAGTTTCTTCATCTGTAAAATGAGGATCATAATAATATCTATCTTATAGAGTGGTTTGGAGGATTAAATTATACAGTTCATCACCAATCTACTGTCATTTGAAGAATTCTAAAGGATGAAATTTGGACATGAGAGTCAGATATTCTAAATGAGGTGGAAGATCTGAGATGCAAAAAGAAATGGTGAATATCCATGGGATATAAGCCCTCTCTCACTTGGAGGTGGAGTGGACATCACCATCCTAGTCCCCTCAGGATTGGGGGAAGAACTATGGACTAGAGTGGACTTGATGGTATTCTGTTGTACACATATGGTGATTCTAGCAATGGAAGAAATTATAACAATGAGGTGGAGCCAGTGGCCACTTGACACTTTTGGGGCAGGGAGGGGACGAGCAGTTGAAATACAGGGGCTTCTTTGGGATTTGGAGGTTGTCCTGAGTACCACTGTGGCAAAGGATGTAGGCACACACCACTCAGAACTGTGTGGGAGAGAGTGTGGTCTACGATGTGAACTGTGGTCTATGGTTAGTGGCAAGGCCCCAGGATGTGTAGGTCCATTGAGGGTGGTGGGCCACACTTGTGGGAGATGTTTGTGTGGGATGTGGTGGGAGGAGTGGGAGGTGGGCAACATGGGAATCCCAGTGGGTTCCGTGTAATATTTTAGGTAATCTAAGCACCTGTTAAAATATATTTATATATATATAAATAACATTTTTGTAAGCAAATGCACATATATGCATATATAATTATATGTCATTTTACAAATATTGCTATGTATTGTGAAAATTTTGATTTTTACCCACAATAAAAAATAAAAAATAATAATAATAATAAAAAGAAATGGTGAAAAAATACGGCAACTATATGGGTAAATTAAAAAAAGACTATAAACTATCTATAATGTCTGATTTGTGGGGGAGAAAGGAAAAAACAAAAATACTGGGTAGGAATAGATATAAGTTGGGGATAATATTGATTGGATTTAAAGTGTTTTATAGTCTTTCATTGTTTTGGAGAAGGGTAAATATACTAGCTTTAGACTTTGTTAAGTAGCATAAACATGATAAAAATGTAGGATAACCACCAGAAGAATAGACAAACAGAGGGAAAAATGGAATGGGAAAAAGAATGAGAAAGAAAAGGAAGGTACAGAAGATGCACGACAAATAAAAAGCACCTAAAAGGAAGAACTGGATCCAAATATATCAATAATTACTATAATGATGGAACTCTCCTTTTAAAAGACAAGAATTTTCAGATTAGATAAAATACCCAAAATGCAACTCTATGCTGCTTAAAAAAGACATATCTGAAACACAAGAATAAATAATATCAAGTGAAAGAAGCAAGTCATAGAAGAGTATATACAGTGTGATTCTATTCATATAAAGTTCAAAAATAGGCAAAATTCTGGCATGGCAGAATATGACCCGTTGACAAGTCTGGAACAAGACCTTCTCATTTAAGACTGAAATCCAGCTGCTGTCTTTCAATGAGACTTGTAATTACATTTTTGGTCTTTATTAAGATATGCTGTACTTGATGGTTTAGGGGGGTTAATGGCTGAGTCACCCTACATCGCATCGCCCCGGTCTGCATGGAATGACAGGAGGGAATCAGTGGTGTGGGGTGGTTACCCCCTGAGTTGTGTGATTTTACTATCAAACTAGAAAACAATAGTCTTTTCCAATGGCTGATCTTTTACCACTCCTTTGCTGGGGCCTACCCATCCCCTAAAGGATGGCTATGGACTTATGGACAAAACAGGTGGCCGTATCTGCCCTGTAACTGGATCAGATGATGCACGTGGGGACAGCCATATGCCCCGCCAACCTATATGATGCATTACCCCATACTCCTAGTAATTGGGAAATGGTCAAGGCTAGATATAGAGTAAAGCTGCCCTGGTGGTTCTAACCATTGGCTGTTTTAGTGCCAGATGGAGATGCAATTGCCACTGAAAAACACATAACTGCTTTAGCCAATCACACTGCTCAAGCCCTTAATGACTCCAAGGTAGCAATTTCCTTACTACACAAAGAAACTACCCAGCTATGAAAGATAGTTTTACAAAATAGGATGGCTGTAGATATTCTTACAGCAGCAAAAGGTAGGACCTAAGCCCTCATTAAGGCTCAATGCTGTGTATATGTTCCTGCTCACTCCTATGATATTTCACAAAATTTAAATCATATGCAAGAGCACATGCAGCACATTGGTAAATTAGCTATTGACCCCCTATCTAATTGGTCGAATTCCCTTTCTTGGCCCTGGCAACATGTTTTTGTAGGTACTAGCTTTTGGTGGAGGGCTCCTATTATTCTGTTGTTTTTATACTGTTGCTGTGGAATGTGGATGCAGTGCTTGTCCTATTGTCAACATAGGCTGCTGCGTAGGGGTGGATTGTGGGGACCCCAGGCCTGGGCTCCCCTTAAGCCCACAGCATGCAGCTGCCTACATGACCTAGACATAAGTTAAAGGTTAACAACCCTCCATGGAGGGGGAAAAAAAAATATAGATGGTATCATAAACCGTAATGTCCTCGGAGCGGAGTGGTGATAGTATCACCAGACCCCATATGTGCTGTCACGGGACCCTAGCAGGAACTCTATTCTCATACTCTATGGAATGTCTTTGTTCTGAAACTCTTATATTAGCCCTCATTTTCCCGCCTCTTTGTGGAGTGCTACTGCCATCACCGGAGACTCTACTATTCTTTTTTTTTTTTTAAGATTTATTTATTTATCCCCCCCCCATTGTTTCTGTGCTTGCTGTCTGCTCTCTGTGTCCATTGGCTGTGTGCTCTCTGCCTCTGCTTGTCTTCTCTTTAGGAGGCACCAGGAACTGATCCTGGGACTTCCCATGTGGAAGAGAGGCACTCAATCGCTTGAGCCACCTCAGCTCCCTGGTTTGTTGTGTCTCTCTTTGTCTCTCCTCTTTGTCTCTTTTTTTGTTGTTGTTGCATCAGCTCTCTGCGCAGGCCAGCTCGCTGCATGGGCTGGCTCACCTTCACCAGGAGGCCCCGGGAAACGAACCTTGGACCTCCCATATGGTAGATGGGAGTCCAATCGCTGGAGCCACATCTGCTTCCCTCTCTACTGTTCTTAAGTCCAAATAAAGCTCGTGTCTGACAAAAAAAAAAAAAAAAAAAAAAAAAATGGCAAAACGCAACAGTCTTATTTAGGGATAACAGATAAGTGCTAAACTCTAAATAAAAGCAAGGGAATGAGTACTGTGCAATTCAGGACAGTGGCCACCTCTGGGGAGAGGAAAAGAGCAATATGGGAAAGGGGGTGGAGATACATATGGGGCTTCCAAGGCTCTAGAAATGTTCTATTTCTTAAGTCAGGGGATGAAGACACAGTTGATGGATTTATTTTTATTCTTTAAGCTATACTTGCAATTTTTCATGTATGATATATATATATTTTATGCTTAAAAAAAAGATTGAGAGGGGCCTGGAGTCCTCAAGGAAGAATGGGAAAAATGTACTTGTGGCAAACTTTAGAGAAGCAAGAACTCATTCCCTGGCAACCAGGTCAGGGAACAGACAGTTCTCAGTGGAAAACCCTCATATATTAAGTGCTGTCTCATGTGGACTCTGGTCTCTGTCATAGCTTCAGGGATCTTTGGGACGAAGCGGTGACCTCTAGCCAGCTCTGACTGGGAACACTGGCTGTTTGGTGTCCTCAGGTGCCCTCAGGTGAGGTGAATGATGTGCCTGAGAGTCACTCTAGAGCATCTGTTTCTTAGTCTGATGCTGTTGTAGCCCCTGCAAGGTCTTTTAGAATGATGGCTCCCGAATGGTGGTAGAAGAAATAGGCAGGACCTGTTTGCCTTTGGTGAAGTCCAGATTTTGTTGGAGTTTTTTTTTTTTTTTTAATTCTTTCTGTTCTCTTTTAGTCTTGTACAGGGGAACAGATCATAAGATCACACAATCAAATGTTCTTATCCTGACTACTTTGCTGACCAATTCTCTCATTTAATAGATTCTTAATTTTGAGAAGTCAATCATCAGTTTGCCCTTCATCAAAGACAGAGCTCTCAAACATCAGTTGGCCTAAAACAGTGTTTCTCAAGCTTGAGGATGATCCTAGGCACCTGGTGGACAGATTGCTGAGCTCCTCCACCTCTAGAATTTCTGACTCAGTAGGTCTGGAGCAGGGCTGGCAAATCCACCTTTCTAGTAAGCTTGCAGGTGACCCTGATGCTGCTGATTTCGGGATGACATTTTGAGAACCGCCTACCTAAAATTACTTTTTACTCTAAGGGTGTTTCTGAAGGTGCCTCCTTGTCATTCTCTCGTTGAACACCACATGAGACTCCCTGCCCTCAGGAGCATATTTGCTGCCTCACCATCCTCTGCAGAGCTGCCTTTGCCTCTTGGTTCTTGAGACTGTAGATGAGGGGGTTTAGCAGGGATGTGATCACACTGTACTGTATGGAAACCACTTGCTCCAGGACTGATCCTGAGGGGGGCTGCTGTACCTGAATAGAGCCATCCCATAGAACAAGAGCACCATGGTGAGGTGGGAGGAGCAGGTGGAGAAGGCTTTGCCTTGGCTCCCCGAGGAGTGAGTGCTCAGTATGGCAGAGATGATTTTGGAGTAAGAGAAGAGGATCAGGGAAAGCATCAGTAGCCCCAGAAATACACTCGGTCCAGACATAAGGAACTTGTTGGCAGTGGGGACAGTAGCAGGACAGAGGAAAGAGTGAAGGCAGCTCACAGTTGAAGTAGAAGATGACATTGGACCCATAGAAATGTAACTTGCGGATGAAAAGATTATTCACCTGTGAGTTCAGAAACCCCATCACCCACGCTGCACTGACCATCGCAGAGCAGAGAGGCCCGTTCATGACCACGGTGTAGAGCAGAGGATGGCAGACGGCAGCATAGCAGTCGTACGCCATGGCAGAGAGCAGGCAGCTCTCAGTGCCCCCAGAAAGAATGAAAAAGAAACTCTGGGTGAGGCAGCCCCACACAGAGATGGTTTTCTTTGAGACTGGAAGTTCTGTAGCATCTTGGGCACAGTGACTGAGGAGCAGCAGATGTCTAGGAAAGACAAATGTCCAAAAAGAAGTACATGGGCATGTGGAGGCAAGACTCAGCCCTGATCACCAGCAGCATCACCAGAGTCCCCATCAGGGTCAGGAGGTAAATCACCAGGAAGAGCACAAATTGCAGAGCCTGAACGTGGGGTCGTCAGACAGCCCGAGGAGGATGAACTCAGTGAAGAGTGTTCATGGTTGTTCATAAATTCCATCTCTAGAAAGAAATCAATAGTGTTTCCTGTAAGTTTTAGTAATCTGAATCATTTCCAGTGATCAGATCTCCACACACCAAAACTTACCAGGTAATACTTCTTACATTTTAAAAATAGAAGAAGAAAACTGAGACTGAGAAATTGCAGTTGTGACTTCCAGGATTTCTGCCTTTTGGTCCTCCTAATGGTTCTAACAATTTTTTTTTTACTCCCTAATGTATATATATATTTTATTAGATAAGTTGTGAGCTTACAAAACAATCTTGTGTAATGTGCAGAATTCCTGTACATCATCCCTCCACCAACACCTTGCATTGATGTGGAACATTTGCTACAGATTATGAAAGAACATCATCAGAATATTACTGCTGACTATGGTTCATAGCTTATATTTGGTAGATTTTTTCCATACACTCCCTATTATTAACACCATGTATTAGAATTGTACATTTGTTACAGTTCATGAAAGAACACTTTCATATTTGTACTGTTAGCCACAGTCCATCTTCCACCACGTGGTTCACTGTGTTATACAGTCCCATGCCTTGTACCATACATCCAAAGTGTATACTCAGTGGCTCTCACTTTCATCAAAGAATTGTGCAGTCAACGCCTCAGTAAACTTTTGGACGTTTTCCTTAGCCCAAAGGAAAAAATCCTATACCCCCCTATTAGTGACCTTTAGTGTATAGTATCTTTGATTTTGATGCAAGAATATTAAATATTGCTGTTAACTATGGCCCATAAGTTACATTAATTGTATTTTTCCCATGTATCACCATAATCTTACCACATTATAATAGTGATGTACATTTGTTCTAGTTCATAGAAGAACACTCTTGTGTTTGTACTATTATCCAAAATCCTCATCCACCTCTGGATTCACTATGTTATTCAGTCCCTTGATTAGCTTTCTTTCAATTGACATTTACATCCCTAGACGACCCCTTTCAATCCCATTTATAAACCAGCTGTGTTAGTTATACTCATTATAATGTGTTACCATCAACTCTATCCATTTCCACATTTAGTTCTCATTAATTTTGTCAGTGAATAGAACAAATATCTTTGGAACCTAAATCAGGTTACATGCTTTGACTATACTTAAGAGAACAAGGAAACGGGATGCTTCCAAAGTGATTGCTTTGGAAATGAGAGCTATTTAGTTGCAAACCTTTTTGTATTTAGGTTTGGATCTTAAAGCCAAGAACTACAGAACTTACCTTCCTGTCTTGACATTGTGAGTTTTGGATAAAGAAGTGGAGTGGGGCCTTGAAATTATGCTGATGGAGGTTTCAAGGGGCTTTCCAAACATTTCAGGATCCCTTTAAGGCAGGGGCTCTTAACCTTTTTTGTTCCACGGACCACTTTGCCAGTCAGGTGAAAAACATGGACACCTTCTCAGAATGTAGCAGCAGATAGTTTTATGACACTCAACATTGACGTATCTTTAAATTAAATTTTAGTATTATTCAAAATTAATTCAAGCTCATGATCCCCTGAAATCTTTCCACGGATCCCTTGGGGGTCCATGGACCCTTGGTTAAGAACCCCTGCTTTAAGGGTACCTCCAAATTTCTCAACCGCATGTTAAGAAAACCTGAAAAGTATTTGTGGGATTGGGTGGGAGTCCCTCAGGAAAGGTTGCTCCCTCCGCAAGGCAATGAAGTGATGCACTTACAGCATCTCAGAGCAGGGAGATGAAAGCCCAAAGAGATGAAGTGACTTTCTCTGCTCCCAGTCTAGTGTTTTTTTCTACCACAGTATACCCAATAGGCAGGCAACGAACAGTCATTTAAAGTATGAGTATGTTAAGAAGTTTATGAGATTTTCCTTTAGTAGCTGTATCTTAAACATAACACTCTGCTTAATGTGCTTAAAATAATAATAATAATTAACAAAACCCTTGGTCTGAGTACTGAAGGCTATGTGAACTTGAGCAAGTCATTGAACTCTTCTCAAAGTGAATTTTTACATCTACAAAATGAGGAAGGTTATATCTGTTTCACATGACTGACAAGTTGATATGAACTTCTTCAGATATGTTTTTGAATGGTTGAAGGCAAATTTCAGGAGTTAACTCTGATACTAATCTCCCTACTTTGAAGACCTTGATAAATCACCTTAATCTTACTTGGTTTTAGCTCACAACCTGTTAATCTAATGCTCAATAAGTGTTTCATTTCTTTACCTTCATCTTTTAATTGGTGTTATTGTCTTTACTGTCTCAAAAATGTTTAAGCCATGACTTTTTAAAAAAAGAAATTGGTTTTATTGATACAAATTAATAAAGCATACAAGTTATCCAAAGTGTACAATCAATGGTATTTGGTAAAATCACATAGTTGTGCATACATCACTTCAATCATTATTAAGGCATTTTCATTATTTTAATAATAATAATAATAAACAAAAAACAAGCAAACAAACAAGAAAATTCCTTACCTCTCAATCTTTCTGTTTCCCCTGCTATACATAGCTGCTATTTCTGGCTAGTCTTGTACAATGATTTGTTTGTTTGTTAAGCAATATTATTGAGATATAGTCACATACCATATGATCTATCCAAAATGTATAATCAAGTGATTTTTTTTAGCTGTTAAAAAGTCCTTTATTGTAAAATTGTAAAATAAATAGAAAAATAGATGGAAAGAAATTACGAATTTTAAAAGAGAGTGCAAGGCCAGGTTAGATTTAATATAATTGATTGTAAAAATTAGATAGCATAGCAATAAACCTTTATAAATGTATATAAAAATTCAAGTATAATAGAAATTAATTATAACATTATTCTAAGTTTTATATTACAGCTCTAACTATTGGGCATAATAATATCTAAGAATGAAATAAAATGTTGGTTTAGTTATTTAATTTCCGTTCAGGCTATAATTCTTTCTAGATAATCAAATTCTTATCTGAGAATTCTTCACATCTTATTGGAATGAATTACAGCAGATAACAATTTGCCAACTCATAATTTTATGGGGCAGAAAACCTCAAAATCTTGTTCACAATAGTAATGCTAAATCATTATTAATCCAGATAGATTATTTTAAAGAGTATGAATAAGAAAGGGTTAAAGAAAAATGAAGTATACTAAAATATATTTTTTCTCCAGTCCTCCTCAATTAAAAGGAAGTGTTTATTTTGTATGAAAAAAATTACAGAATACTGATCACAGGAACAATTTGCCAGTTGCACTGAGTAATTACTGTTCATATACTATAATGTTGTTATTTTACATTTATCTGGTCTACTCCAGCTCTGTTTTGGTTACTATTTGCATGGAATATCTTTTTCCAAACTTTCACTTTTAACCTGGTTGTGTCCTCATGTCTGAGGTGGGTGTCTTGTAGACAACATATATACAGCTCAATTTTCTAATCCATTCTATCAGTCTATGTCTTTTGATTGGGGAGTTCAATCCATTAACATTCAGAGTTATTACTGTAAAGGCATTACTTATGTCAGCCATTTTGTCCTTTGGCTCTCTGTTGTCATATCATTCTACTGTCTGTCTTCTTATCCTTTAGTTTACCATTCCTAATAATCTTCATTTCTAAACTCTTCTCCAATCTTGCCCTTGTTTTTTTCCTTTCAGACTGCAGCACCCCCTTTAGTATCTCTTGCAAATCTGGTCTTTAGGTAACATATTCTATCAGTTTTTGTTTGTCTGTGAAGACTTTGAAGGACAGCTTTGCTGGATACAGAATTCTTGGCTGGCAGTTTTTCTCCTTCAGTATCTTAAATACATCATACCATTTTCTTCTTTCCTCCATGGTTTCTGATGAGAGGTCAGCAATTAATCTTATTGAGTTTCTCTTGTATGTGGTGCTTTGCTTTTCTCTTGCTGCTTTCAGAATCCTTTCTTTATCTCTGATATTTGTCATTCTGTATAGTAGGTGTCTTGGGGTACGTCTGTTCAGATTTATTGTTTGGGGTGCGTTGTCCTTCTTGGATATTGATATTTATGTCCTTCATAAGGGTTGGGAAGTTTTCGGTCATTATTTCCTCAAATATATTTTCTACCCCTTTTCCAGTCTATTGTCTGTCTGGGACATCAATAACACAAATGCTTGTGTATTTGGTGTTGTCATTCAGTTCCCTGAGACTCTGTTCCATTTTTTCCATTATTTTCTCCTCTGTTCTTTCTTTTCCAGTTCAGATGTTCTGTCTTCAAAATCACGAATTCTGTCTTCAAGAAATTAAAATCTGCTTTTATGTGCCTCTAACATATTTTCAATCTCATCCATTGTGTCTTTCATTCCCATAATGTCTGTTACTTTTCTTTGCAGTTTTTCAAACTGTTCTTTATGCTTTTCTTGTGTCTTCTTAATATCTTTTATTCTTTAGTCATGTTTTCTTTAAATTCTTTGAAGTGATTTAGGAGAGTTGTGTGATTGTCACTGATTAATTGTTATTAAATCCTATATCTCTTCAGGATATTTGGTTTGCTCTTTTTTTTTTTTTATTGTGGGTAAAAATCAAAATTTTCACAATACATACCAATATTTGTAAAATGATATATAAATATATATTCATATATGTGCATTTGCTTACAAAAATGTTATATATATTTTTTTATTTTTATTTTTTAAAGGTGCTGAGATTACCTAAATATTACATGGAAACTACAGAGATTCCCATGTTCCCCACCTCCCACACCTCCCACAACATCCCACACAAACATCTCCCACAAGTGTGGCCCATCACCCTCAATGGACCTACACATCCTGGGGCCTTGCCATCAACCATAGACCACAGTTCACATCGTAGACCACACTCTCTCCCACACAGTTCTGAATGGTGTGTGCTGATTTAAAATGACCTACATCCGTCGCCACAACAGAACTCAGGACAACCCCCAAGTCCTGATAAAGCCCCTGTATTTCAACTGCACATCCCTTCCCTGCCCTGAAAGTCCACCTCACTGTTATAATTTCTTCCATTGCTAGAATCACCATATGTGTACAACGGAACACCACTAAGTCCACTCTAGTCCATAGTTCTTCCCCCAGTCCTGAGGGGACTGGGATGGTGATGTCCACTCCACCTCCAAGTGAGAGAGGGCTTATATTCCATGGATATGGTGGGTGGGATTATCCTGCCTGCAGCTGCAGGCTGTCTCCATTCCCTGGGATGACCGTTACCCATTGTTGTTTACTCTCCAGGTGACTTGGATGAGTCCATTGAGCTGTAGAGTAGGAGTTGCAGCTCCACTGAGATTCCACGCACACCTGGCACATAGGTAGCCCAGAGGCTCCAGTCTCTGGAAGGACACCTAAAAACTCCAGCATCACATATAGGTTCGAATAGAAGGAACTGATGGACCATGTACAGGGAGGACTTATTTGAGTCCAATTCTGTCACTTTCAGGAGCACAGATTCCAAAATAGAGCCCACTGATAAGGCGTTAGTCTCTGGGGCTAACCCCCTTATATAGGACCTGGGTGTCTGCAGAGCCCTCAGGAGCCCCTTTGTGTGGGGTGATGTGCACTTTGGTGTTCTATGAGCTCCTACTGAGGTGTGCGTAAGAGTTACCTCTGGGATGACCTCCCGACTCTCTTTGAAGTCTCTTAGCCACTTCAACTCATTTGTCTTTATCCTTTCCCCCTTTTATTCAAGGTCTTTTTCCAGTTGTGTTGCCAGTTGGCACTTGGTATTAATCCCTCGTTGCCAGGGAAGCTCATCCCCGGAGTCATGTCCCACGTTGGGGGGAAGGTAATGCATTCATATGCTGAGTTTGGCTTAGAGAGAGGCCACATTTGAGCAACAAGGAAGCTCGCAGGTGGCAACCCTTAGGCACCCTGTAACAGTAAGCTAAGTTTCAGTTACAAGAGCAAAGACTCATAAGGGTAGTCATCAACAACAAGAACTCATCAGTGGGCCATCCTCTTTTGACAGACACTGTCCCTGCACTCAGAAGACTGTTGCTGCTCCCTTGGAGAATGTGGCAGATCTCTCCAGGCCAGGAATTCAGATTCCCTCATTTATTGAGTGATTGTCCACCCACCGTGACCGTGCCCCATCCTTTGATCATTTGAACAATTTTGTATATCTTTCATGTATATTCAGATGAACTTACTCCCATGAATCCCCACTCCCAGACACCCCCCACCAATAATCCTCTGCAGCACCCATTGTAACTCTTCTGTGATCCAAATCTTCCCTGAACATGTAGCCCATATAATAATCAAATACACTTAATAGGAAAAAGAAACAACAATGATAAGTTTAAATGCAAGAAATAAACACAAGGAAACTCAGGAAAAAAAGAAACAAAAAAACAATAAACAAAACAAAATATAATTAGTGGATTGGGACATTCAAAAAAAATGGAAAAACAAAACAAAACAAAAGAGATGCCTTTAAAAAAATTATTCTTTTTTCCTTTTATCACTGTATTATCGGATGTCTGGTGTACTGTGACACCTTCCCCCTCTCAATCCCCAGTGTCTCCCAAATTTTCATTTAATTTTCAGAGAAGTTTTAGGTCACAGCAAAGCCACACACGGAATACCAGAGGCTCCCAGATACGAAACCAACCCCCCCTTCCCCACCCCATATTAAAACCCTTTTCTTTTTGGATGTTAGGATTGTTATAACTGTTATACAGATAGCAAAATATAGCAACTAAACATTGTCAATGGTTTACAGTATAGTTTACAATTTAGATGATACAGTTTAATAAGTTTTGATGATATTTACCATGTCCTATGTCCATTACTGTAAGGTAATGAAAAACCTTTCCCATGACCACTAAATACCCCCTGTTTGTTCTTTTCTGTTCCTTCCTCCCCCTCCCCCTGGGGCATATGACACTCCCCTCTCTTGACTCATTGAATGACAAGATTCATAGTTACATACCTTGGGTATTCCAACCTGCCCTTCCTAACCTACCCACCTGTGAACCCTGCACCACCACACCCATTAATTTCACTACCCATCTGTCCTGTCCTTCAATATGCAACTATGCTCTATCCCTTTACCATAGATTATGTCCATATGGGTGATGGCTCACAGCCTCCTCTTCTCTTTCTCTCTCTTGTTAACCTATCTTTCAGACAATGGTTCTCCGAGACTGCTCACTTTCCTCAGTTCAAATCAGTGAGGTCATATACTGTTTATCCTTCCGTGCCTGGCTTGCTGCACTCAACATAAGGTCTTCAAGATTCATCCACGTTATTCCATGTGTTAGCACTTTATTCCTTCTTACAGCTGAGTAATATTCCATTGTATGTATGTACCACATTTTGCTTATCCATTCATCTGTTGATGGGCACCAGGGCTGATTCCAACTTTTGGCAATGGTGAACAATGCCGCTATGAATATTGGTGTGCATATATCTGTTTGTGTCTTTGCTTTCGGTTCTTCTGGGTGTATACCCAGCAGTGAAATTGCTGGATCATACGGAAGATCTATAGTTAGTTTTCTGAGGAACCGCCAAACTGTCCTCCACAGTGGCTGGACCATACCACAGTCCCTCCAGCAGTGGATGAGGGTTCCTATTCCTCCACATCCTCTCCAACATTTAGTGTCTGCTGTTTTTTAAATAGCTGCCATTCTGATGGTAAGATGGTATCTCATTGTAGTTTTGATTTGCATTCCCCTGATAGCAAGCGATATTGAGCATTTTTTCATGTGCTTTTTAGCCATTTGTATTTCTTCCTTGCAGAAGTGTCTTTTCAGGTCACTTGCCCATTTTTTAAATGGGTTGTTTGTCTTTTTATTTTCAAGGTGTAGGATTTCTTTATATATGCAGGATATTAGGCTCCTATCAGATATATGGTTGCCAAATATTTTCTCCCATTGAGTAGGCTGCCTTTTTATTTTCTTAATAACATCCTTTGAGGTGCAGAAGTTTTTAATTTTGATGAGATCCCTTTTATATATATTTTTTCTCTTGCTGCTCATGCTCTGGCTGTGAAGTTCATGAAACCATTTCCTTTTACAAGGTCCTGTAGATGCTTCCCTACATTATCTTCCAAGGTCTTTATGGTTTTGGCTCTTATATTTAGATCTTTGATCCATCTTGAGTTGATTTTTGTATAAGGTGTGAGATGGTATTCTTCTCTCATTCTTTTGGCTATGGATATCCAGTTCTCCAAGTACCACCTGTTAAAGAGGCCATTCTCTCCCAACTGAGTGGGCTTTGTGGCCTTGTCAAATATCAGATGACTGTATATGCGAGGATCTCTATCAGAACTCTCAATTCAGTTCCATTGGTCAGTAGGTCTATCCTTGTGCCAATACCATGCAGTTTTGATCAATGTAGCTTTGTAGTATGTTTTAAAGTCAGGTAGTGTGATACCTCCAACTTTATTTTTCCTTTTCAATATGTCTTTGGCAATTTGGGACCTCTTGCCTCTCCAAATATATTTTGTGGTTAGTTTTTCCAGTTCCTTAAAAAATACAGTGTTGACTTTTATTGGGATTGCATTAAACCTGTAGATTAGTTTGGGTAGGATAGACATCTTGATGATGTTTAGTCTTCCTATCCATGAACAGGGAATATTTTTCCATTTATTTAAGTCTTCTTTGATTTCATTTAACAGTGCTGTGTAGTTTTCTGTATATACGTCCTTTACATCTTTAGTTAAATTTATTCCTAGGTATTTGATTCTTTTAGTTACTATTGTAAATGGTAATTTTTTCCTGATTTCCTCCTCAGTTTGCTCGTTATTGGTATACAGAAATGCTACTGATTTTTGAGCATTGATCTTATAGCCTGCAACATTTCTGAACTCCTTTATAAGTTCTAGAAGTCTTATTGTAGATTTCTCAGGGCTTTCTATGTATAGGATCATGTCATCTGCAAAGAATGAACTTTTTACTTCTTCTTTTCCAATCTGGATGCCTTTTATGTCCTTTTCTTGCCTCAGTGCTCACACAAGTACTTCTAAGACAATGTTAAATAGGAGTGATGATAGTGTCTAGTTCCCGATCTCAGAGGGAAGGCTTTTAGGATTTCACCATTGAAAATGATGTTAGCTTTGGGTTTTTCATATATACCCTTTATCATATTCAGAAAGTTTCCGTCTATTCCTATCTTTTGTAGTCTTTTTATGAGGAAAGAGTGCTGTATTTTGTCGAATGCTTTTTCTGCGTCTATAGGATGATCATGTGACTTTTTTCTTTCAATCTGTTTATGTGGTGTATTACATTGATTGATTTCTTATATTGAACCATCCTTGCATACCCGGGATGAAACCCACTTGGTCATGGTGTATAATCCTTTTGATATGTTGTTGAATGCGATTAGCAAGTATTTTGTTGAGGATTTTAGCATCTGGATTCATTAGAGAAATTGTTCTGTAATTTTCCTTTCTTGTGGTATCTTTATTTGGTTTTGGTATTAGGGTAATGTTGGAATCATAGAATGAGTTAGGCAATAATTCCTTCTACTTCTATTTTTTGGAAGAGCTTAAGTAGAATTGGTGTTAGCTCTTTCCGGAATGTTTGGTAGAATTCAGCTGTGAAGCCATCTGGTCCTGGGCTCTTCTTAGTTGGGA
Source organism: Tolypeutes matacus (assembly GCA_026826555.1). Lineage (NCBI taxonomy): Eukaryota > Metazoa > Chordata > Mammalia > Cingulata > Chlamyphoridae > Tolypeutes > Tolypeutes matacus. The sequence continues at coordinate 8,438,914 of JAKSZT010054583.1, forward strand.
GGTTTTTGATGACTGAGTCTATCTCTTTACTTGTAATTGGACTGTTGAGTTCATCTATTTCTTCTTTCATCAATGTAGGCTGTTTGTGAGTTTCTAGAAACTTGTCCATTTCCTCTAAATTATCATTCTTTTTGGCATATAATTTTTCAAAGTATCCTCTTATGATACTCTTTATTTCTGTGGGGTCAGTAGTGATATCCCCTTGCTCATTCCTTATTTTATGTATTTGCTTTGTTCTCTCTTTTTCTTTGTTAGTCTGGCTAAGGGTTTGTCAATTTTATTGATATTCTCGAAGAACCAGCTTTTGGTTTTGTTTATTGTTTCCAGTGCTTTCTTATTCTCTATTTCATTTAGTTCTGCTCTAATCTTGGTTATTTCCTGTTTTCTACTTCCTTTAGGTTTAGTTTGTTGTTGTTTTTCCAATTCCTCCAAGTGTGCAGTTAGGTCTTCAATTTTAGCTCTTTCTTCTTTTTTAATATATGAATTTATGGCTCTGAACTTCCCTCTCAGGACTGCTTTCGCTGCATCCCATAGGTTTTGATATGTTGTGTTGTCGTTTTCATTAGTTTCAAGGTAGTTACTGATTTCTTTTGAGATTTCCTCTTTGACCCACTGTTTGTCTAAGAGTGTGTTGTTTAACTTCCATATCCTTGTGCCTAACCTGTTTCTCTGGCCCTTAGTGATTTCCAATTTCATTCTGTTGTGCTCAGAGAAATTACTTTGTATAATCTCAATCTTTCTGAATTCATTGAGAGTTGTTCTGTGGCCTAGCATGTGGTCTGTTTTGGAGTATGATCCATGTGCACCCGGGAAGAATGTAAATCCTGCTGTATTTGGGTGTAGTGTTCTGTATATGTCTATTAAGTCCAGGTCTTCTAATGTATTGTTGAGTGCCTTTGTTTCTTTATTGATTCTCCATCTAGATGTTCTGTCTAATGATGATAATGGTGTATTGAAGTCCCCTGCTATAATTGTAGAGGCATTTATTTCTCCTCTTAGTTTTTCCAGAGTTTGCCGCACGTATTTTGAGGTACCCTGATTAGGTACATAAATGTTGATGATTGTTCTCTCTTCTTGAGAGATTACTCCTTTTACTAATATGTAGTGTCCATCTTTGTCTCTTACAATAGTTTTGCATTTAAAGTCTATTTTGTCTGATATTAGAATAGCTACTCCTGCCCTTTTATGGCTATTGTTAGCTTGTAAAATGGTTTTCCAGCCATTCACTTTCAGCCTTCTTGAATCCCTGGGTCGAAGGTGGGTTTCTTGTAGACAGCATACAGATGGATCATATTTTCTAATCCATTCTGCCAATCTGTGTCTCTTGATTGGTGAATTTAATCCATTAATATTCAGTGTTATTACTAGTAACGAATTTCTTACTTCAGCCATTTTTTCTTTGGGTTAATGTATGCCATATGTTGTTTTGCTTCTGTTTTTGTCTTTTCAGTTGTTTTTAAACTCTCCTCCAACTCTCTCTCCCTTGTTTTTTCCTTTCAACTTGTAGAGATTCCTTTGCTATTTCTTGAAGTGCAGGTTTCTTATTGACATACTCTTTTAATTTCTGTTTATCTGTGAATATTTTGAACTCTCCATCATTTTTGAATGCCAGTTTTGCTGGATAGAGAATTCGTGGCTGGAAGTTTTTTCTTTTAGTATTTTGACTATGTCATACCACTGTCTTCTTGCCTCCATGGTTTCAGCTGAGAAATCAGCACTTAATCTTATTGTGCTTCCCTTGTATGTGATGGTTCTCTTTTCTCTTGCTGCCCTGAGTATTTTCTCTTTGTCTTGAGCATTGGACATTTTGACAAGTATATATCTTGGAGTTGGCCTGTTGGGATTTATACTATTTGAGGTGCGCTGTGCTTCCTGGATCTGCACATCCATCTCTCTCAATAGGGTTGGGAAGTTTTCAGCCATTATTTCCTTCAACACTCCTTCTGTTCCCTTTCCCTTCTCTTCTCCTTCTGGGATGCCCATAATGCGTATGTTTGTGTGTTTTGTGTTGTCGGTTAATTCCCTGAGTCCCTGCTGGATTTTTCCTATCTTTTTGTCTATCTGTTCTACTATCTCTTTGATTTCAGCTGTATTGTCTTCCATATCACTAATTCTTTCCTCTGCCTGTTCAAATCTGCTGTTATGTGAATCCAGCATCTTTTTGATTTCTTGGATTGTGCCATTGTTCACCATCATATCCATTATCTTTTCAGGCATGTTTGCATTTTCTTCAGTATGTTCTCCCAGTGTCTTCTTTATATCCTTAATCTCTTCCTTCACTTTTTTAAGTTGGTCCATGATATTTGTTTGGATAGCTTTGATTAGTTTGTTCGATATTCTGCATCACTTCCTGGTTTTTAATTTGTTCATTGGAGTGGTCCATGTTTTCCTGTTTCTCAGTGTCATTTGTATTTTTTTGTTGCCCTCTGGTCATCATATTATCTTGATGGGTTTATTCAGTTGATTGGCTTTTCTCTATGCTCTAGAGTTTTATTTAGCTTGTGGTTCTGTGTGTGTGTTAAATTTTCTCTTTGGCACTTTTTCTTCTTATTTTATTTCCTTGCTTCTTTCTATGTTCCCTTGAAGGCAAAAGATTAGGGCCAGAGGAATCAAAAGATGTAAGGAAAGCAGAAGGATAACAGTAATATTTGTAAAAGTTAGAAGAGGGGCCAAATGAGACTTAATGAAATGATTATTTAACTCGTGTAGGCAGTGTAGAGTAATAGGAAAAAAAGTGGAGTTCCCTCAATGGACTGGGAAAACAAATAGAGGAATATATATATATAGTGATTTAGAAGGCTAGAATTATGAGGAGGGGAGAAATAGTGAAGAAAGGGCTGAAAGGAAAGAGTTAATACTAATAAAAAAAAAAAGGAAGAAGAAGAAAACAAAATAGATGGAATAGAAATTGACAGCCTTAAGTTGTGGGCCTATGAAAAAATGTTGTATCTAAGAGCCACAACAGAAAGCAGAAGGCAGAAAGATGAAGGAAGGATAAACGATAGTTTGGAATACAAAATCAGTATAGACAGAGAGTGGGAAATTACTGAAGAAGAATCACAGCAAAGAAGCGACAAGCTAGTAGCACCTAATTTTAAAAAATGAAAGAAAAAAGAAAGGGGGGAGTAAAGAGGAAAGAAAAGCAAGAGACAAGAAATAAACAGAGAAAAACCAAAGAACCACACAGGCAAGCAGTCAAACAGAGCTAAGGAGGGTCAATGATTCCCCTAGGGTCCACGTGGCTCTTCTCTGCCTGCTTGTGTTTATCAATCAGTTTCCCTACAGGGTTCTATATGCAGGTCCTGAAACAGCTTTTAGCTATTAAACTAAATAAAAAAGAATTTATTTTTCATTTATTGAAGTGACCTTCTCTCTCTCTTTTTTTTTTTTTTGGCTAAATACAGGACCCAAAATATGTCCTCCTCTAGACCACCCCCCTCACGGAGGGGACCCTAGCTGGGCTCCTGGAAATTACTCAAGCATGTCCCACTTCCTGGACTCCCCAGGGTAGCTGTAGCTCTGATGTTAGTCAGTGCAGAATGCTAAAGACGGCCGACTCCGCTCCTTCTGGAGCCAAGCCCCAGCGGCACCGGGTTGCTGTGTAAATCAGGTTGTCTCAGCAGATTCGCCTCTCCTCTCAGCCTGGTGCTACTTCAGGTTGGCTTATCTGCTCTCCAAAGCTATGAGGCAGTCCAGGCAGCCAAATCGATGGCAAAAAAAAATTCCCTTCCCTGTCCTCCACCAGAACCCTCCCTCTTTTGGAGAGTGCTCCCTCTTCCTGGCTCTGCGGGGCCTGGGGCTTATCTCTGGGCAGCTAGGCAGATCAACTCCCTCCCCGAACAGAATCACCCCTCCGCTCCACCGGGTGCCGATTTGCTCCGGCTGTTCTGTTCACCCAAGGTCTAAGGGGCTCCAGACAGCCAAATCCCCAGAAAATAAAACTCACCCCTTTACCAGAGCCCCCCTCGGAGAACACCCCCTCCCACTGGGCCCTGTCATTCGGTTGCTGAGCCCTGGGGCTCACGGTTCCTACCGGCTGTTTTGTTTTTTTTCCCCTAACCGCGGGGCTCAGCCATCCATGCCAACCACCACAGGCAGGCTTAAAACTCACGAATCTCTATCGTTCCGTGCATGCCGTTGACTGCGCAGATCGATGTCCCAAACTTCTCACTCCACGCCCGCACAGCACAGACCCCCGGGCAGGACCCGGTCCACTATCCTCCTTGCTCTGGGAGCTTGCAGTGTGTGCCCTCCTACACTAGCGCCATCTTGGCCCCTCTGGTTTTTTCGTTTGGTTGGGCCAATTCTTCCTGTTTCCTAGTATGGTTTGTAATTTTTTGCTGATGTCTAGGCATCTGAATATGTTGGTGAATTTATTCTGATGGCTAATTTCTCTTTCTTGCCTATAGTTTTTTTTTTTTCACAGCTTTTCTTTAATATTTGATTCAACATTCTCAGTCTTTAAAACTGCCCAGCTTAAGTTTTCAAAGTCAGGCCAGGGACACACTCGTGGGGGCGCAGATTTTCTGCCAGGAATTGGATACAGAGAGCTTGAACAGTATTTGTCCATGCAGTTTCCAGACTAGCCAGCAGATGGCGCTAGTCAGTGCACTTTCCAGGGAGGTGTTTCAGTCTGGGCTTTCCTGTGTTCCTGCATTGAATCTCCAGATCAGAGATTCAAAGCAGGCCCTGCTTTATTATTATTTTTTTTTAAGTTTGTTTGTTTGTTTGTTTGTTTATTTATTTATTTATTTATTTATTTATTTATTTATTTATTATTATTTAAAGATACTTAAATCACATAAATGTTACATAAAAAATATAGGGGATTCCCCTATGTCCCATGTCCCACACCTACCCCATTTTCCCACATTGACAACATCCTTCTTTAGTGAGGTACATTTATTGCAATTGATGAACACATTTTTGAGCATTGTCGCTAATCGTGGATTAAAGTTTACATTGCAATTTACACTCTCTCGCACCCAATTCTGTAGGTTATATAATGGGCAGGCTCTGCTTAAGCCATGACTTTTAACTGTGTCCACATGTTTCACTGGGATGCTGAACTATCTTTTCCACAGTCTTCTCAGAACTAGTCTCCATACCCATTGCTTCTTCCTCTCCTCGTCCATTTACCACTGCTGTTTTATAAACATCATGGTACTGGTAACAGATCAAAAAATCATGCTAAGGGAAATTCAAGAGAAGATGTTTGGGAACATATGGGAAAATGTTCAATGTAGCTAGTTAAAAAAGAAATAAAATAAAACAGGAACATAGATCCAATTCTACGATAATTTATTTTTTAAAAACATCTACAATAATCTAGGAACAGTTTGGTGAATATGACATCTACATACTGCTGATGGCATTTTAAACTGAATACTTTGAGTAGGCAATCCCCTAAATCCTTGGTTTATGCTAAGAATACAACTCAAAATAATTAAAATGTGACATGCAGAATGATATCCACTTCAGTGTTATATATTTAACAAAAATTGGAAACAACTCAAATGCCTTCATAATCTGGAATGCCTAACTAAATACCAACTGGATAAAATTATTTGGAAACAATAGAATGATAATCATAAAGACTATATAGCAACATGGAAGCATATCAATACTACCTGCAAAATCACAATATGTTTCCTACCTGGTATGAGTAGAACTGGTCTTGAGGACTCTATTTCCTATGACCTTCCTCAAACCTCCAGCTTCCCTTTCCTTTCAAGGGACCCCTATCAACTCTCTGGTTTTAACTGCACCCAGTTAAAAATAAACTTCTTTACCTTTTTCCTTTGATGATACATTCAAACAATGTACCTGCTCCTAAGAAAATTAGTTTAGTGTTAATAGGATCCATTTCTTAAAGGAGGTAAGGGAGCTTTTGCCAGTGATGAGGTCTTCAAGATTTGCACCATCTTTCTGGCCCTCTGGGATCACTCTTTCCTGGAAGATTCAGATAGCTTGGTGGGAAGGAGGAGAGTCAGCAGAGCATTTGGGAGAAATTCCAGGTTGATAAATAATATAGAAACGGCTTCAAGAAAAGTAAAGAGCTTTGATGGAAAGGAATTGACTACTTAAGTAAAAGAGGGATTAGAAAGAGTAAAAGGGTGTGAGCTTTGCCCTTCCAATCCTAAGCACGTGAAGATTTCCAGTAGCTTTTGGTAATATTCATAGACATTGGTACTGGCTTTTCAGATAAAGAAAACTTCCTTTCTCATTTCTAGTCCTGACTACCATAGCACAGGAGTTATTAGGGACATCTCCACCTCTGAGACTTTCTAGGAGGCTGCACTGCCAGTTTGTGCTCTCTGCATATTTATTCTTATTTAGAGGCTGGAAATAGGACTACATTATCTCTTGCTACTCCTGAAACCTTATGATCTTAGAACTTCAATCTCCTGCCATAGCCCACATTTGAAAGAATGACCCTCTATTCCTTTATCTGGATGCCTTCCCAGCAGCTATTCCTTGCCAAAAGAAGTCTACACTTTTGTCAAGTACCAGAAGCATGAAGGAGGGTGGTGGACAGAGAAGCCCCAGATGGACAAAAGTACACATGGCTCAACATTTCATGAGATTCTGCTTCCCTCACCCCCCACAAAAAAACTTGGTCTACTTGTTTACTTTGGGCAAGATATTTCCTTATGCTTGATTTCATTTTCATTCTCGGTAATATGAGGAGTTTGGGTTAGAAAAGGATCCTTCCCAGTTCTAAAAACCTACTAAATCTGCCCACTTCTCACCTCTATTGCTGATCTGGACTGTTCTGAATATGGCTCTTCTTTGGGGTTCTCAGCCAGATGCCTACTGCCCACACAATTGGGTAACTGGGGTCAGAAAGGGTTCCAGGTAGGCACTGTACAAAGTTGATTTTACTTCCTGTCCATTTCTAGCATCAGATCCTGTGTAGTTAGTCCTGGATAAAATTCTCTTCCCTGGGCTTCTCCCAGGTTTGCTAGAAGGTGTTAGTCCTTGTCAGTCTTCCTGTGGTGACGCACCTCAGTCCTGAGAAGAGCTCTTGATGAGAGTTTGTGAGGGTCCTATAATTCTCAGGTCCTATTCTCTTTGGCCATCTCTTTGCCAAGATATCCCTGGGAGAGGAGCCTTGGGAAGGATTCCAGGGAGCCTGGGGCTGCCTACTGCTGAGGAGAGGCTGCTGTAGTCAGTCACTTGGGACTTGGTGCTGATGTTGAAGGGCTGGCTGTGATTTGGAAACAGTGTGGAAATCTTCCCAGGAAGAGTCCAGGAAACAATTCGAATCTGAGAGATAAAGCTCAGTCTTGGGCTTCTCAACTTCAGCCATATAATTGCCTTGTAATAGAAATTAGAGCTATGAGGCAGGACCTCTTTTATTTACTTGATTTCCCATCCATAAATGTATCTATTCTCTCTGTCCTTTTCTTAGTTTCAGTAGTAAAGGCTCCTCCCCTCAATCCAAGACTAACACCTTTACTTGTACTTTAACTAGTATCTCATCCTGAGCCTCTGGGTCCTTCAGCCACACCCATTATCTGTTTTATCATCGATTTCTTCTTTTTTATTACTTACTTATACAAAGAATATAAGCATACTAAAATCTCTCCCATGTCCATTTGACCCATTTGTATCCATTTGACCCCATATTCCACTGTCGTTACTGATTTTGCATCTTATCTATACTTTTCTCAACAGCACTTTTACTGAAAGTCTACTTCTTCAACTATTTTACCTGTCAGTGCTTTCTTACTCCTCATGACACAACACTCTAGATTCTGCATCCTGTTGCTAGTGACTTCTACAGCCATTATGAATTTGTGTCATGATACTGGGGTGCAAGAAATATCACACTTCAGTCTTCATCTTCTAAGGCTGAATGGACCTCTAATCCACGGACTGCTTACACAGTTAAGAAAACATTAGGGTAGTAGGTCTTCTTTATTCTTCTTGAGCCCTCATGAAGATAACCCTTATCCAGACCTAACTTTGGAAGAAGTCTGAAATTCTCCTCCAACAACAACAACAACAAAAGGATCAGGAGGGGCTGTGGTTTCCATCAGTGATGGACACCTAGGCTTTGCTTCTTTGTACATCTTAGGACACCAAGTAGGACTGGATAGATAGAAGTATTTATACTGTATGCAAGCAGCATAAAGGTGTAAATAATTCACTTTGTTGAGGGATCAGAATTAGGGGCATTACATATAGTGTTACTATCTGCTCAAAAATCTATTTATAAATGTACTATAATACATGAAAATCAATATTTCTGGATTAGAAAGTGAATATTTAAAGGAGAGTGGCTAGAAATGTAGTTTGGAGCAGGTTTAAAAAGAATCATATGTACAAGGGTTCAGCAAATGAAGTCCTGTGGGCCAAATCCAGCTTGCCACCTGTTTTTTGTAATACAGTTCATTGGAACACAGCTATACTAATTTGTTTACTTGTGGTCTATGGATGTCATACTTGGCAGAGTTAAGTAGTTGCAACAGAGATTGTACATATGACTCACAAAGTCTAAAATTTTTTACCATCTGATCCTTTAAAGAAAAAGTTTGCTGACCTTGTTACATACCATACTAAGGAGCTCAGAGTTCATCCTCAGTCTTGGCAGAAGCACTGGATAGCTGGGGGGAAACTGAGGCTGGGAGCAGGGAGACCACTAAAAGGACTTGCAGAGTCTGGGAGATAGAGGATCCTACTTCTGAACAAAGAAATGATGGTTCCATCATGTTATTAAGTATTCACCTAATAATCCTGCCCTATCTTCTTTGTTATTGTTTTCTAGAGCTTATTATATTTAAACTCTTGAAAATAGCTATTTAATGATCAATAATTACATTGCAAACATCTATTTTATGATTTTTTTTCTTACATCTAGTCTTTCCCTATTTATTTTTCATAGAAATGTGTCCTTGAGTATATTCTTTGAGCAAGAGTCTGTGGGTGGTAAATTCCTTTAGTCTTTGTGTGTTTGAAAATATCTTTGGTTTGTCTACATTTTAAAACATTTGAAAATATATGTCCATGGAATAAAAAGTAAGTTTATGTGGGAGTTGTGGGAGGTGTGGGGAGCAGGGCATATGGGAATCTCTATATTTAATTAATTAATTAATTAATTTTTAAAAAGATACTTAGATTACATAAATGTTACACAGAAAATATAAGGAACTCCATCCACCCCACCTCCCACACCTCCCACAACCTCCCACATAAACATCCTTCATTAGTGTGGCACATTAATTGCAATTGATAAACATATCCTGGGGCTTTGCCATTAAGCAAGGACCATAGTTCACATTGTAGACCACACTCTCTCCCACACAGTTCTGCTTGTTATATGATGATATAAAATGGCCTATATCTGTCATTGCAGTGTCACTCAGGACAATTCCCAAGTCTCGAAAAAGCCCCCGTATTACAACTGCTTTTCCCTCTCCCTGCCCCCAGAGCCTCCAGTGGCCACTGGTTCCACATGTGTTGTAATTTCTTCCATTGCTTGAATCACAATATGTCTATAGTAGAATACACTTGTGTAATCCAAGTATCTTTATTTTATTTTATTTTATTTTTATTGTGGGTTAAAATCAAAATTTTCACAATACAAACCAATATTTTAAAATGATATATAGATATATATGCATATATGTGCATTTGCTTACATAAATGCTATTATTATTTTTTCATATATATTTTAAAAGATGCTTAGATTACATAAATGTTACACAAAAATTACACCTCCCATACCTCCCATACCTCCCATAACATCTCACATAAACATCTTTCATTAGTGTGGCACATCACCTGCAATGGATATACACATCTTGGGGCTTTGCCACTAAGCATAGACCACAGTTCACATCGTAGACCACACTCTCTCCCACACAGTTCTGCATGGTATACGCTGATGTAAAATGGCCTATATTCATTGCCACAACGTCACTTAGGACAATCCCCAAGTCCTGAAAAAGCCCCTGTATTACAATTGCCCTTCCCCTCCCTGCCATGAAAGGATCTAGTGTCCACTGGCTTCACCTCACTGTTATAATTTCTTCCATTGCTTGAATCCCAATATGTCTACAACAGAATACCATTAAGTCCACTCTAGTCCATAGCTCTTCCCCCAATCCCGAGGGAACTGGAATGGTGATGTCCACTCCATCTCCAAGTGAGAGTGGGCTTATATCCCATGGATACGGTGGATGGGATTATCCTGCCTTCAGTTGCAGGGTTTCTCCATTCCCTGGGATGGCTGTTGTCCATCATCGTCTCCTCACCAGGTGACTTGGGTGAGTCCATTGAGCTGTACAGTAGGAGTTGCAGCTCCACTGAGATTCCAGGCATGGCTGGCACATAGGCAGGCCAGAGGCTCCAGTCTCTGGAAGTACACCTACAAACTCCAGCCTCACATACAGGTTTGAATAGAAGGGACTGATGGACCATGTACAGGGAGGACTTATTTGAGTCCAACTCTGTCACTCTCAGGAGCACAGATTCCAAAGTAGAGCCCACTGATAAGGTGTCAATCTCTGGGGCTATCCCCCCTTATATAGGACCTGGGTGTCTCCAGAGCCCTCAGGAGTCCCTCTGTGTGGGGTGATATCCACTTTGGTGTTCTATGAGCTCCTACTGAGGTGTGTGTAAGCGTTACCTCTGGGATGACCTCCCGACTCTCTTTGAAGTCTCTTAGCCACATGAACTAATTTGTCTTTACCTTTTCCCCCTTTTATTCAAGGTTTTTTACCAGTCATGTTTCCAGCTGGCACTTGGTATTAGTCCCTCGTTGCCAGGGAGGCTCATCCCCAAGAGTCATGTCCCATGTTGGGGGGAAGGTAATGCATTCATATGCTGAGTTTGGCTTAAAGTAAGTTTTTCTCCAGTCCCTATTACCCAATCATTAATCCCTTCTCAGATGCAAGCACTGTTTACCAACTTACTTGTATAAACTTTCAGAGATAGTTTATGCATATGGCCACATGCATATAAATAATTTTTTCATGTAATTGATAGCATACTCTATGTGTTGTTTTGCAACTTTAATGTACCAATTTATTCTGAAGATCACTCCACGTACAGAGCTGCCTATTTTTTTTTTTTTTTTTTTAGGTACTGGGGCCCAGGGATTGAACCCAGGACCTGGTATGTGGGAAGCCAGCTCTCAACCACTGAGTCACATCAGCTTCCTTGAGTTGGTTTTTTCATTGGTCTTGATTGTTGTTCATTTTTGGTTTTTTTTAGGAGGCACCGGGAACTGAACCTGGGACCTCCCATGTGGGAGGCGGGAGCTCAAGGGCTTGAGCCACATCTGCTCCCTGCCTCATTTTTAAAATGGCTGTCTAGTTTTCTACTGAATGTAAGTATTGTAGTTATCTAACCTTATCTTTATAGATGGCTGTATCCAATATTTTAACATTCATTCCTTAGTCAACAAATGTTTATTGAGCATCTACTGTGGGCCAGGAAGTCTTCTGGGCACTGTGTTTAAAAGCCTATTTTCTTTTCTGTGAACTGTCTATTCATATATTTTTCCCAGTTTTCTTTTGGGTTGTTGATCTTTTTTTCATTGATTCATAGGCACTCATTATATTTTAGGGAAATAAGTGATATGAACTGCAAAGTTCTCCTAACTTTTTATTGTCTTTTCAATTTGTTTAAAGTGTTTCTTCCTTGAATAATTTTTTATTTTGATACAGTTGATTTATTAACTTTCTATTCTATTATATCATCTATTTTGGTCACACTTAGAAAGACAATTTACTTATAACATTATATTTAAAATTTTACTTTATACTAGTAAATTTTATTGTTTCATTATTCATCTTTAATCCATTTGGATTTTATTTTTATGTAAGGTGTAAAGCAGGAATCCAACTTCATTTTTAACAGACAGCTGCCAGTAGTCTCACACCATTTAGGGAATAATCCACCTTTTACCCATTGACTTGAATTAGTACATTCTCCATATCTTTAATTGCTTGTATACATTTGAGTCTATTTATGGGCTGTCTATTCTGCCTATTCACTCACAGGTGCTATAGTATTTAATTATTGAATCTTTATAAATGTTTTAATTTTTCTGAAGGATTTATCCCCTATTATACATATTTTTCCTAGAAATTTGTTGAGTATTCTTCCTTTATGGTTTTGCCCTTTCAATTTTAGAATCAAATCATCCAGTTCTAAAAGAAGCCTATTGCTATTTCTATTGATACCATGTTAAATTCATAGATTTATTTAGGTAGATCTGAGGTCTTCACTATATGGAGTCCTATCAGGAATTTGTTTAAGATAGAATCTTAAGGTTTTCTTCAAATAGTTCTAGTGCATTTCTAGTTAAGTTTATTCCTAGATATTTTATCATTTTGTGTTGCTACTGTTAATAGAACCCTTTCTTCCATTATGTCTTCTAATTGGTTTGTTTTTTGAATATATGATGGCTATAGATTTTGGTTTACTAATTTCATATCCAATCATCTTATAAATTCTCTTATGTTTTGTACCATTTTTTCAGTATAATCTCCCAGGTTGTCCTGGCAAATAATCATATACTTTGCAAAAATTCTGTTACCTTCTTCTTTCCAGAGTTTATTCTGATTTTCTTTCTCTTGTTTAATTGCATTTGCTAACACGCCTCCAGAGTCTTTCGTGCATATTTAAAATCTGAATTTACATAATAGTGTTTATAAAGAACTCCTTTTCCTGGTTCATGGAAATGTTCTTAGTGTTAGTCTGTTAAGCATGATGATGAGTTTGGAGATCAACAAATACATAAACACACACATATTTATATATTCATGTATTTAAACATCATATTAAAAATCATCCAAATTTATCATATCAATGTGTACACAAGCTAAACAAATGAGTTTATTAAATGAAATAAAATAAAAAATACCCCCGTTTGGTTACAAACCAAATCTAAATATGTGCTGTAGGCAAGAGAAACACTTAAGCTAAAATAATTTCAAAATATTGAAAGTACAAGGATGGATAAAGTTGCACCAGATAAATAAAAGGAAAGTATGAGGCTAAAATTCTGGTAACAGATAAATTTGAATTGTGGGTAAAATATTCCCACTACAAAGAAGAGTATTTTATAATACTGGCAACTGCTTTTTATAATAAAGAACGAAAAATTGTAAGTATCTCAGCTATAAAAATAAAAAAGTTATTATCCAAAACAACCAGAAAAAGCTAGAAATAGAGTAAACACATTAATAAAAGCAGGCATTAATTCAACTATTCAGTTCATACCAGACTCAGAGGAGAAAAACAATGAGGATATAGAAGATCTGAGTGATAAAATATAATTATAGAGTTAAAACTCTATACCATGAAAGCATATATTACTTTTATAAGTAATCATAGAATATTTTTTAAAAATAGATTCTATATTTGTCTAGAAAGAAAAATTTAATAAATTTTCCCCAATAGCAAAAGTATAGATGACATTTTGTCAAAACAACACACTAAAGGTATAAATTAACCCCTAAATCATAAAAGGTCTTTGCCTTCTGGAACAACACTTATAAAAAATTGTATTAAAGAGGAAATTAAACCCAAAATACGAGAATATCTGGAGAATAATACATCATAACAGCTATGATGTATTATTAAAAAGCAGAAGAGAAAAATTCATAGCCTTAAATGCTTATCTTAATGATGAAAAGAACAAAATAAATGATGAAAAGAACAAAACAAAACAATTTAAAAAGCTATTAAAAACAAAACAAAACAAACAAACAAACAAACAACAACAAAAAAAAACCAACAAAACCTGAAGATAGTGAAAGAAAAGAGTCTGTGAAGATATAAGCAGAAATTAATTAATTATAAAAATTTTTGAACTAATAAATCTGAGAGTTTGTCTTAGGAAGAAATTCCAATTAAAATAGATAAACTGGCTTAGAGTTGACAAAGATGCCTTGGTACCATTGCCCACAGAATGTTTGAGCAACTAGCAAAAATTGGCAGAGTCATATTCCTCAGAATTCTGGAAAACAATTAAAGGGTTGCAGTAACTGGGTGGATGTTGAAACAAGAAAATGCAGCCTTAAAAATGGTAGGTGAAGCTCATTGTGCCCTTGCTGCGCTTCCCCCCCTACCCCCCCAGTATCTGTGGACCAACCTGATCCCACTGTGGGTACCTGACCCCTGATCCTGTTCCAGAGGGAGAAGAGCAACTCCTATGCACATACTGGGGTGCCTGTCTGTTGGTGTCATTCTATCAGGTGGCAGTGTGAAAGACTGAACCAGGAAACTCATCTCTGGCTTGTCCTCCCAGAACTTGTCCTGAAGGCTGAAGCAGGACAGCTAAAACAGTATAAGAAAAAAGTAAAAGTGGCCTGGGGCAAAGAATTACCTGCTTTAAATAATACGATAGGGCACCCAGGAGGGGGAGAAAGTCTATTACTTAGGGAGTAGAGGACGCATTCATATTCTTGTAAATAAGGGAATGCCTAAGGCCACAAGCAAGCATAATTCCAGTACAAGATTCTGGCTCAGATGAGAGGACCCTGCACTTCACATTTGACTTGGGCTGATCTTCTTGATAAGAGGGCTAAACTCTGAAGGAGAGCACCAGCCAACACAGAACCAATTTTCAAAGACTATGAAAGGTATTTTTTGTACTGATTTGTTTCTTTTTGTTAACACCTGGCACTCAAGAAAATCTCTGTCATATCATGAGCTGGATATAAATATAAGGATCAGGCAGCCCAGAGACTAAATCCCAGAGTTAACACCTAAAAATATTAAAAAGTATAGTGTGCAACAAAAGATAACAAGACAAAGAAAGAAACAGGAAATGAAGGCCCATCCAAAGGAACAAGATAAAATCCAGAAACTATCAACGTAGAAGACTAGAATTTAGACATATTGGACAAAGATTTTTTTAAGAAAAAAGATCCTCAATATGCTCAAGGAAATAAAGGAAAACATAGAAAGAAGCCAAGGATATCAGGAAAACATGAACGAACAATATGAGAATCTCAAAAAGAAAAAGAAAAAGAAAAAAGTAATTTAAGGAACCAAACAAATCTGAAACTGAAGACAACAATAACTAAAATGAAAAATTCCCAGGAGATTGGAGCTGGCTGAAGAAAGAAGGGTAAACTAGAAGACAAGAAAATTGAAATGATTCAGGCTGAGAAACAGAAAGAAAAAAGAATGAAATAAAGTGAACAGAGCCTAAGAGTCCTATGGGACACCATCAAGCATACCAATCAATATGCACATTATGGGACTCCCAGGAGAAGAAAGAGAGAAAGGAGCAGAAGGAATATTCAAAGAAATAATTGCAGAAAACTGGTCTTATGGATGTGAACTCATTTTGTAAATAGGATTGTTGAAGATGTTGAAGGCCAAACTAAGTCCAGGTGAACCTTAATGACTAGAGTCCTTATAAGCAGAGAAAATTTGGAAACAGTAAGAGTAAGACAGGGAGAGAGAGAGGTAGCCATAGCCATGTGACAGAGGCAGAGATTGAGTTATGGATTGCTGGCAAAACACCATTCGAGTGCTACAGACTTCAATGCAAGCATGAGCCTGCCAATACTTGGTTTTGAACATCCTCCAGAGCCATTAGACAATAGAGCTATTGTTTAAGCCAACTAGTCTGTGATACTTTGTTACAGCAACCTTGGAAAACGAAGACAACCATGATGATTGGATCCCTAAGAATATGAAAATATAGTCAGTCTTTGAATAGGTAAAAGAGTGAGAGAGAGAGAGATTCATTGGAAACCTAAATTAGAATTAAAATATAGTTAGCCATATATGGCACAACTTGGATTTAACAAAAATTTGTCCTCTCTATTAGGAATATGGTCATAATTTTATAGATTTTATTTTAAAGCATGCAAATAATACATGTGCAAACATCACATAAATTTCTCAAAAATTACCATTTTTTCCTAAAGTAGTTGAATAGAGTTGTCTGTTGCTTAGCAGAATTTTTTTAAAAATTAGAATGATAGAGAGTTGGGCAGATACACTGTCCTTGATGCATGCTTCCTCTTTTTCTTTTCCCTTCCTCTTCTTGAGAGTAAGGGATTGCTCACATTTGCCCCACTCTTATAATATGACAACTCTAACTTCACAAGAAAATAGGCTGGAAGAGTTTCCCTCCCTTAACGCTTTCCTAGCCCATTATTCCTCATTGTTTTTAGTACAGCTTCCAAGATTTTAGACATTAAAATATAAACAGAGGTGTTGAGGCCAGATGGATTCTTTACCTTGATATGCACAGGAAGTGTCAGGGCACTGCTGAATGGGAGGTCAGATCCCAGGTAGGAGATAAGCAAGGTACAAGGTTAAAAACATTCTCATTAACTTTGAATGGATTGTACAAAGCATGGGACTGTAAAACACAGGGAATCCAGTGATGGAAGAAGGACTGTGGATAGCAGAATAAATATGAGAATGTTCTCCCATGAAGTATAATAATTATGTAATACTAATACAGGATGTTAATAATTGGGTGGGTTGGGGAAAATACACCAAATATAAGATGTGGGCTATAATTAGTTCATGGTTTTAAAAAATGTTTCACAACAATGCAAGGTGTTGTTGGTGGGGTGATGTATGGGAGCCCTGTATGATGACATGCATGTTTGTTTTTTACCACCACAACTTTTACTATACACTTACTGTTTTTGTATGCTCATGTATGTATGATATACTTCAATAAAATTTTATTTAAAAATTCTCATTAATCATTCTTATTTATAATTCTTATTAAAATTTTAAATGAGACAAGAATGCATATTACTTCTATTTATCATATCCTGGAGATAATAACCAGTGCTGGAGGGCAAGGAAAGGAAATTAAAAATGAAAAGACTAGAGAGGAAAAACAAAACCTATTCTGTTTGTAGGTGAAATCATTGTCTATATATAGAAAATCCAAAATAATCTATAGGTAAATTATAAAATTAATGAGATAATTTAACAAGTTTTCCAGATAGATTATCATATAGATCATTTGTACTTTTAGACAATATAATAAAGAGTTAAAAGATGTAATAAAATAAATCAGGTAATATTTATGCTAGTGGTAACCATAAAAAATTAAGTAACCAGGAATAAATTAATATCATTTTGGATAAAAGTATAACATTTAATTGAAAGACATTAAGGAGGACCTAAATAGTTGAAGAAATATAACATGAACATGGATAGGGAAACTCAATATTTAAAGGATAAAAGTTATCCTAAAATTTATCTATTGATTCAATGCACTTACAATAAAACTCTCAACAGGGTATTCCATGGAAGTTGATAAGCTTATTTGAAAATATATATGGAAGTATAAAAGGCCAAAGGCCAAGAATAGTTGAGATACTCCTAACAAATAACAAAATTATGTTGGGACACAGACTACCAGATATCAATATTTATTATAAAGCTATGCGGTCTTGGTGTAGAAACAGTGGAATTTAATAGGCATAAAAATTTGATATATGACAAAGCAGGCACTTCAGATAAGTGGGGAAAATGGCTATTAAATATATTGAATTGGGGTAATTGATTTTCCATAGAAGAAAAACATATAAAATGGGATCCCTACATCACACTATTCATAGATGCCAATTCCCAATTATATGAGATCCTAAAATAAGAGAAAAAACTAAGACTTTTAGAAAACATTGGGGAATATAGCTATGACTTTGTAGTAGAGGAAATTTTCTTAAACAAGATATTAGGGAAGAAAATGTTAATCAACAGTTTAAGTGATGGTGAAATTGTTACCTAGAATATTATATCCAATAAAGTCAATGAGCTAAATCTATTTACTTCAACACTGGTGAATATAAAAATCACAATGTTGAGTGAAAACAAAGCAATTTATAAAAGAATAGATACAGATTCCTTGGTAGAATATAATGGTCTGGCTGTCTGTTCAAGGATCTGGAAGGAAAATAGACTTGATGATCAGAGATAAGAAGGTCTGAGAGAAAGACATGTGAATGAATACATGGGAGTGGGCATAAAGTGTGAAGATTATTGTATTACACTTCCACACCACCAGAAAGCACATATCACAGAAGATGCACTGAACAACTAAGTAGGCCAAATAACTTGGCCAGTCGATATTAGCTAGCCTTCATCATTGGCCACTCTGGAACTAGCACAGGAGCACATGATTGGAGTGGCCATGGTGGCAGAGATTGAGGCTATATATGTGTCAAATCACATGGACTCCCACTTACCAAGGCCAATCTTAGGCAATGTTGCCTTTTAGCAAAATGAGACTAAGATTGAAGCCCTGATATGGCAATATTCCTTGATGAAACTAACCAGCCACATGGTAGCAAGTCAACTCCATTGGGTTCCTTCCATTCTGGAAGGACCAGTGGTTTGTTCTCACAGGATAGATATCTATTCCATGTATGGGTTTTCCTTTCATGCACTCAAAGTCTAAGCCAGCATCATTATTGAGAGTCTTATGAAATGCCTATTCACAGGCCTGGAATTGTTTACAACATAGTATCAAACCAGGATACCCATTTCACAGTGAAGGAGATACAGGAGTGGGCCCATGACCAGGGGATCCACTGGTTATATTACATACCACACCATCCCAAAGCACCCAGGCTCATAAAGTGCTGGAAGGACCTAAAGACATGACCAAAGTGCCCAGTCATAGGCAACACTAAAAGGATGAGGTTCCATTTTTAAGGATGTCGTATATAGATTAAATCAGATACTACACCCCATGTTTGTTACAGGCTGCTCCCAGTCAATCACTGAGTTGAGCAGGGTTACTAATGCAAGTCCATTCCTGCAAGACACAGGCTCTTTTTTTAAAGGAGGCACCAGGGATCAAACCCAGGACCTCGTACATGGGAAGCAGGTGCTCAACCTCTGAACTACATCCACTGCTCACTCTTTTAATGAGTGACTTGACTTGAGGACTTCTCATCGTCCTTGAAACTTTTTTAGTTTCAAACTGCGCTGCACTTTGAAACTATTCCTACCTTCCTTTCCTTTCTTTCTCTCACGGGGATTAGATCTGCATTATAGTCTAATGGCTCTGTCTTCTCTAGCTCCCTCCCATTGTCCTTTTTAGTCATTTATTCCAAAAAACCTCTTGAACGTATGATCCTAACTTTGTGTCTTTCTTAGAGGACCAGAACTAATATACCTATGTATACTTTATTAGTGAGTTTGAAGCCATTTTCACGTTTGCTAATAAACAATGGTTTTCTAGTGATGGGTTTGCATTTATGTGGGCAGACTTAATATTTAATTCTACTGACTATTATCTTTAAGCAGTTCTCTTTTGGCTTTCTTCCTCTTAAATGCTGGATTTAGTTGAGTTCTTTTTGTCCTCATTTGCTCATTCAACACACTATCCCCAGTAACAACATCCATTCCATCAAAGTCATGGTTTATATTATGAATTTCGAAATATAAATTTCTAGACCAGATTTATCGCTCAAGCTTCAAACCTAGATTCTGCTACTTTATTTACAACCACTTACCATATGCCAGGCACTGCCCTACATGATTTACAAGTATTAACTCATTTAATCCTTATAATAACCAAAAGAAAGCAGCAATTATGAAGAAATGGAGACACAGAGAAATTAACTAAATTACCCAGGGTCATAAAGGTAGTAATGGTAGAGCCAGAAATTATTCCCAGACAGTGGGCCCCAGAGAGGATTGGTTGTGTTAATTACTACACTCTGATGCCTCACAGACTCAGCATGAAGGCCAAGTTCATTATCATCTTTCTGCAGCACTCCCCCATTCTCTCACTAATCACTCCACCTAAAACATTCTCTTCCTCCTATATGCCTTACTGTTGTGACTGGTGTCACCATCTACCCAGTTCTCTATTTGTCCTGTTTTAGTTTAATTTTCTCCAAAGTACTTGAGTGTAATTAGTTCATTTGACAGAGGATCCTTAGAAACATGAGTGATGGTAAAAGGAGAGTGAGACAAAGAAGGAGAAAAAGCCAAAAGAAAGTGTATAATTGAGCTGGTTACACCGTATGCACTGGGGCTTAGTCATGCTGGAGAGCCTCTGAGGAATATTTGAATGTGCTAAAAAGTTATCCTTCCAAAACACTGGGGCTGGAACATTTACCCACTTATTTTTGTCCTTTATTGATTGAAGGTTGCCCCTGAAGATATTGACTCCCTCCCACTTCTAGGATGCTGTGTTCCAGGATTGAGTAAGATCCCCTGAGACATGATGGGCCACTGATGTGTGCTGCCTTTAGTATACACAGAAATTCTCATTACAGCTGCAGCTAAAACTACAGGAGGACTTAGGCTGAGCACATGTGTGTGGATCAGAAAGAGTCCTACATTCCCATTTTCCAATGTACATGTTCAATCAGTTATTACTGTTGATTTTATTTCTTACTTTTTGAATCCACTTACTTCCTGCCATCTCCAATAAAATAGATTTAAAACACTTATAATATTTAAGACATTCTCTGATACATACTCCACATAATTTTTAAAAAGATGGTATTGAAATATCTGAAATTATATTTTTTGAAAAACATAACCATTCAAAACTACAACTCAAGAATGCATACAAACAAAAGGATCAAGATAAAGCTCTTTAGATTAAGCTCTTCCCTAGGGAGAGGAGAGTAATGGGAATAATGGGTTTAAGAGGACAGCAGTCAACCATGAGTGGAGTCTTTCAGTGAACAATGGTGAAAAGTTCTGTGAACCAAGAAACATATTTAACTCAACCCCTTACACATGAATTAAAATTAAATCCATCCATCCATCCATCCATCCATCCATCCATCCACCATCCATCCATCCATCCATCCATCCATCCATCCATCCATCCATCCATCCATCCA
>JAKSZT010054583.1:8483425-8567836 GCA_026826555.1 Tolypeutes matacus
AAATAAAACTTTTTCGCCCCCGCCCGCGGCTCCAAATGGCCGTTTTATTTTTTATTTCCGTAACCGCGGGGCTCAGCCGCCTGTGCCAACCTCCACCGGCAGCCTCAAAACTCACGAATCTCCACCATTCGGTCCACGCCGCCGATCCGCGCAGATAGATGTCCCAAGCTTCTCACTCCACGCGTGCACAGCACAGACCCCCGGGCAGGACCCCGTCCCCAATCCGCCTTGCTCTGGGAGCTTGCAGTGTGCGCCCTCCTACACCAACGCCATCTTGCCCCCAATCTGTATGCATTCTTGAGTTGTAGTTTTGAGTGGTTGCATTTTCAAACAATAACAACAAAAGATGAACACAAAAGTAAATTATATATATTTGGTTTTGATATGACTATTTGCCTCAAAAATCCAAGAAACTCTAAAAATAAAATTATGAGAATTAATAAAATTAAAAAGAGAATTTTGTTATGTGGGTGGGTAGATCCATTAATGTTCACTTGCAGAAAACAGAATGCACTCTACTTTAATAAAAATGGATTTTAAAACATAACTATTGTATTAAATAATAATAGTGAGAAAGGTTAACTGAAGAGACTCTATTCTCAGATTCTAGGATGAAAGTCCTTGCACTGAGAATAGTCTTGCCTCTATCTCAGTTGGAAAATATTAATAGCAACATTGCAGGGAGTTGATGAATAAGGAAGCTGCTGTTGCTGCTGAGTACAAGGCTCCTAGAAATCTGTCTCCGTTGTAGCAGCCCCTGCTCAATCTAGAACCCAAATGCTCAATTAGGATGCAGTTGCTATAATTTCTGCTTAAGAGCAGTTTATTTCTACCCGGATTCATATGAGCAAAAATGGGGGTCCCATTAGTAGGACCTAAGTCATATCAGAAAGCCATGGTTTTTAGCTTTCTAGACTTTGAACTCCAGAAGGGTGTTGTAATGAATCTTGAATGACTCAGTCTGGTACCTGCTACACTAAGTAGAAGATGGGTGCCCAAATGTAACAGTTTTTTTTTTTTTTTTTTTCTGCTCTAGAAATTGTTTCTCACAGCATAGAAATAGTAAAACTTACTCTTTTAGAATGGTGACAAATAATTTAGAGATAAATTTTATATGAAATGCACAGAACCTTTCTGAAAAAGTTAATATTTTATTGGAGGTTCATGGTAGGGAGAGACTTAGAATGAAAATACCAATTTTTTTTTTTAGACAAGTATGCACAACTGATGAAAGTCCAATTAGAATCCTGATTTTTTCAAAATTTGATAGAAAGATTTTGATGTTCAAATGGAAGAATACATTCTAGGGTATAGATAAGAAAAAGATGACTAGTTAAAGGGGGCTGAGAAGATTTCCTTTGTTAGGTTTAGAACAATTACTATGTTTTGTAAAGGTTGAGAAATCATATCAGATTAGAGTTGGTTGGATCCTATGGAACATAAGCCTTCCCCCTGGATTCAAGACCAGCAGAGTTGGGTGGGGAATTTGTGGGTATTAGCAAACATTTGGAGCTAATACTTTCCATATAACTACTTCACTTTCACTAACAAGTACAGGTCTGCCCCCAATTCTCATCCTGAGATATGCCCCTGACCTTCTGAAGATAAAGAAAAGTAGCTAGATTGGAAATATCAATAAATCATTTTTCCCAAGCAGAGAGCCTCATGCCTAGGAGTGAGGAAAGAAGCTATATTTGTTCATGTGTTTTCAGAGACAACAAAAAAGTCCCCCTCCCATTTTCCAGTCTCCAGAAACAACCTCATCTATAATCACCAGAGCTTCTTTGACTTATGGAATATTTCCAATCTTAGAAATAAAGTAAAAAATGGAAAGGATGGGAGCGGATGTGGCTCAAGTGGTTTAGCGCCCGCCTGCCACATGGGAGGTCCTGGGTTTGGTTCCCGGTGCCTCCTGAAAAAACAAAAACAAACAACAAACAAAACAAACAAACAAACAAAAAACTGATTCAGGCAAGCTGATGTGACTCAGTGGTTGAGTGCAGGCTTCCCACATACGAGGCCTTGGGTTCATTCCCTGGTCCCAGGTACCCAAAAAAAAAAAAAAAAAAAAAAAAAAAATTGAAAGGAAAAAAAATGCCTCATGCAGTGTCATACAGAACCATGCTAGGATATTTAATACCACTGGCAAAGGCCTGACTTTGGAGCAGAAATTTTCTCTTTTATTATTCTTAGAAGGGTCCCAGAAAATAAAATACCATTAAAATCAAATAATATCTTTCTTTTTCTTGCTTCTCATGCTTTAAATCACACTATTAGTAACTCATTTCTTCATACTATGTGGATGAAGCTAAAATGAGTACAATTGTGGTAAGTACAACAAAATGGATGTAGCGCAGTTCCAAGCACAATTATATGTAGTGGGTTTATTGGAAAATATCCAAGGAATTGCTTAAGCTCATCCAAGAATGAGACAAAAATAGTTACCCAGCTCATAGAAGATATTCTAAAAATTTTATTTGAAAACATGAATAAATAGGATGAAAGCAAGGTGCAGAATTCCACTGCTGTTGGGTTAGAGTACCAGCTGGGTTATTTGAGTGGGCTTTGGGGAGCCTATTATTCTATATTATATCTCTGGAATCATGGGAAGTCACCTGCATTGGAGAAAAGCATGAAGGAGCTATAAGTATAAGGATGCTGGAGACAGACTTCATTTGTGTCGAATTTCCCCCTGAAAATGCCTGTCTCCTGTTTCTTCATCCGTTCTTTTTTTTTTTTTTTTTTTAATTTAACTTTTTTTTATTATTATGGGTAAAAATAAAAATTCTCACAATACATACAAACATTTGCAAAATGATACATAAATATATATGCATATATGTGTATTTGCCTACAAAAATGCCATTTATATATATATATATATATATATATATATATATATACATATATTTTAAGAGGTGCTTAGATTACCCAAAATATTACACGGAACCCACTGGGATTCCCATGTTGCCCACCTACACTGCATGTTTCACTGCTAGGCAGAGAACTAGGATAGTTATTATGACAGAATAAACAACTCTTTCGCCCATAGGAATGGAATCGTGGCTTAGGAGATCAAGAGCCACAGGTGATTACAATTTGGTTACAATTTATTCTCTATAGCTTCACTTCACCCCATCCCAGCCTAGAGAGATCTCAGACGTGGTTTCCAGATTTTCCTCAGGCCCTCAGGAAATGCCTGTATTCTGCTCCAGGAATGAAGCTAGAGGAGCAGAGGAAATGAAAATGGGCTAGAAGAAAGACAAACAAATCCTATTTCTACTATGTACTTACTGTGTGAATTTTGAAAAGTTTTTAACTACTCATTTTTCAATTTCCCCAAATTTACAATAGGGCTAACAATATCTTCCTTGCAAATCTGAGGGAATTTAATTAGATGACTTATGAACAAAGCTCAGCACTAATTAGATACACTGTTCATCTTGGATTTCTGACTGGTTCATCACTCTAAATTTAATTGTTCAGTATTCCTAAAAAGATAATGAAAAATAAGGGAACAGAGAAATATGAAACAGGGAAGGGTGATGGTGTGCCCTGTGATGGAAAAGTCCCTGCAAGTTAGGTGATTAGAGGACTCAAAGAGAAAGAAAGTGCTGTGGTGAGCAAGTGCCAGAAGCAGAGGGGGAGGAAAGCAAGAGAAGTAGGCAATTCTGGAAGATAGCTGGGAGAATTTAGGAATGGTACCTTCTGCAGAATGTTCTCTGCCTTGATGTATGAACTAGTCTGACCTCAGGAAACCTTTGCATAGCTATCCAAATCTAGGGAGAGAGATAGTCCCTTTTTTTTTTCCTGGAAATAATTTTTTGAAAAAAAGAGAATCATATTAACTGAAGTTGTAGTAATCCCCCCAGTCAAAATATTCAGACCCATTTCTGAACTCAGACTTAAGACTTTGTAGAGAGCCAATATAAATAGAGAAGTTATCATTCTCACCAGGTAATTATTTGAGCACCTTGTCTCATTCTCTATCATTACCAGTTACACATTTACTTTTATCATATAGTTTCCATGTTATTATAAGTATTTTCCTGAGAGTATTATTAAAACAAAAGATTCCTGGGTACAACCAATCAGAGGACCATTAGGTTTAAGTAGCCAGTGGGTGGGCAGCTGAGTTGGAGCCCAGGAGACAGCTGGGTTGATGCCTGCTATTCCTTGGAGTCACAGTCTGAGGCCAAGCTTTCAACTCACTGCTGTTGCTGTTGTTTGCTGTTTGTTTTTTTGTACTTGTGTATAATCATACTCCTAAACTCATGGCATATTTCCTTATCGACCCCTGCACTGTACTATTTATTCACTTTTATGCTTTTTGTGCAACTCCTATCTCCTCCTTTGATTTGAATGTATTCTGGTTTTATGCCTTTCACTGTTGTTTTGTGTGACTTATGTAAACAGTATTGTATTTATGACTTATTCTGTTTTGTGCACTTTTCACTCAGCACTGAGAAATTAAGATTAAGTAATATTGTAATAAAACATCTAGTTTATTATTTTTAACTGCTGCACAGTGCCCCATGGTATGTGTCCATCAACATTTTTACCTTTCTGCTTCTCTGACACCCACAATTTGATTCCGTTTCCAACTCCATTCATTCACAAGCAATGCCACAATTAAATCTATTTATTTATTTATTTATTTATTTAATTATTTATTTATTTATCCCCCCACTTGCCACTTGTGCTCGCTGTCTGCTCTCTATGTCCATTTGTTGCCTGTTTCCTCTGTGCCTGCTTATCTCCCTTTTGTTGCATCATCTTACTGTGCCAGCTCTCCATGGGCATGGGCCGTCAGCTCTCCGTGCGCACGGGCCAGCTTGCCCTCACCAGGAGGCCCTGGGAACTGAACCCAGGGCCTCCCATATGGTAGACGGGAGCCCAATCACTTGAGCCACATCCATTTCCCGCAGTTGAATTTTAGTATTACTCTTTTACAGACCATGTGTAAATGTGTGTGTTTGTAGACAGAGAGAAAGAGAGACAGAGGGAGGGAGAGAGGGAGGGAGAAAGAGAGAGGAAAGGAAGCACTAGGTAATAGATTATTCATGTATTTAATTTGACTAATCGCTCTCAAAAATGCCTGTAATTGTCTACTCTCCCACTATTACTCAATTTCTTGTATATCTATCCAAGATATTCCAAGAATTTAGAAACATTTATATAAATATTCATATTTCACTAATAACCCATCCTTCTATACCTGTCTTTCTCTCTTTCTTCTCTCTCATTGATTATGAAAATTTTGTTTACGTCAGTGAGGAGAGGGTTAGTAATGGATGCTTTTCTCTTTTCTGAGCAAATTCTGAACCCAATGAATGATGGTCATAGGAATCAGAGAAATTGTGATCAAAACTTTATTGCTAATACAAATTCAACTTATAAGAAAAAACCAAATAATAAAACACAGACGTATAACTTAAAGAACAAATACACAAGCTCTATTGAGTCATGAGTATGCTAACGCTCCCCTGAATTAGATTTATTTACCCATACCATCATCACAGCACAGCATAACAAAAATCACATGGCCAAATGACTAGACTAGCATGTATCATCTCTGTGGGAAGATAGGAAGAGGACACTCACTAATCAGGTAACAAATATCCTGGTGCAATTGGAGAGAGTTATTGAGGGTTGGGAAGTGATTGAGGTTGGGTTCCTTAGAAGCTGAGATGGTGAGGGGTATGTGATTTAACAGGGAATGCTCTCAGGAGCAATCAGTAATGAAGTGAGGGAATCCATTAGAGAGAATCCATTGTATCCCACATTGGGAAGGAGTTATATAAGAATGCCATTTCAGATGAAGTCTTGCAACAATATCCTAGGATGAAATTCTCTCAGATGGCTGTAGTTTTTCCAAGTGTCAGAAGTTGATTTAGGCTCCACTTTTGAATTGTGTAACGATTTAATAGTACCCATAAGATTATCACTACATCAACCAAACACCCAAAATATTAATAGAAGAACCAACTGCCGGTACCAAGTAAATTATCACAAGCAAACTGAATAAACCAAATTCATTGTTCAATTAGAACTACATTACCTTTGTCAAAGTCCATAGCAGAGAGATAGTGGGTGACTGCGTGAAGGGAAGCAGATGGAGGAAATTTTGGTTTTATGGTAATAGGGACACCAATCAGTCTGTGCCAATTGATTATTTCTCTTAGTTTCTATTTTCCTGTTGAGATTGTCTACTTGCTGAGTCATGATATTTCCCTTTAGTTATTTGAATGTAATTTCCTTTATTTCTTTGAACATGGTAACAGTTTGAAATCTTCACCTGCAGCATTTCTTTGTTTAGTGACTTGCCTGGACTAACTCAGTGTCCACAGTGAAATAGTATGAAAGAGTGTGAAACTGCTGATGTATCTGCTCAATTAAAAAATTCTTTTGTTCTTAAGCCTGGCTTCCTAAGTGTTACCCCTAGGTCATCACAGCTTAGTGGTCAGCCATTTATTGATCAGATATTGTGCTTAAATATCTTGACAAAGGCATTCACCTTATGCCTATGGATTTGTATGTGTCTTGGAGAATGCATTCAAAGTTCAGGAAGCTTATGAGTCTGTCCCAGCTTTTGTTATTTTTGCAAAGTCTCAATTTTAGCCAGGAATGAGTAGCTCATTAGGGCACTCCTCAGTCCCTCCTGAGTGTGAGTTAAGGCTTCCACATACACATAGATTTCTAGACTGCCAAGAATATGTGGCAGCTTATCAAGGCTTTTTTTGGCTGTCTCCTTTCCCAAATTTCCCTATTAAGTTTCTGTTTAATCTACAGTCTATTGCTTGTCTCAACCAGTATCAAGGTATCAGGCTAGCTGCAATGTTGACATTTCTCTAATAGTTTGCTATGGATATAGCCATTATTTTTGACAATGTCTCTGGACATGGTATTATCAATGCTCTTCCTCAAATAAAGGCAGGTTTCTTTGCTGTAATTTGAAGGTAGGTTGCAGCCATAGAAAGGTATAGTCTACCTTTTGCTCATCTGAGACACGAGAAAGCCTGAGGGAACATTAAAGCTAAG
The DNA here is from genome assembly GCA_026826555.1 of Tolypeutes matacus. NCBI lineage: Eukaryota > Metazoa > Chordata > Mammalia > Cingulata > Chlamyphoridae > Tolypeutes > Tolypeutes matacus. The sequence goes on from JAKSZT010054583.1 coordinate 8,490,467, forward strand.
AGTTATTTGAGAACCGGCTGAATTTTGATTGTACTCTCCAATTCACACACAGATTCATCCATCAGCAGAAAGTGGAAGGCTTATGGGCTTGAAGTATTTGAGCACAACCTTTGCCCAAGTAATTGGCTAATCACCAAATTATAGACACTGGCACACCCCCTAGGGAACTAAGCAAAATTAGAAAAATAAAAATTAAGTAGCTGAACAGAGATATCAGCACCTAACTGTGAGGAAGACATATTCTGAAGTTTTACTCAATACAGATACTTAAATACAAAATAGAAAATACACCAAAATCCTGAATATGTTCCTTGGCCCCACCAGTATTTAAGACTCAGACTAGCTTCAATGTTGACCTTCCCTGACTGTTTGCTACAGATATTATTATTGTTTTTGACAATGCTCCTGGACATGGAATTTTTCACACCCTGCTCCAAATAAACTCAATCTCCTCTGCTGTCAGTTGAGGTTACATTATATTATCTAAAATGTCCAACTTTCAACAAAAATTTATAAGATATATGAAGAAACAGAAAAATATAACCCATATACTGGAATAAAAGGTAGAGACTGTCTCTGAGTGGACCCAGATGTTAGACTTGGCAGGCAAAAACTTCAAATGAGTTGTCATAAATGACCAAAGAACTAAAGAAAACCATGTCTAAAAAATTAAAAGAAAGTATGGCAAAATAATTCATCAAATAGAGAATATTAATATAGAGATATCAATGATAAAAAGGAACCAAATGATAATTCTGGAGTTGAAAAATACAATAACTGATGTTAAAAAAATCACTAGATGGCTCAGTATCAGATTTGAGCTGGCAGAAGAAAGAATCAGAGAAACTGAAGAAAGATCAATAGAGATTATTCAAACTAAAGTATAGAAAGAAAAAAAAATGAAGAAAAATGAACAGAGCCTCAGAGACCTCTGAGTAAACTACCACATGCATAATGGAAGGCCCATAAGAAGATGCAAAAAAGGGCCAGAAAGAATATTAGAATAAATAATGACCCCAAACTTATCAAATTTGACAACAACATTAATCTACACATCCAAGAAGCTCAAGAAACTTCATGTAGGATGAATACATAAATATCCACACCTAGAAACATAATAGATAAATTGCTGAAAGCTAAAGGCTAAGAGAAAACCTTGAAATCAGCAAGAGAATAAATGACATACCACATACTAAAGAGTCCCAATAAGACTAACTGAGTTTTTCATCAGAAACACTGCAGGGCAGATGGAATGAGATGAAGTATTCAAGTACTGAAGAAAATGAAAAAAAAAAAAACAATGACCCACAACTTTCAACTGAGAATTCTATATCTAACTCAACTATCCTTCAGAATTGAAGGAAAAATGAAGACATCCCCAGATAAACAAAGACTGAGAGATTTATTACTATCAGACCTGCCTTACAAGATACACTAAAAGAAGTTTTTTTGGACTGGGAGTAAGTGACATAATACAGTAACTCAAATCCACACAAAGAAATAAAGTTCACCAGTAAAGGTAATAATATAGGTAATTATAAAAAAGTATATATGTATATTTTCTCTTTCATTTGTAAAATTAAGTTAAAAGGCAATTGCACAAAACAATAACTATAAAGTTTTACTGTTAGTATTATCACATATAAAGATGAAATGAATATGACAACAATAGCACAAAGGAAATGGAAGGAAATGGAGCTATATTGGAGGAAGAAAATACCACCTGACAGAAACTCAAATGCACAAGAAGAAATGAAGAATAAAATATATTGGTTAAGAAAAAATAAACAACAACAAAAAAAGAAATTTAAAAAATATGTTGGTTAACATAAAAGACTCATAATTATAATTTCTTCATTCTTCTCTTAACTTCTTTAAAAGATATAAAATTGTATAAAGCAGTGATTGTAACATTTCATTTTTGGATTCAAAACAAATATAAACATAATTTATATGATGATAGAGAGGAAGGGACTATACTGGAACAAAGTTTCTATATTTTTTTGGAACTAAGTATTATTCTGAATAGATGAATAAATTAAAATGAATATTGCAGTCTCTAGAGTAGGGTTTCTTAATCTCAGCACTATTGACATTTCCAGCTGGCTAAGTCTTTGTTGTGGCTAGCTGTCCTGGACATTGTAAGATGCTTAGCAGCATTCCTGGTTTCTATGTATTAGATACTAGTAGTGCTCTTCCAATTGTGATAACCAAAAAGCATCTTAAGACATTGTCAAATGTCCCCCTGGGGGGAAACCATCCTCTGTTGAGAACTACTTCTCTAGCACAATAACTAAGAAAAAAAGCAAAAAATTAAGATAGAAAAATGAACAAAAGAAATATATATTTAATACACAAGAAGATGGTAAAGGAGGAACAGAGAAACAAAAAGACTTGGGACATAGAAAAAACAAATAGCAAAATGGCAAACTTAAATCCAACAACATTAATAATTATATTAAATGTAAATTCATGAAACAGTCCAATCAAAAGACAGATACAGACAAAATGGATTAAAAAAATAAGATTAAACTATTCATGTTAACTATATCCTTTCATCATGGATTCCTAGAGAGGAAGGAAATGTGGTTGGTGGGACAATGCTAGAGTAATGTATGGTTCCATTTATTTGAAATCTCCAGACAAAGCAAATCTGGGTCTGGGAGTGCCTACATCTGGGGATGGAACAAAGAGTGACTGCAAATGTGTATGAGGGATCTTTTGGGGTTATGGAAATGTTCCAAAACTGAATCATGGTAATGGTTGTACAACTCTATAAATTTACTAAAAATCATGTAACTCACACTTAACATAAGTAAATTTTGTTATACAAATTACACTTCAATAAAGCTGTTAGAAAAAGATAAATGAGGGATCTATAGAAGAGCTTGCCTTAGATATTTTAGAAAAATATAGGTAAAATTATAATAGAAATAGGTAATTGATTCAAATCAGAAACCTAAGCTATAGGTCATAGAAATTAATGCATGACATTTCTTATTTCTATTTAGCGGAAAAGAAAATATTTAATAAATATTGTCTAAGTGGTTATAAATCCATACAATAATAAATGTAGACTTCATCTTATACCACAAATAGTAATAAATCCCTAATGATTACTTATATAGAAAAAACAAAATAAAACAAATTAAGGAAAATTAAGAGACAATATGTCCAACTGAGCCATAAGAGAATTTCTTAATCGAAACAAGACATGCTATCAAGGAAAAGGCAATTATTTTTGACTATGATAATATTTAAACTTTTGTATAGCAAAATAAAATCCATAGATAAATGATAGATCAGGATCAACAGTTACAACATAGATTACAGACTAATGTTAAAATAACTAATGTACAAAACCTTACAAATGGGCAAGAAAAAGACAAACACAAAAAATAAATAGGCAGAAGATGAATGAGCACAAATCCAAATGTTAATAGAATACTCATTATGTTGTAAGGAAAATACAAAATAAGCTAAACTGAGATACCACTTTATACCCATCAGAAAGTCAAAACAAGTTTTTTTTTTTTTTTTTAAATCTTTAACATCCATATCTGGAAAGTATATAGGGGAGAACTATACTTATTTATTATTTAGGAAATGTGAAATTTCCAGAAAGCAATTTAGCAATATATATTCAAATTAAAAGTATACTTTCTTTATTTTTGAGGTACCCGAGCCGGGGATTGAACCTGGGACTTCCTATGTGGGAAGCCAGCGCTCAACCACTGAGCCACATCAGCTCCCCTGAGTTGGCTTTTTTGTTTGTTTGCTTGTTGTTTTTGTTTTTTTAGGAGGCACCAGGGACTGAACCTGGGACCTCCCATGTGGGAAGCAGAAGCTCAACTGCTTGACCCACATCTGCTCCTCTAAAAGTTCACTTTAATTTTTGAATCCCATTCTTGAATAGGACTTGCAGAAAAAAAAAAAGCATCCAAATTTAAGGATTTATATATAAATGTGTTTACTGAAACATTATTCATTGTGCCAAAAATCTGGAAGCAATGGTAATGAATATATAAGAAAATGTTGTATAGATATGGCACATCCTTACCATAGAATTTTAGGTTACAATTCAAAAGAATAAATTAGAGCTAGATCATTTGACCTGGACTAATATGTCCATGGTACTGTTGAGAGAAGCCAGAATAAAAAGTGTGTAAATACAAGGATTCTTTTTTAAAAAAAGAACAATATGCATATGTTAATATAAATATGTGTTCTTTAGGGAAACAGAATCAACAGGAGATATCTGTAAATAGTATGAGATTTTATAAAGTTCTCTCACGTGACCGTGAGGATGCACAAATCCAGGTTCCGCAGGCAGGCTGCAAACCAGGGGCTCCGGTGAAATTCCTTGATGAGTTCCCAGGAGACAGTGGCTGTCTGAAGACGAGCTGGAAAATATTCTCTGAATGCTGAAATCACTTCCCCTTTTAAGGCATTCAACTGATTGGATAAAACGTCACTTATTGCTGACAGCAGTCTCCCTGGTTGATTGTAGATGTAACCAACCATTTATGCAGTAAACTCACTGGTGACTAAAGTCCATAAATGTCCTTGTATTACAATCAGCCCAGTGCTTGCTTGACCAAACGACTGGGCATAGTTACCTGGCTGAGTTGACACATTAGCCTAACCATCACAGTCTGTGTGAACATATGTAAGTGATTATATAAGCATGGAGAAGACACAAAAGAAAAGACATTCAGTTAACATGAATTTCTGGGGAGGAAGATAATGTGGTTGGAGGGAGAAGGGAAATGGGGAAAAGGGAGATATGTAAAATAGAAAAGAAAAAAATAAGGCTGGACCGCCATGAAACACCAGGCATGATGTGATCCAATTTTGCATTCTTGTAAAATTATATATATATGTTTTTAGGTGTATAAAGATTTAAAATTAATTTTAAAATATGTCAAGTGCATAGTCCTTGGCCAAATGACACTTAAAAATTATTTTTCACAAATCTCTACATTTTTTTGAAATAAAGATTAATGGGTTACTGTTTTTTTGTTTTGTTTTGTTTTGTTTTGTTTTGTTTTTAAATAAAACCATTCTCTTATTTTGTTTTATTTATTTTTTTACCAGGAAGTCCCAGGGATCAAACCTGGGTCCTTCCATATGGGAGATGGACACCCAACCATTTGAGCCACATCTGTCCCCCTGGGTTACTGTTTTTTATTTTAAATGTAAGTCTTCTATTCTCTTCTCTGATTCTTGATTTTATCCCTGGGTCATGTTGATTTTGAATCCTGGAAAACTAACAGGACAACAAGAAGAATGGACACGGGAATTATAGCTTTCTCCATTAAGGGAGGGAGAGCATTCTTGGGAGAAGAAGGCGCAAATGGGAGTGGTTTTTAGTGGTTTGGAGGTTTGGTAATCTCTGAGTCTTCAAATAGTCCCAAGTATCACCGTTCAACTCCTGATCAATTGCACATAAGCAATCCAATATGATAATGACTTCAAAGTTGTGTTTTAATTCAGCAAGGCAGAGAGTCATTCACTGAGTTTGGCTTGAGGTCATCTGAGCTATGAGCAGTAAAATCATAATGTCCAGATTTGACTCATTTTGCTTGAAACTATCCTTGGGTCTTAATATTTTTACCCCTATCATAAGGGATGACAGCAGCAGCTTCTCAATCACCATGGCTTCATTCTCAGTTATATAATGCTTGATTTTAGGGGCTCACAAGTTGTAAGTATACATTTTGCCCCTGAACACTGTGTTGTGCTGTAGCCCCATAGAAAATATAAATAAAATACTCACTGTCTGGGGGATGGATGTGGCTCAAATGGTTGGGTGTCTGTCTCCCATATGGAGGGACACAGGTTCAATCCCTGGGACCTCCCGGTAAAAAAAAACAAAAAACAAAAAACTCACTGTCTTTTGTACCTTCTGTTTATATTAATCAATTTTTAAAAAACCCACACATTTCACTGGGGATCTGTAGGCTATAATTCACTTTTTTAGTGATAATTGCACTATCAGTTAGGATTTTTTGGTCCCAAGTAATGCCATTTGAATTTGGTTCTCGCTATTAAGAGAAAGGATGTTTCTGGAAAGGACAAGAGATTCAGGAAAGGGGTTATGAGCACAGACTCTGGATTCAGATTGACTGATTTGAAATTCCAGCTCTATGTGCCCCATGACTTTAGGTAACCTTTCTTACCCTCAGTTATTCATTTTTAAAACAGGAATAATGGCACTTACCTCTTAGGATTGTTGAGATAATTAAAGAGGATTATGTGTAAAACACTTAGCTTAAGGTAAGAGATTTTTTTTTTTTTTAATTAAAATTTTGCTACTGTTATTTTGCTTGTGGAAAAACTTCCTGTCAGTAAGCACAGTGGCCAGGGGTCCTTGGAATCTCGGTAGCAGGGAGGGATGACAGTCTCTTGTTAGGAGCTGGGGTTGGGGCTGTGGTGAGGGGGTTTGAATGACTGGGCCTTTGTGTATTATATGTTCTTGTGGTGAGGGGAAGGAGGGGACACAATGGCAGAGAGTCCCACTGGGCCATGTTAAATGGGCAAGGGTTAGTTTCCTTAAGTAAGGGTGGTGTGCATCTACTAGAGGAAGAGTGAAAGCATGCTGGGCAGGCAGAAATAACAAATGTCCTCTACAATGTTAAGATTTAAATATTTTTGCTAAAACAATATCTTGGAAAAAATATCTGACCCATTTCTCTTCTTCTGAATAGGACTGAACAGGACTTATCCTAAATATAGAGCTTGCTGCCCTCTTCTTAAGCATGCATTAAGATGCTGACACATGCATACTCTTTTAATAGCTGGCATGATGGATAATCAGGAAATTCTCCTTGATTTCCAGTTACAAGATATCTTGTTGCAGAACAGTTTAGCCTCCTCGTGGTCTTGTTTCTCCAGTCCACTATGTGAAAGAGTGAACATATTTTCTGAACATTCTTCTCATACTTGCCTTCACCTCCTTGTTCTGCAGGCTGTAGATAAGGGGATTCAGCATGGGTGTGACCACACTGTACTGCAAGGGGAAAATCATCTCCAGGGGGGAGCCTGAAGTTGGCAAGAGATAACTGAGGAAACCTGAGCCATAGAACAAGATCACAGTCGTGAGGTGGGAGGAGCAGGTGGAGAAGGCCTTGCTTCTGCCTGAGGTGGAGCTGATGTTCAGGATGGTGAAGACAATGCGGGCATAAGAGAAGAAGATCAAGATAAAGGTTCCAAAGAAATGCAAGACAGAGGAGCAGAGCAGCAGCATGAAGTTGGTAGAGGTATCAGAGCAAGAGAGAGGGAAGAGAGAAGAGAGCTCACAGCTGAAGTGGGGGATAGTCTGGCCCTCACAAAAGTCTAAACTGACAGCCGGAAGGATATTGATGAGTGCATCTATGAAGGCCAGGCCCCAGGAGCCCCACACCAGCCCAGCACAGAGCTGATGGCTCATCAGCTGGCCGTAGAGCAGGGGGGAGCTGATAGCTACATAGCGGTCATAGGCCATCACTGCCAGCAGACAGGCCTCGGTGCCCCCCGTGGCAAACACAAAGAAGGTCTGAGCCAGGCAGCTCTCTACAAAGATGGTTTTGCTTTTAGAAAGTAGATTCTCCAGCATTTTGGGAACTGTGACAGAGGAGTGGCAGAGGTCCAGGAAGGAGAGTTGTTTCAAAAAGAAGTACATTGGGGTGCGGAGGTGAGAATCAGCCCTGATCACCAGCAGCATCACCAGGTTCCCTATCAGGGTGAGGAGGTAAATCACCAGGAACAGCACAAAGAGCAGAGCCTGGGTCTGGGTGTCTGCAGACAGCCCGAGGAGGATGAATTCATTGAACATGCTGTGATTTCCCATAGTGATAAAAAGAAGTTTTAATCCTGAGAATCCAAGAAAGAAGAGACATCAAAACTCCTTATATGCCTCCCATTTACAAACTGTCTTAGCCCTCTTGCCCAAATTCATCATTTGTCACTGTGTGGGAAACCACCCTGAGATACTTCTAAGCTAACTTCCCAATCATCATGATAACTTTGATATATGTGGATGACAGTCAACCAATCTTCTATCAAGCCCTTATGTCATTTTGTGGGCCATCCTCCTGTGCCTCTCAGAGTTTCTTTTATTTTTAAGATGGGTATTAATATAAGAACATTTTGTATGGTTAATGGGAATACAGAGAGAATTTGGTGATGCATAAGAGAAAGGAGTTAATAGCAGAAATGCAGTCTTGAGAAAGGGAAATGAACAGGATCCAGAGCAAGTGTGGAATTTCATCCTTAGATAGGAAAAGGGGCTCTTTACCTATTGTAAATAGGAGGGAAGATAAAGAGAGCAGGGATGCAGGCAGCTGGCTTCATAGATTTTATAGCTGGAATATGAGCAATTTTCCAAATGATGGCTGCAAAGTTTTTGGTGCAGCATGAATTGAGATCTGACCCTCAACTCATGCTGCACCAACTCCCTGGCCCTCTCCTGTTCTCTATCTTTGTGTATAGAGTTATGTTTTCAGTGAGGTGGTGGTGAGAGATTGTGATGACCCAGGTACAGCCAGTGGAAGATTACTTTACTAAGGAAATGAGATAGGATTTAACTGGAAGCATGTTTGCCTTCTTGAGACTGGGGACTTCATGACTGTCTCCAGTAACATTTCGCTGGTTAAGCACAGCCATGGAGCCGACAGACCCTTGGTTTTAACTAGGGTTGGATTTTTCTGCCAGGACTATGCAGTGACAAAGAAAAACAAAAGTAAGGAAGTAAAGTACTCTTTGTAAGTGAATTTTTATCAGATGAATCACAGAAACACAGCTGTGCAAGGAATTAAGTGGGGACAAACAGAGGATTATGGATAGGGAATAAGTAGTAAAGTCATTGTTTTGGTTTGAAGAATTGCTTCTTTAGGAACATTAGAGTATGTATGTTACAATTTTAGGATGTAGTGACTACATAGATGTTTGAAATTCAGATTTTGTAGGTATGTTACAAGTATTGATGATGCAAAGTGACAAGTGAGGATAGGTGGCTAGGATGGGGTAGAAGATACTGGCAGAGAAAGAGAAGGACTAGGGGTTGGGGATTTTTTTCTCTGTGAGTGTATTTATTTATTTATTTATTTATTTGAGTTATGGGGGGCTGGGGATTGAATCTGGGACCTTGCATGTGGGAAGTTGGAGCTCAACTACTGAGCCACATCAGCTCCCTTGAGTTGGTTTTTCATTTGTTTTGCTTATTGTTTGTTTTTGTTTTTTTCAGGAGCCACCGGGAACTGAACCTGGGACCATCTGGGAAGCTGGAGCTCAACCACTTGAGCCACATTTGCTCCCTTTATTTTTTTATGTTACTCTATTTTAATGGAGATTTATTAGTTTTAAAATTTAAATGAAATTAAATGAAAAAAATTTCAATCTGAGATAATCAGTTGGGTGATAACCAAGTATGCTGCTATACAAAACACTTAGCTTCGTTTGCTCTGAGAAACTATTCCCTTGCAACAGGATAATATCTAGACACAAGCTCCATGCTCAGCTTAAACCCATCAGCCTGCTTCCGTCAATATCTCAGCCAGCTTTGGGAGTCCACTTGCCAACCTACATTCTCACCCTCCAAAACTTGCCCATAATCGACTTTGCTCTGACACCATGACTTGTAACCTCAGACTCAGGATCACTATTCTGTAATGTCCAAGCCTGGTCTGCCCTGGCCTTTCTCATTCTGACTCAAGACAAGTTTTTTCATTCGATCAAAGGAGATTAGGGTTTCTCTTCCCTTGACTGTTAACCAAGCATTGGGGTGACTAAGTCCAATTACCTGTCGGAATAATGAGTAGTACCAGGTAGTGGCAACAATACTTTCAGATCCAGCAACAATTTATTCATATCCAGGGAAAATTATTCAGCTTGTGCAGTTAGTGTTGAGAATCCCACATTGGGGCAGAATTTGGAAGAGTTCTTCTGAAAATTAATATTTGTAGTGAATTATATGCTAGCAATAAGAAATGATGAATTATGAACATTATTTTTCAAGTATCTGCATATTTATTTCCAATTACCTGACGAATGGATTATGAACATAATGGCTAAAATCTTCCCATTTCACTCATTAGTTTACATCTGATCACAGTGTCTGCTTGGGCTCCTGGTGTTCACATCACCACATGTTCTACACAGGAGATGGTTCAAGCACCTGGTAGGGAATTAAGTAGTGAAATCCTCTGTGTCAGGCAGAGGTCCCACGTTACCCAGTGTCTGGAAGGGGCTGTGGTTCCTCTGCCATGTATTTTCAGGGCAGTACAAAGAAAAGTCCCTTTCCTATCTCCCATCTCCAAATCTTTCCCCACTTATTAACTTTAAAAGGGTCTATGGACAAAGTGAAAGATGGGATAAGCTTGCATAGTGTATTTGCATACATAAAATACAGTTAAAGGAAAAGTCACTGGCCAGGGGCTTGGCTTCCACAGAAGCACAGCAATGGATTTCTTTTTAGGGCATTTGCAGAATGTCAGAGGATTCCCTCAAATTAAGCCAACAAGTAAAATAAATAAAAACATACCCTTTTACCGTGACTGATACCTGAAGCATCACAATTGGTGATGCGGTTTCTAAACATAAAATGCCAACAGCTTTGGGAAGCGTAGCGCAAAGTTTGTTACCAGAAATTAACATCATTAGGTGAAAAGGGTAAATTATGTGCTGTCTGAAGGAAGAGCAGCTAAGAACCAGTCATTGCCGAATGAACTATGACTTTATTTCATAATGTTGATCAGAAAGCCTTGGCAGAGAGCATGACTAAGTGTATTGAGTGAGTTGGAAGCAGAAGGAGAAAGTGGTCCAGAGTTTTATTGATTTTGGAAGATAATCTTGATCACAAAGGAGCTTAAAGCCCTGGATTTCTGAGGAGGGACCTGGTATGAAGGAAAAAAACAAAAGCAAAAACAAAAACAAAAAACCTAAAACCAGACCTATGAAGGCACCATAAGTAAGCATCATCTATTCTATAATTTTGTCCAAAATATATCTTGATTCTGCCCCACATGCCTCAGGGCTAGGTCACCTGCAGATGGTTTTCAAAGCAGACAGAACAACTCTCTGAAGGTCATAAAAGATTGAGGAGAGCTTTTAAGGAATGAAGAGTGGGAAATCTGCCCCCAGTGTCCTCAGTTTACCATATCCCATCTGGGCTGCTCTCAAATGGTGAACTCCGCTTTTCCAAGAATTAGAGATAGATATATGCCTGGTATTATGTCACTTTCTAGCTGTTTGACTTTTGTAATACCACTTGACATTTTGATTATACTTTCACCATCTGTAAATTGAGTAAACTTTGGCGGGAAATAATGCATAACTTACAAGATTGAAAGAATTAATTATATAGATTATACATACAGGTCTGGAAATAGGATTTCTGATTGATTGTAGTTGCTAATGCACCCCAGGAAGAGGAAGAGGTGTTTGAGAAGAACAGACCAAAGCTTGTTAGGGAACAGATAATATGAGGCTGTTTGGCAGAAGAGCTGCCTCTAAGCCTGGGAACAATGACAGAGGCTTCAAAGGGGAAATAAAATTTCTTAGAAAGACAAGGAGGGAGAGAGGTAGTGCAGGGAAGAATGAAGCACCTCAAGAGTAGGTTAGGAGGGACAAAATCATGACAAAATTCAGTAGGAAATTAGGCTCTTGGCTTCTCCTGGTGGGGACAGTATTCTGGAGCTTTGGTAAAAACATCTGGAGTCAAAAGATGAAAACATCAGGGATCAGGTGATTATCAATAGAAGAAAATGTACCAAAAATTGCCAACTCTGGGAATAAACATATATTTTTTTTCTCTAGGAGGCTTGATGAGAAGGGAAAAAAAGAAATACATTACCTCAGGCTCTAAAAAGCACTTCTCCCGTAGAGAAAGTCTTCAGAACCATATTTGTGCTCTTACTTCATCACGGCTTTGAAGGAAATATAGCAGACATATCTTGTAAAGGTCACATTCTCACTGTCATGTTTGAGCAATTTCTCTCATCCTAGCTCAAGCTTGATCTGAGTCCACAGGTGAATACACAATGTGATGACATTATCTGAACACAGGATTCTGAAGTCTAGCCAATCAACAGGACAGTTGATTTAGGCTGAACTAGCCCAGGGGATGGGCTCAATACTTTGTTTCCTAGGAGTCCCAGGCTGAAGGAGAATTTTAGACTCATTTGCTAAACTTGAACTTTTAAAAAGCCACAGGGGATTTTCTCATGTGTGACCTTTGCAACTTGGAATTGACACAAACAACATACATTCCTAGTTGAGATTTTCTGCTAGTCTGCTGGGAGCTGACAAGAGGCAGGTAGGAAAAGGGAATCTGGAGCTTTGTGAAGGAAGTCACTGTGTTCCCTTAGGAACACACAGGCCGTGTGGACCCTCAGAGAATTCACCTGGGATCTACCAAGAGACTCACAGCTAACCTCCACATCACCTTCTCATGTGTGTAGGAGATGGGTTTATAATTTCAAATGGATTTGACAATAGGTTAATCAAATGAATCAAAACTTTAAAAAGTAATATTTTTCATTCATGAAATAGATGGTCATGGTAAAATATACAAGCAGGACATAACTTTCAATAGCTTCCTTGTGATCTTTCCTAGTCTAACAGTCTATGCTTTATACCTCAGGGAGCCAGAGGGAGAGAAACTTCCAGTTGCTAAAGATGTCTGGTCTAACTATACCCAGTACCTGGGGAAATACCCACATGTTTCAATATGGTATTACACCAGATGCTGTATCAGGCAACAATGACAAGGAATTTCTGTTATCCCAGGGGCCAGGATCAAGTAGGTTTCAAAACTTTTTCAAAATTCCCTTTTCCTATATAGTCACTTGGAAAAATGACCATATGACACTTGGTAAGGCTGAAAGAAAGTTTAAAGGTATTTACATATGGATATCTACTTAAGGTTATTCATTGTGATATCATTCATAGTGGAAAAAGGCTGGAAACAACTGAAATTTCTATTGCTAGAGAACTAGTTGAATATACTGTTGCCCATCCCCATAATGAAGTACTATTCAGCTGTAAAAATGGAATGAGGAAGATCTCTACGTAGTGCTATGGCATGATATCCAGCATACATTGGCAAGTCGAGAAAGCAAAAGCAGGGTGTTCTATAGCATATGCTAAATTTGAGTAGCAAGTGTACATATACACACATATAAATATATATCTAATTTATACATACACATATGTATGTATAAATTTCAATTTTTCAAAAAAAGAAAGAATGGAGGAATATATTAAACACTAAGAAAGATGATTACTTATAGAGGGAGAAAACACAAACATGGTAAAAGGAATGAGAGGGATACTGTTTTGAATATACTTTTTATATAGAATTGACTCCTAAAGTTTTAAAAATAAAAAAGAAAAATTAAATAAAAACAAACAAACAAACAAATAAACAAACAAATAAGTCTACCTGTATCTTAAGGTGGTGATATAGCCACCATAGAAAAGAATTACTGCAACTGCCCTTAGAGTATAAGACTTTGACTGGGCTGCCTCAGTGAGAGAGAATTCATTCAGTAATCTTATTGTTCTTTTTGTTAGTAAAAAATGTTGTTATTACTTTTCAAAACAATATATTTTAAGAATGAATAAATATCATGACAACATTGTTAGGAATCTATATTTTACAGCATAAAAGCAAAGTGGCACAATATAAAATCAAAGAAGTAAAAATTTTACAATCTTAAATTTGAATTTGAAATGCCTATCAATTTGTTTCTTTTCTTTTTCCACTTCAAAAGGTTCTGTCCATTGTATAGGACTGGAAGTAATGATAAAGTAGTAATGATAACTTATAGGACCCTGATTTTGGTTTCTAAATTTCATTACAGGAGCCAGGATTTCATAGAGAAAGGAGTGATTCCAGGTTTGGGCACAAAGTTTACATGTAAATCTGAGACTTTTTTGGTGTCAGAAAGTAAGGAAGCCATCAAGGCCTATAAGGACCCAGAATCCATTCCACAGGCCAAGGACAGGATATTTTAATTAAAAAACAATGACTGGAAATTGTGGGAAAATAGCATTGGAGTAGCCAGGTAGGGCTCAACTCTCTCACAAAAATAACAGAGAAAGAACCAAAAGCTGTCTGAGGGACCTGTTTCAGGGATCAGCGGACCAGGACAGTACTACACAGCTCCCATGAGGGTGAGGAATAGAGAGATGAAGGACCCAAAACAACAAGTGTGGTGCCAAACACCTGCAGAGGACAGGAAGGGCTCCCCTCCCCAACCCCCAAGATATTAAGCTGGGGTAAAATCCCTGGTTAACTGCAGCTGACTGAGAGGGGAACAGATGTCTTCTTCCCTGTCAACTGTTAGAAGGGAAAAGGGAAAGGGAGAATGGGGGCTTCTCTTCAGTGAATTGGTCCAGCAGAGCCTGCTTTGACACTCAGTTCTGGCCACACCAGAAACAGGAAAACAGAGATTGAAACACCTCCGTGGAGGTGTGCCAATGAGTGCCATGTGATGTCTGGTCTGGAAATTGAATGGATAAAAACTGCTTTTGGTTCTCTCTGTACCTTATCTCCTGGGAAAAAATCTTCACCCCATTAGTGAACCCCTGACCCAATTTTGATAATGTAAGCTGGGCAATTTTAAAGACTTAGAATAAGTTGAGCCAAATATCAAAGAAGAGTTGTGAAAAAATAGGCAAGAAAGAGAGATTGGCCATCAGAGTAAATTCACCAACATATTCAGATGCCTAGATATCAGCAAAAATTACAAGCCATACTAGGAAACAGGAAGAGATGGCCCAGCAAAGGAACAAACTAAATATCCTGAAGAGATATGTGATTTAATCAATGATAATCACACAACTCTCCTAAATTAATTTAAAGAATTGAAAGAAAATATGACTACAGAGATAAAGGATACTGAGTGAGAATAAAAAACAAACCAAAAGCTTGCAAAGCAAAGTAACAGACCTTATGGGAATGAAAGTCATGATGGATGAGATTAAAAATACATTAGAGGCACATAATGGCAGATTTGACTTATTTGAAGACAGAATTAGTTATTTTGAAGACAGAATATCTGAACCGGAAAACACAGGAGAACAGAAAGAGAAGAAAATGGAACACGGTCTCTGGGAATTGAATGACAATGCTAAATGCACAAATATATGCATTATTGGTGTCCCAGAAGCAGAAGAGAATGGAAAAGGGAAAGAAAGAACATATGAGGAGATAATGACCAATAATTTCCCAAACCTTATGAAAGACATGCATATCAATATCCAAGAAGGACAACACACCCTAAAAAGAATAAATCCAAATAGACCTACCCTGAGACACATACTATTCAGAATGACAAATATCAGAGATAAAGAGAGGATTCTGAAAGCAGCAAAAGAAAAGCAAAACATCACATATAAGGAAAACTTGATAAGATTAAATGCCATCCTCTCATCAGAAACAATGGAGGCAAGAAGAAAGTGGTATGATGTATTTAAGGTACTGAAAGAGAAAAACTGCCAGCCAAAATTCTGTATGTGGCAAAACTGTCCTTCAGAAATGAGGGTGAGTTCAAAGTCTTCTCTGACACACAAAACCTGATAGAATATGTTACCAAAAGACGAGAGTTACAAGATGTACTAAAGGGAGTGCTGCAGTCTGAAAGGAAAAAACAATGGTGAAAGACTTGGAGAAGAGTGTAAAAATGAAGATTATTAAGAAGAGTATATTAAGGGGTAAAAAAAAACAGACAATAGGACAATATGACAACAGAGAGCTGAAGGACAAAATGGATGAAGTAAGCAAGGCATTTACAGTAATGACATTGAATATTAATGACTTGAATTTCCCAATCAAAAGACATAGTGTGATAGAATGGATTAAAGAAATGAGCCCTCTAATGTTGTCTACAAGAGACTCACTTCAGGTGTAAGGACAGAACCAGGTTAAAGTGAAAGGTTTGGGAGCAGATGTGGCTCAAGCTGTTGAGCATCTGCCTCCCACATGGGAGGTCCTGAGTTCTTTTCCCCGTGCTTCTTGAAAAAACAAAAACAAACAATGATCAAAACAAACGAAGAAACCAATTCAGGGAAGCCGATGTGGCTCAGTGGTTAAGCTCCAGCTTCCCACATATGAGGCCCCGGGTTTACTCTCTGGCCCATTGTACCTCAAAATAAATAAATAAATAAATAAATAAGTGAAAGTTTGGAAAAAGATATTCCAAGCAAATATTAACCCCCAAAAAGCTGGAGTAGCAATGCTAATATCATACAAAATAGATATTAAATGCAAAACTGGTGTAAGGGATAAAGAAGGTCATTATATATTAAGAAAAGGAGCAATTCACCAAGAAGAAATAGCTATACTAAATATTTATGCACCTAACCTGAGTGTCCCAAGATACATGAGGCACACACTGGCAAAGCTGATGGGAGAAGTAGATGTCTCTACAACCATAGTTGGAGACTTCAATACACCACTCTCAGTATTGGATCTGGACAGAGGATAAATATAGAAACAGACAGCCTGAATAGTATGATAAATGAACTAGACCTAATGGACATCTATAGAGCACTGCACCCCCAAACAGCAGGATATACATTCTTTTCAAGTCCTCATGGATCCTTCTCCAAGGTAGACTATATGTTGGGTCACAAGACAGTCTCAGTAAATTTAAAACAACTGAAATTATATAAAACACTTTCTCTGATCATAATGGACTAAAGCTGGAAATCAACAATGGATGGAAAAATGGGAAATTCATAAATATATGGAGATTAAACAACATACTCTTAAATAACCAGTGTGTCAAAGAAGAAATTGCAAGAGAATTCAGCAAATATCTTGAGATGAATGAAAATGAGAACACAACATATCAAAACCAATGAGACACCCCAAAGGCAGTTTGGAGAGGGAGATTTATAGCCCTGAATGCTTACATTGAAAAAGAAGAAAGAGCTAAAATTGAGGCTGTAACTGAACACCTGGAGGAATAGAAAAAGAACAGCAAACTAATCCCAAACCAAGCTGAAGGAAAGATATAGTGAAGATCAGAGTAGAAAGAAATGAAATCGAGAAGAAGAAAACAATATAGAGAATCAACAAAACCAAAAGTTGGTTCTTTGAGAAGATCAACAAAATTGATAAACCTTAGATAGACTGACAAAGAAAAAAGAGAAGATGCAAATAAATAAAATCAGAAATGAGAGGGGGGCATTACCACTGATCTTGCAGAAATAAGAGAACATAAGAGGAAACTATGAACAATTATATGTCAAAAAACTAGACAATGTAGATGAGATGGACAAATTCCTAGAAACTTACGAACCACTTATACTGAGCCTAGAAGAAAGAGGAGACCGCAACAAACCAATCACAAGTGAAGAGATTGAAACAGTCATCAAAAACTTTCCAAAGATGAAAAGCCTGGGACCAGATGACTTCACGGGTGAATTCTACCAATCATTCAATGATGATCTAACACCATTCTTGCTCAATCTCTTAAAAAAAATTGAACAGAAAAGAACACTACCAAATTCATTCTCGGAAGCCAACATCACCCTAATACTAAAGCCAGATAAAGATATTACAAAGAAAATTACAGATCAATATCTCTAATGATTATAGATGCAAAAATCCTCAACAAAATACTTGCAAACCATAATAAAAAGCACATTAAAAGAATTATACATGATCAAGTGAGTTTTATCCCAGATATGCAAGGGTGGTTTACCACAAGAAAATCAATTAGTGTAATAAACCACACCTTTAAATTGAAGATGAAAAATCACATAATCCTCTTAATTGATGCAGAAAAGGCATTTGACAAAATACACCACCCTTTCTTGATAAAAACACTCCTAAAGATAGGAAAAGAAAGGCGCTTTCTCAATATGGTAAAGTGCATAAATGAAAAACTTAGGATTATACTCAAGGGTGAAAGACTGAAAGCTTTCTCGCTGAAATCAGGAAAAAGACTAGGATGCCCACTGTCACCATTGTTATTCAATATTGTGCTAGAGTTTCTAGCTAGGGCAAGTAAGCTAGATAAAGAAATAAATGGCACCCAAATAGGAAAGGAAGAATAAAGCTTTCACTGTTTGCTGATGATATGATGCTATATCTAGAATCTCCTGAAAAATCCACAACGAAGCTGCTAGAACTATTAGACGAGTTCAGTAAAGTGGCAGGATACAAGATTAATTTGCAAAAATCAATAGCATGTCTATATACTCCTGATTTGCAATTTGAGGAGGGAATCATTAAAAAATTCCATTTATAATAGCAACTAAAACAATCAAATATTTAGGAATAAACCTAACCAAGGACATAAAGGACCTGTGTTCAGAAAACTACAAAACATTGCTGAAAGAAACTGAAGCAGACTTAAATAAATGGATGGACATTCCATGTTCATGGATTAAAAGACTCAGTATCGTTAAGATGTCAATTCTACCCAAACTGATTTACAGATTAAATATAATCCCAATAAAAATCCCAACAGCCTTTTTTGCAGAAATGGAAAAACCAATTATCAAATTTATTTGGAAGGGTAAGGGGACCTGAATAGCAAAAGTCTTAAAAATGAAGAATGAAGTTGGAGGACTCTTACTTCCTGACTTTAAAGGATATTACTTAGCTACAGTTGTAAAAAACAGCATGGTGCTGGCATAAAGGCAGATACATTGACAAATGGAACCAAATTGAGAACTTAGAAATAGACCCTCACATCTACAGTCAAGTGATTTTTGACAAGGCTGTCAAGCCCTCTCTAGTGGACCAGAACAGTCTATTCAACAAATGGTGTTGGGACAACTGTATATCCATATCCAAAAGAAGAAAGAAAACCCCTATCTCACACCTTATACAAAAATGAACTCAAAATGGTTCAAGGCCTAAATATAAAACAGACAACCATAAAATTCTTAAAAGAAAATGTAGGAAAATATCTTCAAGGTATTGTGGTAGGTGTCGTTTCTTAAACCTTACACCCAAAAGATGAGCAACAAAAGAGAAAATACATAAATGGGACCTCCTTAAACACTTTTGCACCTCAGATTACTTTGTCAAAAGGGCAAAAAGGCAGCCAACTCAATGGGAGAGAATATTTGACAATTACATATCCGATAAGGCTTTAATACCCATGATATGTAAAGAGATACTACAACTCAACAATAAAAAGACAAACTACCTGATTTAAAAATGGGCCAAAGGCTTGAAAAGACAATTGTCCAAAGAAGAGATACAAATGGTGAAAAACACATTAAAAAATGTTCAATAAAACTAGTGATTAAGGAAATGCAAATCAAAACTACAATGAAATATCATTTCACACCTATTAGACTGGCCGCTAATAAAAGTTGGAAAACTGTAAATGTTGGAGAGGATGTGGAGAGATAGGAACACTTATTCACTGTTGGTGGTAATGTAGAATGATACAGCCACTGTGGACGACTGTTTGGCAGCTCCTAAGGAAGTTTAATACAGACTTGCCATGTGACTCGACAATACCATTACTAGGTATACACCCAGAAGAACTGAGAGCAGAGACACAAATAGACATCTGTTCACCAATGTTCATAGTGGCATTATTCACAATTGCCAAATGATGGAACCTACTTAGGTGTCCATCAACGAATGAATAGACAAACAAACTGTGATGTGTCCACATGATGGAATATTACGCTGTGGTAAGAAGAAATGAAGTCGTGAAGCATATGACATGGATGAACCTGGAAGACATTATGTTCAGTGAAGCAAGCCAGACACAAAAGAGTAAATACTGTATGCTTGTGCTATTATGAACTAAATATATTGTTTTAACTCATGGAGTTAATAATTAGAATATAGGTCATCAGAAAATAGAAAGAGGGTAGAGAATGGAAAGCTAAGGGTTAATCTGTGCAGAATTGGTAAAAAGGTTGTTTGTAAATCTTTGGAAATGAATAGAAATGATGAAAGCACATAATGGAATTTGTAACTAGCAGAGCTATTATAAGGGTATTACAGTGGTTGAAAGGGAAAGTCTAAGGTCATGTCTATTACTAGAAGGAAAGCTGAAAACTGTAACAGACTGTATAAGATAGTGAAACCTCATGTGAAACATGAATATGGGTGATAATGCATAAATATAAGACTGTTTTTACAAAATATAAATACAAATACACTAAAGAGAAAGAAAAAGATTAGCACCCATGTACAGAAGGGGAAGCATAGAGAGATTGAGAGGTGATGAGTTTTGTTTGTTTTTTGTTTATTATTATTGGAATAATCAAAGTGCTCTAAGAATGACTGAAGTGATGAATGCACAAATATGTGATTATACCAAATACCATTGAGTGTACACTTTGGATGGATTTATGCTTCATTAATATGTACCAATAAAATTGATTTGTTAAAAAGTCGATAAAGGGAATTAAGATCTTATCCTGTCTTCGACTATGAACTATAATTCAGAGTGATCAAAGAAACCAGTTAACACATGCATAGGTAATATTATAATTGGAAAATAACCATTTGAAACTTCTAATGTAATAACTGCTTCAGGCAATGGTCATCAGCAGATGGTGAAAATCTTTAGGTGAAAGAAGGATGGAGAACTTTACAATGAAGAGATGATGCTGTCATCACTTGAACTCACTGATCAATGTTCTTCTATAAAGTGGGATAGCCAGACATCATATTTTTCCTGATGTAATGCAGCATCAAGTACAGAACTCTACTTATATGTTTAATAATGGACTAAAGTCTTTTCTCAAGACTAAATGTGGGCAAGATGATCAATAAATGACACAACTAGGAAGCAAATTAGCTAATTCTGAAATGTGGATATTCCATGGGGAAACTGTACGGCAGTCACAATTTCCAAATTTGCTCAGAAATTGTGTGAAGACTCCTGCCCGAATAGCAAAGTAAGCTCATTGTTTAGTGCACATGACAGCCCTGGTTCTCTCCTTGAGTAGGACTTCCTGGATCTACCACCTCCGTGGCATCTGATTCTGCTCTCAGGAATGTTCTTCCTTGTCCATTATCCTCCATGGCCACCTCTGAGATGCTGCTTTCTTCGAGGCTACATGGATTTCACTGCCTACTTTCTGTTGGTGCTTTGTGCTTCACTGCCTAGAGTTCTCTTTAGGGACTGATCAACCACTGTTGTTTTTTTTTTTTTAGGGAGAGCTTCCAGTCAGTTTCCTTTGTAAATTCTCATAGCCCTTGAACAGACTTGATTTTTAAATCTGAAGACTTTTAGTCTCTTACTTTTAGTTAGTGAAAGTATCTTGCTTAGCACATCTCTCTCTCTTTTCAATTAATTGGGCTCTCTTGAGGCTCTCTGAATCAATGAGTTCGAATGAGAAAACAACACTCAAAACCTTGTCTTTTTTTTTTTTTTTTTTTAATTAGAAGAGTTGTAGGCTTCAAAACCTTGTCTTGCCAGTAGGTTTTTGTCTTCTGTGCAGAAGGAATTTGCTCTTATCTCCTAGTACAGCCATCAAATCAAACTTGGGCTGATCATTGTATCAGTTCCAGATAGAGAAGAAATCAACATTTCACCCCTGCAAATAGAAAGTATCTTGCAGAACGTAACTTCGTAAAGCTATATTTCCTTCCATTTTCTCTGTGTAGGTGGAATTTATCTCTCATAGGACTTTTCAGAAGTTGGTTGAAGGCAGTCAACATAGAGTAATAACCTATTTTTTCCTACCATTTACCCTATTATTATGTCAAAAATCCGCATGTGGTCTGCCTTTCAAGATACCTTGAAAACCTGATGAAATAATTCATTATAGCTTAACTAGTATTTTGCAAGTTTTAGACTGCAGTTTTCAAACCTTGCTACCTTTAAAGTTTCTTTTACGTGAAGCATTCCACTCCCTGGAATCAAATTCTATATTCTTTAGGATAAAATTTATTTAAAAGTAATTGAGACCACCAGGGAATAATAGATTCAACAATATAGAATTTTATTTCTTTTTCATGTAAAAGTCTGGAAATAGAAATCCAGGGTTGGTATGAAGGCTCAATTGCCAAAGTCATCAGCATCCCAGGAACTTATATCTGTACTTAAATGAATGACATCCATTCCCAAAGTCATGTAGTGGACAATAGAGCTGTTCCAGTATCAAGTTATATATGCAGTCCAGTGAGCAAAAAGGAGAAAGGGCTATGAAAGGAATGGAAGGACAAGAGCTCTCACTCTTTAAAGGATGGCTCCTAGAAACTCCCACAACATTATATCTCATTGGTCTGAATGCAGTCACACGGAAAACACAGTTGAAAGAAAAACTAGTAAAAAAAAGTCTTATTCTGCATATACTTGGGCTGGGATAAAGAAATGCAATAATTCTGTGACAAAGGAAAAAAGGCTAAAAGATATTTGGGGACCACAACCTTTGCCAAATACAAGGCATAATATTATTACAAAATGTGAAAGGACAGTCAGAAAAGAACCCTATAGAATAATATCTTTTATGAATATTGATGCAAAAATTCAAATAAACTATTAGCAAGAGGAACATAGCAATGTATCAAAGAAAAAGTCAATATGACCAAATAGGGATTTAACCACTAAATATAAGCACAATTCAATATCAGTAAGTCTACTATCAAAACTAATCCCATCAACAAATCAAAAAAGTAAAACTATATGCTAATCTTAGTAGGCGCTAAAAAGTTGTTTTCAATATTCTGCATCCATTATTATTAAATAGGAATAGCAAGAAACTCCTGAAATAAAATAAAAATCAGATATTAACAGTTACAGCATATATTATTTCAAATAGTGAAATTGTTTCAAATATTAAAACAATTTCAGTTGAATTCAAGAACAAGCCAGGGATGTCCCCTTATACCATTATTAAATACCATTTTAGAAGTTTCCGTAAATAAAAAAAAAATCAATTACTGTGTGGACATTGGAAAACAAGATTACAAAGTATTTTGTTGCTGGTTATAAAATTGCATGCGTAGGAATTTTAAAAGATTATAGTAAACGATAAATAACAAGAAATTTTGTTACTGTGACTAATTGCATCCATCTGGGTTCAGCAGCAATCACAGAAAGGAATTTGATACAGAAATCATTTGCTTACAAAAGTCCTTAGCAAAGCTGGAGAAGAATTCACAAGGGTGAGCTCCTAGTTAATTCCTGGAACTACTCCTCTGCCTCAATAAAAAGCTGCTACCATTGATCAGAAAGGCAAGAATCAGAAAAGTACTACTGCTGAAGCTGAGAGTAGAACATCCCATTTACAAAAGTCATAAACTTTAAAAATATGTATACATTATATTAATATTTACATGTACATTTTCTAAGAACAAAGACATTCAATTATGTAACCTTGAGTAGAGTTATAATATTCAAGAAATTTAACATTGAGATAAAACTTATAGTCTATATTCCAATTTTTAAAAAACATATTGTCCCAATAATGTCCTTTTGAGCCTTTTCTCCTCCATAATTAGATCCCATACAGAATTGAGTATTGCATTTAATGTTGACTCTTTAGTTGCTCTCTCTCTCTTTTTTTTTTTTGGTTTTGGAAACAGGTACAACATAGACTTTTCCATCTCAGTCACTCTCAAGTATCTTCATTGTTCTTTAATGAAAGAAAATAAATTCAATAGCCAATAAAATATTGATGACCATGAAAGTAATAAGAGGAATATATGAAAATTATTTTAGAACTCATTTTTCATAGATGTCGACCTATTTGTACAAGGGCAAAATCTGTGCTAGATGAGTGGCCATAAGCTTCTCCATAGTTGGTGTCCAATAAGAATGCTTGTAAAAGCCACTGGAGACTTCTGCAAGATACATGTGATCATCCACCACAAATGGCTCCACATCTGTACTGTCTGGTTGTGGGTGGACCATTTGAATTAAGTCTGAATATGCCACATATGTAGCATCAGCAAATTGATTTCCCAAATGCAGACGTTAGTGAGTGTGGGATTTGTTTTCATTGATTGTGAAAGTACAACAAGCCCTTCTCCCTCTATGTTGTTGCTAACTACTGACACTTTAAGACTTGTTGTTTGAAGCAATAAATTCACTGATATTAAAAAAAATTATGTATGCATTTATAAAGAATGGCACAGGACCTATATAATGATGATCTATGAAATTTTATTTAGAGATATAAACAATGTCTGAACAAACTGAAAGATTTTTAAAAACATTTTATTTAGTCATATATATACAACTCAAAATTTCCCATTTTAACAATTTTCAACTGTAAAATTCAGTGATATTGATTACATTCACAATATTGTGCTACCATCACCAATAACATTATACCAACTTTTGCATAACTTCAGACTTCACCTATCAAGCATTAACTCTGCCCCCTCCCTTGTCTTAAACAGACTCCACTTATTAAGCATTAAATCAGCCCACACTCTGCCTCCCTTCCCTGGTGATCTGTAATCTACTCTCTGGCTCTATTAAATTTGCCTATTTTAGGTACTTCATATAAGCATGATCATACAATATTTGTCTTTTTGTGTCAGGCTTATTTCACTTGACATGACGTCTTCAATGTTCATTCAAGTTGTGTGTATCAGAACTTCATTCGTTTTTTAAGGCTGAATAATATTCCATTGTGTATATATACCACATTTTGTTTATCCATTCATATGTGATGGACACTTGGATTGTTTCCGTTTTTGGCTATTGTGAATAAGCTGCTATAAACACTATTGTACACATACCAGTTCGAGTCCCTGCTTTCAGTGCCTTTGAGTGTATAACAAGAAATGGGATTGCTGGGTCATGTGGTAATCCTATGTTCAATTTTCTGAGGAAACACCAAACTGATTTTCATAGCTGCTGCATCATTTCACAATGCCACCAGCAGTGCAAAAGGGTTCTAATTTCTCTGCATCCTCACCAACACTTGTTACTTGCCATTCTTTTAATAATAGCCATCCTAGTGGGTGTGCTGCAATATCTCGTGGTTTTGATTTGCATTTCCCTGATGTGCCATGATATTCAGAATGTTTTTCACGTACTTATCGGTCAATTTTATATTTTATTGGAGAAATGTATATTCAAATCCTTTGCCCATTTTTAAATTGGGTTGTTTGTCTTTTTGTTCTTGAGTTATAGAAGTTCCTATGTATTCTGGATATGAAAGCCTTATCAGATATATGCTTAGCAATTATTTTCTCCCATTCTGTAAGTTGATTCTTAACTTCTTTGGTAGTGTCCTTTGATGTACAAAATTTTACATTTTGATCAAGTCTATTTTATCTATTTTTTTCTTTTGTTGATCATGTTTTTGGTGTCATATCTAAGGAATCACTACCAAACCTATGTTAGGAATATTTCTCCCTCTGTTTTCCTCTAAGAGTTTTATGGTTTCAGCTCTTATCTTTAGGTCTTTGATCTATTTACAGTTAATTTTTGTATATAATGAGAGATAGGGATCAAACTTCATTCTTTTGCAAGTAGATATCTAATTTTCCCAACTCCATTTTTTGAAGAGACTGTTCTTCCCTAGTTAATGTACTTAGCACCCTTGTTAAAATTCAGATCGCCATAGATGTATGGGTTTACTTCTGAACTCTCAATTCTATTCCATTGGTCTCTATGCCTATCTTTATGCCAATACTGCACAGTTTTGATTACCTGTGACTTTGTACTAATTTTTGAAATTGAGAGTGTGAAACCTCCAGCTTTGTTCTTTTTTTAGCAATATTGATTTGGCTGTTAAAGAATCCTTGAGATTCCATATGAATTTGAGGATCAACTTTTCCATTTATGCAAAAAAAGCTTCTGTGATTTTTATAGGTATTAGAAAGACATTTTGTTATTGTGACAATATTCTTATTGTGAAGACATCATAAAAACATCTATTATCTTCAAATTGCTTTTTAAATTTAACGCCATATTCAATTATAAACTCCAAAGTTGTTTTAATTTGAAGTTGAATAAAGTATATTGAAATTCATATAAAAGGATGGGAAGGAACAATAGTGGGGTGGGTCTTTTAGGAGCCTTACCTTAGCATATATCAGAATAATCAATTTGATATTTTAATAAAAAGATAAATACAACCTTGATTTTTTAAAAATGTAGAAATTGGCTGTAGGTTTTAATATATGACTCAATTGTTATTTTAATTCAGTTAGGAAAGAATGATTTATTTGTTAAATGTTGCTGTCACAAGTTGCTATACATCATAATTTAATACAGTTGAATATTATCTCACACCAAGTATGAATATGAATTCCAAATGATTACAAACTTAAATATAAAAAATAAAACATTGACAGTCTGAGAAGGATATATTGGTGACTATATTTAAAATCAAAGATGACATAAACCTTTACATTGATGGGCAAAGTGACTTAATGTTTAAAGAAAATACATTATATATGATGATATGAAAACTAAAAACATTTGCATAGAAAAAAAAACATATACAAAGACAAGAGCAAATTATAGAGGTGAAGAAACATTTGCTGCACAGAATACAGACAGTGGTTACTATATCTGACATTTGAAGCATTCTCATATATTGATAAGGAAAACAGCAAACTAGCTACCCCCTCCCCAAATGGATTGTGGATATGACCTTCACAAAGATCAAATCCAAATGGTCAGTAAATATGTAAAAAGATATTAACCATTCCTAGTGGTTAGAGAACTGCAAAGTGAAATAAAAATGAAATATCACTATATAAAACTAAATAACAAATTGCAAGGTAGATATGGTTTAAAGGGCACTCTTGCTGGTGAAGATGTGAAGTGGCACAGCATATCTGGAAAACATTTTGGCTAAACATCAATTGAAATAAAAATGTACACAGTCTTCATAATTCTACTTTTTAGAATGAAACCCCCAAAAATAAAAACATTAAAATTTATTGTTATATATTCAAAGATATTTATTGCAGAATTGTTTGTGTTGGTTAAAAAAAGGAAGCAAAGTAAATGCCCAAAAGGAGATAATGGTTTGAAAAACGATGGCACATTCATGAGATAGAATTTAATGCAGACATAAAAAAAAAAATGCACTAGAACTATGTCATTTGACTTGGAGTAAATTTTACACATTATTAGTGGAGGAGAAAAGCAAACAAAAATATTTATATATGATCTAAATTGTTTAAAAAACAGAGATAGAAAAGCTCTTACATGTATACATATGTGTATATGTGTACAGATGTTTGAATATGATTACATGAACATGTAAAAAGCTAAGGAATGATATATACTCTGTGGCTAATGAGTTACCTTGAGTGAAAAGGTAAGTAGGAGAAGATGTGAAAGGGTTGGCAAGCACAAACCACCACCACCACCGCCAACAAAACAAACAAAAAAACACATCAAGGAAGAGCTTGTATGATGTAATCCCTTTTGGGTATTTATTTAAAGTGATGTTGGTTTAAATGAATCGAGATATGTAAAAAATGATTTGTAAAATCAAAACACTAAATAAAAATTAATTCCACTCTCCTAGTTGAGAAAAAACAAAATCTACTCCCAGAAATATTTCCTAGATTGTTAGAGATAAAATCAACCTATTGCTATCATTTCTTCTAATTGCAGTTCTTTCCTTCTTTGATTCTGATTTCACCCCTTAGATCATGCTGGTTTTGAATCCTGTATCTCAGCAGAGCAACATGAGTGAATATAGGCACAAGAGGTGTTAATAGCTTCCTTCCATGAGGAAGACACAGCATGCCAGGGAAGCAGAGTGGTTTTAGAGACTTGAAGGTTCACGGTTTTCTAGGTTCTCCAAATTCTCCAATTCTTCCAGTTGTTGAGATCACGTAATCCCCTGATCAATGTTCAAACCTCCCTAAAGCAAGCTGTTGTGATTGTGAAATAAACTAGTGATATAAATCGGTGAGTTGCTGAATCAGTCCCTATATTAGTTTTGTATAGTTTCTGCTCTATACCTGTAAAATGGGGGATTCCTTTAGCATTAGGAGAGAAAGATCCTGAAGTTCATCTTACACCTCAAGTTTAAAAATCAAGAAATGAGATCATTGTCTTGATAAGAGAAGAAACTATGGTCTTGGCATTCTTCATTCTCTTAGATTTTCTCGATTTTGGCAACTTTCCATTATTCAGAGGCTAAAGACACTGTTTATGGTCTCAGGCACCCATGGGTCTTAATATAAAAGTTGCAGTTATATGTCATGGGTAATAAAAAAGGACAACTCACTTAACTCACTTTGCCCAGCATAGTACAATAACTAATTCTACTTATCTTCACTTCCCTGAGCATTACTGCCTTTAAAATCGTCTCTAGCTTCAATTTCAAAACTAATTGGGTTTCTTCACAAGCAACTGGAAGTGACTGTAGATAACCTAATTAAAGTGGGAAAAGAATTTTTGAAAAAAAAAAACAAAACAAAACAGGATAGTTCACAAAACAGAGAAGGAAGGGTAGCATATTAATTGCTGTCTTTAGCCAAATATCTAATTCTAAACACTTTGCATTTCATTGAAGGTCTGTTGTCACAGCTCGCCTCTGATACATATTTCTGTATCTGTTACCATTCTTTGGTTGTAGTCAACTGAATCTCATAGTAGATAATTACGGGAAGAATGTGGGAGTCTCATAGACAATGGAGAGGACAGTTCAGTGACTGAGAGCATGGACTCTGGATTCAGACTGCCTGGGTTAAATTCCAGCTCCACCATTTCTTGCTATGAATTGCTGGACAGGCATATAGACATCTGGCTTTTCATTTCCTCACCAGTAAAGGGAAACTAACAGTAAAACTTATCTCATATACATGTTGAGATGGCTAAGTAGGATAATAAAAGTTAAGTACCATATTAATTTTCTATTTGTGCCATAGCAAAAAACCACAAATTTAGTGGCTTAAAATGACACAAACTTTTAATTTCACAGTTCTTTATGTTAGAAGTCCACTTGGGCTCAATTAGTTTCTCTACCCTGGGTCTCATGAGGCTGAATTGAAAGAGTCAGCGGGCCTCTTTGGGAGGCTCTGGGGAGAGATGTCTTCCAGGCTCATCTGTGTTGTTGGCAGAATGCAGTTTGTGTGGGTATAGGGCAGGTCTCCATTTCCTTGCTGGCTGTTAGATGGGGATCATTTTCAGTTTCTAGAAGCTACCCATAGTCCCTAGCTCATGGCCTTCTCCATCTTGAGAACCCGCAGTGGTAGGTTAAGACTTTATCATGCCCTGAACGGCTCTGACCTCCCCTTCTGCTTCATCTTTCCTGCCTTTAACTGGAGCATGTTCTCTCCTTTCAAGGATTTATGTCATTAGACTGAGGCCACCTGGATAATCCAAGATAATTATCCTATTTCAATGTTCCTAACTTTAATTATATCTATGCTGTCCCCTTTTCCCTAACATGACATTTCACAGATTCTAGGGATTTGGAGGGGGACATGTTATGGGGGGAGGCATTCTTCCTACCACAGATACTGAGCACAATTCTTGGTGAGAGCTAATAAATATAAAAAGTATGCATTATTACAATTTTAATTAAAAATATGACCTCAGGACGGACAATTTCCAGGAAGAAAAGGTTTTCATGGACAGTCTCTTTAGGCCGGTACAGTCTGAACGACTCTGTTCCAAATGCCTTCTTTCTTTGTGTTTGTTCATGTTCAATTTTCAAATTCCCTAGAGAAAGATTCTGATTAACCTGTCTTGGATCATGGTCTCAGCCCTTTCCTCCATGCCCTTTCAGAAGAAAGATATACAACAGCTAGCGTATCCTGGGTTACATGACCATTCCCCTTGATGATCATATGAATTTGAAAGATTCAATTTTCCTAAGGATTTGAGGTAGAGTTATTGGAAGAAGAGAGAAGGAATAATGGACAACCAATATCAATAGATAAGTCACATAGGTTATAAATAATACATATTTTAATGAAATGATTCTCTGGAAAAGAGGGTTATATGATTCATTTTTCCTTTTCTGAACAAGACTGAACCTGAACCTTCCTATGAAAAATATTTTCTGTCCTGCTCACAAGCATTTCCAAGGGAGTTAATGCCACCATGTTCCCTGTGGCATCTGGCATGTTGGTAATCAAGAAATTCTCCTTAAAGGCTAGTTACCGCATATCTTGTAACAGAACACTTCAGTTTCCTTTTCATGTTGATTTGTGTCTGCTATATGAGAGGTTAAAAATAATTTCTGAACATTCTTCTTATACCTGCCTTCACCTCCTTGTTCTGCAGGCTGTAGATGAGGGGATTCAGCATGGGTGTGACCACACTGTACTGCAAGGAGAAGATCATCTCCAAGGGGGAGTCTGAAGCTGGCAAGAGGTAACTGAGGAAACCTGAGCCATAGAACAAGATCACAGTCGTGAGGTGGGAGGAGCAGGTGGAGAAGGCCTTGCTTCTGCCTGAGGTGGAGCTGATGTTCAGGATGGTGGAGACAATGCAGGCATAAGAGAAGAAGATCAAGATAAAGGTTCCAAAGAAATGCAAGACAGAGGAGCAGAGCAGCAGCATGAAGTTGGTAGAGGTATCAGAGCAAGAGAGAGGGAAGAGAGAAGAGAGCTCACAGCTGAAGTGGGGGATAGTCTGGCCCTCACAAAAGTCTAAACTGACAGCCGGAAGGATATTGATGAGTGCATCGATGAAGGCCAGGCCCCAGGAGCCCCACACCAGCCCAGCACAGAGGTGATGGCTCATCAGCTGGCCGTAGAGCAGGGGGGAGCTGATGGCTACATAGCGGTCATAGGCCATCACCGCCAGCAGATAAGCCTCGGTGCCCCCCGTGGCAAACACAAAGAAGGTCTGAGCCAGGCAGCTCTCTACAAAGATGGTTTTGCTTTTAGAAAGTAGATTCTCCAGCATTTTGGGAACTGTGACAGAGGAGTGGCAGAGGTCCAGGAAGGAGAGTTGTTTCAAAAAGAAGTACATGGGGGTGTGGAGGTGAGAATCAGCCCTGATCACCAGCAGCATCAAGAAGTTACCCATCAGAGTGAGCAGGTAGATCAGAAAGAATAGCACAAAGAGTACAGCCTGAATGTGGGGGTCGGCAGACAGTCCAAGGAGAACGAACTCCCTGATAGCACTGTAGTTTCTCATTGCCATATAGAGAAGTGTTCTCGCTGGAATATAAGAAAGAAGATCCACCCAAAGAGCTTTAATGCTTTAGGTTACCCCTTGTGCCTAGAGCTTAAGCTCCATAAATACTGTCCCCAAATCTACATTCAGATATGGAAAGCTAACTTCCTGGTCATCCTATTACATTAATATTACTATTTTTCATTGTAATCTTTGAAAAGGAGAGTAGATT
Organism: Tolypeutes matacus; assembly: GCA_026826555.1. Lineage (NCBI taxonomy): Eukaryota > Metazoa > Chordata > Mammalia > Cingulata > Chlamyphoridae > Tolypeutes > Tolypeutes matacus. The sequence continues at coordinate 8,521,685 of JAKSZT010054583.1, forward strand.
AAGTCTAGGAGCAGGGACACTTTGCCTTTTCTACTTAGGAGGGAAGGTCAAGAGGGTTGAACCATGTAAAAGAAGTCAAAGGTATTCCCATTTGGTTGCTTCCATTTTTTTCAATAAAGTGTAAATGTGATTGTTGGTTGTATATGTGTATGTGTGCCTACATGATGAGAGAAATTATAAAGGTACTGATGAGAAAATTAAATGTACAATCATGGGAATAGGGGCCGAGGTCAAGTGTAAGAAACCATTATAGGATAGGAGGAATAATCAAGGAATTTAGAGACTGGGTATGGAATTATATTGTTTTAGATTTTTATCATTTTAAATTTCTTCTATTTCATTTAATGGCATCATATTATTATTTAATTTTAAAATACATTCATATGATAATAATGAATTAAAACACTGGCAGCCCTAGAACATACTTCCCAGTGATATTTCAGGAGGACTTTTGTGGACAGTGCAACGGGTCATCAGAAACTGTTCCCTATTGCAGGACAGTGTTCAGGCCAGATATGTCCATCCTAAAACCCATATACCCAACAATATATGTAGTCACCCTTCCTGTCTAAGCCAGTATGCCAGGTTTTAAGGCTCCACATTCTTATCTGAATTATCATCTCATACTTTAAAATCTGTGCATAATTTCCCATACTGGTCTGACATTCTAAACTCAACCTGAACCCCAAATAACTCTTCAATACTCTTGACTCAATCTGGAGGCCAATCCTGACCACCTCTAATTCAACACTTGCACATTTAGTTCATCCATGGAGACTGAGAAGCCGTCTCCTTGTCCCTTGACTGAACAGCTGAACCTCCCAGCCCTGGAGAGGAATGAAACCCAATTACCTGCAGTCTCAGTTGGTAGCACACCAGGTTTTGTCCACAGTACTTTCAGATCCAGTAACTGATAGAACTCCTCTGCTTGTAAAGTCAATATTGAGAATACTGCTCTAACGGAGAAGTAGAAAATCATGTTGAAAGTTAACATTTATGACAGAGTCAACGTTAGTAATATGAAATGATGAATTGTGGACAATATCTTATTTGTTTCCATTTAATTGGGGGAGAGAACAGAGCAGATTATCGTTTGAATTCTTTCTTCCTCCTTCTTTAGATCTAGTGACATTGTGCATAGAGTTTTCAGTGTTCATCCTGAAATTGCCTCATCACCCCCAAAGCAAGGCAGTTTTGCCAAAAACATTGGTTCTTCAATCCAGGCAGCATGTTTACAGTAGTAGAACATGGTAGTAGGGGGTGAAACGTGTTGTATGATTTCAAGGGCAGCACACACACATAATCTCTGCTCTCTTTGCTCAAAAGTATTAATAGCTCAACTTAACAGCTCTAGATTCCAGAGACTTTGGTGAGAATTCCAATCTTATAACAAGGCAAAATCTTGCACTTAGAACAAGGCAAAATCTTGCACAGACACTACCAATGCAATAAAAATCAATGCTAGGGGTTTGATTCCACAACAGGATTCTTCTTTAAGGTTATATTTAGAGATTCTTAGAACAAAATAAACAAAACAAAACAAAACAAAAAAAACAGAATAAAAATAAAACCAAAACTTCTTTAAATGTCACCATTATTGACTTATTTCTTTAATCTATATTTCAAAATTTGAAATAAATATCTCTGGGAACAATACAATAGGGTTGTTTTTAGATATCAACACCATTATGTGGAGGAAATTAATTGGTTTATACCGATTTTCTCAAGGAAAAGCTCCTTGAGAACTGTTTGTTTCAGATTCAACAAAGAGCAGCAAGCATAATAAATAGCCCATAGTAGTTGCTCAGAATGTGATAGTGGAATCTGAGAATGAATGAATGAATGAGGGGAGAGGGCACTGCTCTTGGAACATAAGCCGGTCTATATGACCAAAACAGAGATGTCTGAATAATCCGTATTAGTTTGAAGCCCCTGAATTCATGAGGGGACACTGGGCATGAGGGGAGAAGTAGCAAAGTGAGAGATACCAAAAATAACATCACCCCATTTCTAGGTGTGTCCTGGTTATGCTCTAACTCCTGCCTCCTTGCCCAATTAGATACCCCATATGCTCTGGGGTAGGTAAAGGGAGGATTCCCCCACTCACCGCAGAAGCAGAGTTTACTAAACAAACCTGGGAATCAATAATATTATTACATAAATTCCACAGCAGTAAAATTTCCCTAGAGTTCAAAAACAAATCACAGTGGTTTTCATGTGGGTCAACTGACAAGATTTTGAACAGTTCCTTCTCCATATGAGCTATAAATACAGTACAGTAGTGGAGATCACCTTGAATGTTCCCAGTTCCAACTCTCCAGGAAGTGCACCCAACCACAAGATAAACTACCTTATGCTACAAGAGTTCTTTAGTTCTGAAACACTGCCTTGGAGGACAAAGATGCACTATCTATATTTCAAAAGGTTTCAAATCCCATCTGTAAAACAAATTTAATGACTAAGTTTTGGTTAAATAACAGACTGTCCACCATGAAAGATCAAATTAAAGCCAAACTGAAATTTAAAATACAATAATTTATAGAAAACAGCTGCGGTGTATTTTCCTTTTATTATGAAGTATTGCTTCATTTGGTTACAAGGGCATCACATTTGCAGTGCAAACTTGATAGTAAAACATTATGCTTGGTTAAAACACATGCTCCACCTCCTCGGACACACACACACCGAACAAACTATTCAAAGGCATAACTAAGACCACTGTTGATGTACTTTTCTCTTTGTTTTTTTCTTTAATGAAGTTGTGAGTGCCCATTTTTCTGAGAATAAATTGCCCAACATATTTAAAATACTTGCTTGATAAATTGACTGAAAATGGAAAGCAACTGAGGAACCACACTTCAGATCCCTACAATTAATCAAGGTTTAAGATTGTGTTATTGTGATGCAAAATCAAATGGTCGGGAAAAATATCCGACCAGTTAATTTTCCTACATGGTACCCAACAAGTAGCTGGACTGATTACTTTAATATTCTGGGTGCTGAGTGCCCAGCCTGGGGTGCTTCCTATGGCGACTCCCGTGCCGACAGGGCCATGATTTGGGAGCTATAGTTAACAACAGTTAAGCTACTTTTTCACAGTTAGAATGGCCCAGCAGAGGCAATCCTAGAAAGGACAAATGCATCTCAAATTACTCAACTGTTTGACTCTATTGATAATTTTTAAATGAGTAGATATTTCAAGTGAATTTTTAAGTGTAGATTTATAGAATAAAACAAAATGTTACCTAGAACTTACAAAGCAAATGATTGTGCAGTTGCTCCACATAGATCAGAAGTGAAGCTTTTACAGCATTGTGTATGTATAAAATTTGCAAAAATATCTCTATTGGGATTGAGTTTCTTTTGTTTATCCTATTGTGTGGACATCAGAAATCATAGTATGCACGTCAGCAATGGATATGTTTATGCTGACAACAATTCCTTGTGTTGGGAAAGTATTAAAAGTCAATCATGAAAATGTATTATATGCTGTATAATCAGTGTTGATTTTATTTACTGCTTGTCTTTATAAATGCATATGAAGATAAGATGATAAGCTTTTTCACTTATAAAAACAAGACTCACCACAATACACTTCTTGTTGTAATGCATGCATTTTCTTAAAGATATTATTTTATAATATTGATATTTAAGAAAATACTGCCAACTCATAAAATTACATAAAGCAAAATAAATCCATAACTTATCTGGTTAAAAACTCTGTGACTTATTTATTTTATTTTTTATTTTTTGTTTATCTTTTGTGATTTATTTTTTAATGGCAATAAAGAGCAACTCATGTTCTCAGTATAAAATTGTATAAAAGACAATTTTAACCTACAAAGATTAGAAATTTGCACTTGATGCCCTTACCTCCTCAGATGGTAGTCTCATTAACCCCAGTCTTCCCAAACCCTGAGGAAATGCAGCTCTATACTAAAGGACAAGGAGAAGCAGCCGAGGTGTAGCAGACCTCCTGGGAAACACACATTTTCCAGATCTGCTACTGTCTAGCTCTGTGAGCTGTGAAAGAATATTGCATCTTTTAATTTGAAATTTTCCACCTTCATAGTGGGAATAACAATACCTGCTCTGCAGTGTTGTGAAAATTTAATTGGATACTTTACATATTAAGAGCTTTAACAAACTCAGTGTTCCACTTATTTTAAATGCTCAGTATTCCAAAGGAGGAGAGGCACATCTGAGAAGCTGACCAGAACATTTTAGGGAAAAGGTAAAACTAGTCAGCCTGGAAAAGGCAGGAGAGCTCTAGGACAGAAAAAAGGAGGTTGAGATGAGAGGAGTCAAAAATAAAATAAAATAAATAAATAAAATAAAAATAAAATAAAATAGTGCTTTAGAAAGCCAGGAAAAGAGGGGATGAGGGATAGGGTGAAGGAGGTAACCTAAGGAGCTAGTCGGAAGGGACAATAAATAACAGAGAATTTAAGGGAGGCCATTATTATGCTTTTAGCTTGTACCCTGGAGCTCAGAGTAAAGTAAACACATCGTGATTCAAATGATTCCCATCAAGAGAAGATTTACCAGAACCACTTGACTTTGGGAATAAGTACAGTTTTCTATCTAAGAAAAAATGCGTGAGAATAAAAAAGTACGTTTACCCAGGCTACAAGAGTCTCTGTAGAGAAATCCCCAGAACCTTGTTCTAATTTCTGCTCAAGAATCATCTTGAAACATTCAAATTTTCGAGCACTTTCTTTCATCTTTCTTACTCTTGAACAACCATTTGTCTATGATATTTCCTCTATGATTATTATTTTGCTGTTAGTTTTATCCGAATTAAGGATCCTCTGGTGTAACCAATCAGAGGAAGGCAGCTGGGTTTAGCCAGCCAATGGCTTGATGGATTGAGTCTGGGAGCCTAACGAGCTGCCCACTCAAGCTAGGCAGTCCCTGGAGTCACAGCAAGAAGTTTCACTTTGGACTCATTAACTAAAAAAAATAACTTTTTTTTTTTTTTTTTTTTTTTAAGAGCAACTGGAGACTTTATTGTGCATCATCTTCGGAAATTCTGGATTGAAACAATCACTTTGAACTATTGAACGAGAAATGCTGCTATTCTGATGAGAGTTGCATTGGAACAGGGAGGGAGGAGAAAATTTGGTCTCTGGTAGGAAGCCAGGATTTTCCCACAGGGTAAGTACAAGGTGGATGAATCTTCTGGGATTCACCAAGGGAGCTGAGAAGTGACTCGGGGCTTACCTCCTGATCTTCCCATGTGTATATGAAATAGGTTTGTAAATACAACTGGGTTAAGTATCAGGATAGCCAAATGAATAAAAACAAGACAAACTTGCTTTTTATTAATGTTTTATAATATAATAAATCATAAATCACTCAAGCAACACATAAGTGAATCTTTTGCCACATCATTTGATACTACACACCTTTCTAGATTTAATGATTTAGCAGATATCTTGGAGACACTTTCTATGCACATACGGGTTCAAGCTGTGTTTCAGCTTGCTTTTGCCACTTAATTTTATACTTTGGAGCTCTTTCCATGCCTATACTTAATACTCAGCTTATTCTTTTTTTATGCCTACATTGTATTCACAGTAGAGCTTTATCATAAATTATTTAATCTTTTTCTTATTGAGGATTATTCAAGATGATTCGGAATCTAATCTATTACAACCAATACTACATTGACCACTTTTCATTATTTCTTGTATATGTATACCAGTTACTTTGTAGTCTAGAATTCTATATTGCATCAACATCAAAGAATATGTGTGTCTGATATTTCACATAGCCCTGTCTCTAAATTATATCAAATTACTAGTATATTTGACTCATCTTAATATGAGGTAGGTCTGTGTGGACTCAACTCACAAGGCTCCAAATCAATGTCAATTTCATTATACATAAAATTTAAAGGGAAGTATGAGAACAAAAAAGTTCAGAACCCTGCATGTAAGTCATTCAGTGTCTCAAAGGAGACTGTCTCATCTCTGGGAGAGAACAGGAGAGCTACGTGTTTCTGCAGTTTCAGAATAAAATCACTTAGAAAAGACATTGATCTAAAGTATATTTAAATCAGCTGCTGACAGAAAAAAATGTCAGAATAGTTTTTGTATCCTACACAAAGAAATCAGTCCTCACAACAAGTGCTGGTCCAGGTCAATTCACTCTCTTTCCAATGAAAACAGAGCATTTGTTTCTTATACAACACACCCTTCCACTCCAAACACATAGCAATGCCAGATAAAATACAAAAAGAATCTTCCATTTATTTGAAATCTGATCTTATGGTATTCCGTTTTATTAATATTCCACAATTTATCCATTGTTCTGTTGATTGACATTTGGGATTGTTTCCAGTTTTTGGATACTATGGAAAAAGCTTCTATGAATATTCTTATATATGTCTTTTAAGTAGATATATGCACTGATTTTCTTTGTATATATGGCTAGGAGAGAATTCCTGGGTATTCATAATATTTAGGTATATTTTAGGTGTATTTTTTAGTTTTAGTAGAAGCTGGCAAACTGTTTTTCAAAGTGGTTCTAACACTGCATCTCCACCAGCAATGTATAAGGGGTCCAGTAGTTCCACATTCTTGCCAAAATTTTTAATTGTTAATCTTTTTTTAAAATTAGCAATTCAGATGCATATGAAATGGTAATTCATTGTGGTTTTGATTGTATTTTTCTGATGAGGAATGATATTGGAGACCTTTCCATATGTGTATTTGATGGCCTTTATATTTTATTTTATTTTATTTTATTTTTTTATGGCCTTTAGATATCTGTTTTGTTCAGGGCCTGTTCATATCTTCCCAAATGTTATTGAATTTTCTGTTTCTTTCTGATTTGCAAGACCACTCTGTTTATTCTATATGAGACCTTTGTAAGTTATATTTATTGGAAAAATATATTCCCACTCTGAATTCTTTTACTTTGCTTAATTGTGTCTTTTGATGCACAGGCGTTTTAAATTTTGATCAAGTCCAATTTCTCATTTTTTTTTTCTTTTATAATTAGTACTTTTTGCATTCTGTTCAAGAAATCTTGGCTCACCTAAAGATCATAAAGATATTTTTCTAGGTTTTCTTCTAGAAATGTTCTTTTATCACCTATCCCAAATTAGATATGACATCTCAAACTAAATTGTTGTACAGTGTGAGGCATAGGTCAAGTTCACTTTCTTCTCCTTATGGGGTATCGAATTGATCCAATACCATTATTAAAATGACCCTCCTTTCCCTTTAAATTGCATTGGTATGTTGGTTGTAAATCAAATACCCATATACATATGGGCCAATTTCTGGACTTTTTGTTCTGCCTTAATGATCATTTTGTCTATTATTATGCCAATATCACACTGTCTTAATTACTGTCATTTTACCAGCCTTGAAATCAGGCAATGTATAGGTAGTATAAAGTTGTTCTTTAAGATGGTATTGGCTATTCTAGATCCTTTGAATTTCAAATCAAATTTAGAACTCATTATAAATTTCCACAAACTATTATGCTGTTATTTTGATTAAAATTGTATTTACTCTATAAATCAACTTAGGGACAATTGGCACGTTAACAATATTGTTTACCAAACCACAATCAAAGTGTATACCTACATTTATTTTGGTCTTTAATTTTCCTCATCAAGTAGCTTTCAGTGTAAAGATCTTACATATATTTTATTTAACTTATTCTAACATATGCAGTGTCTTTGATGATCTTGTAAATGGTGTTATTTAAAAATGTTTTCTAATTGCTTCTTGATTGTGTATAGAAATGCAAATGTTTTCTAAAATTGAGACATAATTCACATACAATATGTACTCTTTTAAAGTTATAATTCAGTGGCTTTTAGTATGTATATCAAGTTGTGCAACTATCATTGCTATATAAAATTCCAGAATATTTTCATTACTTCAGAAAGAAACTATAACCTTAGCAAAAACTCCCCATTCCTTTCCTCTCAGCCTCCAGTAATCACTAATGTACTTTCTTTCCATGAATTTGCCTATTCTGGACATTTACTATAACTGGAATCATACAATATGTGGCCTTTTGGTCTGGCTTTTTGCATTTAGCATAATGTTTTCAAGGTTCATCTAAGTCACAAGATGAATCAGTACTTAATACCTTCTTATGGATGAATGATAAATATTCCATTGTATAGATATAGACCCAATTTTGTTTATTCCTTTCATCAGTTGGTAAACATTTGGGTGGTTTTCCCTTCTTGGTTATTATAAATAATGTTACTGTGGACATTTGTCTACAAGTTCTTGTGGGGACATGACATATATTTTTATTTTTCTAGGGTCTAGACCCAGGAATGGAATTGCTGGATCATATGATGATGCTATGTCTAATCATTTAAGGAACAGTCAAACTGTTTTCCAAAGTTGTTGTACTACTTTACATTTTCAATAACAATGTGTGAGCATTCCAATTTCTTCACATTTTTGCCAAAACTTGTTATTGTGTGGATTTTTATTATAGCCATCCTGATGGGTGTGAAATATTCCATGTTTTTTTTGTAATTTATTTATTTATTATTAGAGAAGTAGTAGGTTTATCATTGTGATTTTGATTTGCATTTCCCTAATGATTAATGGTGTTGAATATCTTTATATATGTTTATTGTCCATTTGTATATTTTCTTTGGAGAAATGTCTTTTCAAATCAGTTTCCAATTTAAAAATTATTAAATTTTATTTGGCTATTTATTGTGCTTTTGAGGGCTCTTTATATATTCTTTTTTTTTTTTTTTTTAATATATTCTTGATACTAGAACCTTATCTGATATATTACTTGCAAATATTTTCTCCCATTCTGTGGGCTGTATTTTCAGTTTCTTGAGAGTGTTATTTGAAACCCAAAGTTTTTAATTTTGATGAAGTCTAATTTATCTATTTTTTTCTTTGGTTGTTTGTATTTTTGGTGTCATATCTAAATAGCTGTTGCATAACTCTGAGAGTTTTAAAGTTTTAGCTCTATATAAGTCTTTGGTGTATCTTGCATTAGTTTTTGTGTATGATATGAGGTCACGGTCCAACTTCATTCTTTTGCATGTGGATATTCAGGTGTGCCAGCACCATTTGTTGAAAAGACCTTTTCCCCTTTTTCAGCACTCATATTAGTCAAGATTCTCTGAAGAAACAGAATCTGCAAGAAATTTCTGTAAATATTATAAGAGCTTTTTAAGAATTGCCTTATTTGACTGTGGGGATAGACAAGTCCAAATTCTGTAGGGCAGGCTGCATGCTGGGAACTAGATGAAAGTTTGCAATGAATTCCCCAGGAGAAGTGAGCTGGGTGAAGTAGAGATGGAAATTCTCCCTAATCACTTCTTTTAAAGCCTTCAATTGATTGGATGAGATGTTTTTCATTGCTGAAGGCAATCTCCACAGTTGATTGTAGCTGTAATCAGCAATAAATACAATCAACTTACCAATGATTAAGTTCACAAAATATCCTCACAGCAACTATCTGACCAGTGCCTGCTTGACCAAACAACTGGACCCTAAAACCTGGCCAAGTTGACACATGAACTTAACCATTACAGCACCCTTACCAAAAATCATGTGATTGTAGATGTATGTGTTTATTTTTGGACTTTCAGTTCTATTTCTTCTATCTATATGCCTTCCTTATACCAGTACCACACAGTCTTTATTACTGTAGCTTTGTAGTATGTTTTGAAATCAGGAAATATGAGTCCTCCAACTTTGTTCTTCTTTTCCAAGATTGTTTTGGCTACTCGGTGTCCCTTAAAGTTACATACTAATTTTAGGTTTAGCTTCTCAATTTCTGCAAAAACGGCACCTGAGGTTTTGCTAGGGATTGTGTTGAATGTGTAGATCAATTTGGGGAGTATAATAATCTTAAAAATATTATGCCTTCCAGTCCATGAGTACAGGATGTTTTTCAAATTTAGGTCTTCTTTAATTTCTTTCAATGATATTTTGTTAGTTTCCAGTGTACAAGTCTTGCATTTCTTCTGTTAGATTTATTCTAAGTATTTTATTCTTTTTGATGTTAATTTACATGGAATTATTTTCTTAATTTTATTTTTAGATTTTTAATTGCTAGTGTATAGAAACACAAAATTATTTTTCTATATTAATCTTGTATCCTGCAACCTTGCTGAACTTCTTTTTTAGTTCTAATTTTTTGGTGTGTAGATTCATTAAGGTTTTCTATGTAAAAGAGTTTGTCTTCTGCAAATAGATATTGTTTTATTTTCTCTTTTCCTGTCTTTTTCTAGCCTAATTGCCCTGGTTTGAACTTCCAGTACAATGTTGCACAGAAAGGGAAAAAGTGGACATCGTTGTCGTGTTTCTGACTGGGGAAAGTTTTCACTCTTTCACTACTGAGTATGATGTTAGCAGTGGATTTTTCATATATGCTGTTTATCAAGTTGAGAGTTCTCAACTGTTTATCAAGTTGAGAGTTCTTTTCTATGCCTAGTTTGTTGACTATTTTTATAATGAAAGGGTGTTGGATTTTTTTTCAAATGTTTTTCTGCATTTATTGAAATGACCATGTGGTTTTTGCCTTTATTACATTAATATGGTGTATTATATTGATTTTCTTATGTTGATCAATTCTTGTATTCCTGAGATAAGTCATACTTGGCCATAGAGTTTAGTCTTTTTTACATTTTACTGCATTCAGCTTTCTAGTAGTTTGTTGAAGATTTTTTGTGTGTCTGTTATTAAGAATCTGTAATTTTCTCTTCTTGTGCTGTTTTTGTCTGGTTTTAGTATCTGAATAATACTGGCATATTAGAATGAGTTGGAAAGTATTTCCTTCTCTTCTAATTTTTCAAAGGTTTTTAAACATTTGAAAAGTTTTCAAATGTTTAAACGTTTAAACATTTGTAAAATTTAAAATTCACTGTTAAGTCATTGGGTTCTGGGCTTTTCTTTGTGGGATGGTTTTGATTGCTAATTCAATTTCTTTACTCGTTGAAGTCTATTCAGATTTCTATTACTTCTTGAGTCAGTTTTGGTAATTTGTGGTTTCTAGGAATTTGTTCATTTCATTTCGCTTACCTAATTTGGGGGCATACAATTGTTCAAAGTATTCCTTTATGACCATTTTTATTTCTCTAAGGTTGGTAGATGCTTTCTATTTAATTCCTGATTTAAGGCCTCTTTCTTTTATTCTCTTGATTAGTCTAGCTAAAGATTTATCTATTTTGTTGATATTTTCAAATAATATAAATTTGGTGTCATTTATTTCTCTATTGCTTTTCTATTCTATTTCAAAATTTTCAAATTAGCAATATTAGTAATGAAAGAGAAGAGAGGACTATGCTATAAATCTGATTGACATTAAAAGAATTATAAAGGTATGTTATGAACATCTTTATGCCCATAAATTAAAGAACTTAGATGAAATGGACAACTATATTGAAAGAAAATAATACCCATAAAATCTATCAATATAGAAAAAAGCATATGAAAAGGTGAGAGTCATCCCAACAATAAAAGATTTTTCTGACATTTAAAAATTAATCAATGTAATTCATCCTAATAACAGGCTAAAGAAGAAAAACCATATGATCATCTAAATCGATGTAGAAAAATTGTTTGACAAAATTCAACATCCATTTATTATAAAACTCTTAAGAAAACTAGGAATAAAAGAGACTTTTATCCACCTGATAATGGACATCTAGAAAAAAAACTAAAGCTAACCTCGTACTTAAGGGGGAGTGACTGAATGCTTTCACTGTAGTTATGAGAACAAGGCAAGGATGTCTGCTCTCACCACTCCCATCCAATATCTCATGAGAGGGTCTAGCCAGATCAATAAAGCAAGAAAAAGCATTTAAAAGCATTTAGATTGGCAAGGAAGAAATGAAATTGTCTCTATTAATAGACAATATAATTGCCTACCAAGAAAATCCCAAAGAGTACTAAAAAAGCCCACTAGAACAAATAAGTGAGTTTAGCCAGGTCACAGGATAAAACATCATTATAAAAAAATAAATTGTATTTCTAGACATTAGAAATGAGAAAGTAAAAATACTATTTAATATAGCACAAACCATGAAATATAGTCTTAAATCTAACAAAATATGTGGAAGATTTATATGCCAAAAACTATAAGCGTTGATGAGAGAAATAAAAAAAAAAAAAAAACAAACAAACCAGAAACAAGTGAAAAGAAATACAGTGTTCATATATTGGAAGATTCAGTATTGTTAAGATTTCATTTTTCCCTAAAATGATATATAGATTCAACACAATCCCAATCAACAAATTGATTATAAAATTTATATGGGAAAATAAAATAACTTGAATATTCAAACCATGTCTGAAAAGGAACAATGTTGGAAGACTCACACTACCTATGAAGGCTTACTATAAAGCTACAGTAAAAAAGTGAAAAGAAAGACGTGCAGATTAATGGAATAAAATAGAGAACCTAAAAATAAATCCACACACTTATGATTGTCTGATATTTTATGATGGTGCCAAGGCACTTCAAACAAAAAAAAAGGTCTTTTCAACAAATGTAACATGGAGAAAATCTTTGTGAACTTGTATTAGGCAAAAATTTCTCAGATAGGATGAACAATAAAAACATGAACAGTAAAAGCAAAACAGATGAATTAGACTTCATCAAAATTAAAATTCTGCACTTTGAAAGACAGTGTTAAGAATACAAAAAGAAAAACCACAGATGAAGAAAATATATGCAAAGCATATATCTGGTAAGTACTGGTATCCAAAATATTTCCAAAACTTCTACAAATTTAAAAATCCAATTTAAAAGTGGGCAAAATTTCATAAAAGAAAATATAGGCATTTCCTTTAAACAAACGAACTAGTATTTAACAATCACTGGTTATCAGAAAAATTCCATCTAAAATCATAAAAGATTTCACTAGAAAAAAAAAATGGCTAAAATTTACAAGACTGATCACATCAAATGTTGGTGAGATGTGGAACAGGTATAGCCAAATAATGCTGGTGGGCATATAAAATGAGACAAGCCCTTTGAAAAAATGTTTTGCAGTTTCTTATAAAACTAAACATATACCTACCTTATAACTCAGCAATCCTAGTACTAGATATTTTCCCAAGAAAAATGAAAAAAAACAAAGTGCACCAAAACATTCTACAAGAATGTTCATAGCAGGTTTATTCATAGTAGCCCCAAACTGGAAACAGCTCAGAAGAATGGATAAGCAAATGGTGATGCCTTCATACAAAAAGTATATTTTCAGCAATAAAAAGAAAAGAATAACTGATACTTGAAACAGCATGGATGAATCTCAAAAACATGCTGAATGAAAAAAGCTTCATGCAAAATACAGTGTACTATACGATTCAATTTATGTCATGTTTTTCAACAGGCATGACTAATCTATACTGGAAAAAATTAGAACAGTGGTTAATGTTAGGAAGTGGCAGCAAGGAATGACTAGAAAGGGACCTGTGGAGTTTTCTGAGGTGGTGGGAATTCTTTATATCTGAATAAGAGTTTGCATTTATCAAAACTCATTGAATGATATTCTTAATGTTTCTACATGTAGATTCTACCTCAGAAAAAGAGGAACTGTAGCCAAACATTAAATTCTAGTAAATGGTATGCATGCAGCAGTACTTAGCATAAAGTGTACTGATGCCTGTAACTTTCTTTGAAACCAATGGTGATTGATGAATGGATAGAGGGATAGCAATGTGATAAAACATATAAAGTAAAATGTTTATTGTAAATTGTAGATATGGTTTTATGGGTTTTCATTGTAAAACTCTTACAACTTTGCTGTATGTTTGAAAATTTTCATAATAAATTATTGAGAAAATTGTAAAGAATATTATGAGCAACAAAATACCGATGAAATTTAGAACATCAAATGGATAATAGTGCCCAAATTACAAATCATGCAAAATTGCAAATTGATTCACAAATAAATATAAAAGCAAATATACCAATATTTATTAAAAGAATTAAATTAGTAATCAATTTTTTTCCTAAACCAAAAGAAAAAATAAATAAAAGACAGAAGTGCCAAGATTTTAAAAGGTGAATTTTTAAAAACCTTCAAGAAAGCAATCATTTCTTTTTTTTGGAAAGATTTTAAGAAAATAAAAAGATGAATGTATATGATAGATATCAAGATCAGATGTTCAGAACTGACAAATCTATAGAGATAGGAGGTAGAATACGGCTGGGTTGGGGTGGAAGATGGGAAGTGAATGATAATGTGTATGGGGTGTCTTTTTACAGTGATCATGTTCCAGGATTGGCTGGTAGCGATGGTTGCATGACTCTGTGAATGTGCTAGAATACCATTAAATTATACACTTTGAATGAGTGAATTTTGTGGTGTGTGTGAATTTTATTGCAATAAGCTGTTAAAAGCAAAGATCAGTTGAATGCAAGAAAAAAATCTTACTAATCTCCCTTAGGAACATAGCTATAGAAAATTCCTACATTAATTCAGTGTTTTTTAAATTCTACCTAAGTAGGATGATTCCAGGAATGCAAGAATTCTTCAACATCAGAACACCTACTGATGTAATTTGTTACTACCAAATTAAATAAAATCCATATGAATATTTCAATATATTTTTATTCAACATATATTTACTGCATACCTTAATTATGTACCAGGCACTAAACAGTAGTGACCAAAAGAGAAAAGGTTGTGGTCCTCAATAGAACTAGAAAAAGCATTTGATAAAATCCCACCCAAATATTTAGCAAGCTATGATTAAAAAAGAGCTCATTTAACTAATTAAAAGTATTGATGAATAAACAGAGCAAACATCATACTTAATGCTAAAAGATGAGAAGCTTTCTTATCAATCCCCAAAAATATGTCTGAACTAGAGTTTCTGGACACTGAATTTATATATATAATGAGACTTATAAAAATTGGATAAGAAAACAATAGAAATTCTCTCCTTTTTTGGAAAATAATAAGATACAATTTTTTTTCTAAAACAATGAAATAGATGAAAATGGGGAAAATAAAGGTAATTAGGAGTTTTTCCTCTTTTTATTAAAAACAATTTATTGAAGTATATCATTCATACATGACCATACATGAACATACATAAACTACAAGTGTTCAGTAAACATCGTGAACTTACAAAACAAACATGCATAACATCATACAGGGCTCCCACACATCACCCCCCACAAACACCCTGCATTGTGGTGAAATATTTGTTAACAAATCATGAAAGAGCATCATCAAAGTATTACTACTAACTATAGTCCATATCTTCCTCCCCTATACATTTTTTTAAAGAATTTATTTATTTACTTTTATCCATTTTTACCGCCCCTCCCCACCCCGTTTTTGCTGTTACTGTGTCCATTCGCTGGGTGACTCTGTGTCTGTTTCCTGCCCTCTCTTCTCACCCTTCTCCTATCTTCACTGGGATTCGATCCTCAGAACCTCTGACGTGGGAGAGAGGTGTCCCACTGCCTGTGCCACCTTAGTTCCTGGTTTTTCAGTGCGTCTTGTCTTGGCTCTCCCTTGTGTCACTCTCCTGTTACGTCATCATGTTGTTGCGTGGCTCGTAAGGCCTGGCGGCGCACCCACTTGCAGGGCCTGGTGGTCCACGTGCCTTATTTATTTTTCTTTTTTAAAAAATTTTTTTACTGGGAGGTCCTGGGTATCGAACCCAGTTCCCTCCATATGGGAGATGGACGCCCAGCCACCCGAGCCACATCTGTTGCCCTGCTATATCTCTTAAGCTTGACCAAAGTTACAGTTTTTTCCCATACAGGATGGTTATATAATAAATCAGTCTTAGTTTATCACCAGTGTTCCAAAAACCAGACCTAGGGAGAAAAACTAGATCTGGGAACACATACATGGTTTCTAATATAGCGAATGTTTAGCCTACCCTGATTATCACAAAATCAGGACAGCGAGAATATTTGCATAATAAGATACAATTTAAAAGTCTAATAGAATCTTCAGCAAAGTTGGCAGATACAATATCAACACACACAAATCCATAGCATTCCTATATACTAGAAATAACCAAGTAGTAAACATAATTGAATTTTAAAATTCACAATAAGAACAAAAAATAGAAGGTATT
The DNA here is from genome assembly GCA_026826555.1 of Tolypeutes matacus. Taxonomy (NCBI): domain Eukaryota; kingdom Metazoa; phylum Chordata; class Mammalia; order Cingulata; family Chlamyphoridae; genus Tolypeutes; species Tolypeutes matacus. The sequence goes on from JAKSZT010054583.1 coordinate 8,537,749, forward strand.
TAGTGTGTGCAACAGTTATCAGAATAATTTTCACCATTGGCAACAGCAAACCAGCTTTGGTGAATTATTGCAATTGAACTTGCCCAGAAATGGCCTCATTGTTTTTGAGTCCATGGACTGGAACTAGGCTGACCAGGAAGGCAGAAATTGGCATTTGCATGGGAGACTATTTTAGTCACAAAATTATTTTGAACTGCTTGGCATTGGGGTCCCTCCGGTGAGGATTAATCCTAGATATAATCTCAGTTTCTTGGCTCTTAACTTATATATTCCAGATATATTTAATGTGCAGCAAACATGTTTGAAGCTATTTTAATATTTTGGAAATGTAGAGAAGTTGCCAGAAAATGTCCTTGCTCTATGAATTTATATTCTTTGCTGCTGGAGAGTGGAGGTGAAAGGGAAGAGGTCAGTTGACAGCTTGTAAAAAGTAAAAATTAAAAGGCAATTTCAGAAAGAAATAATAATTTCTCCATAATAATGTTAACCACATGATTTCCCCAAACCACTGTCTAACGAATCTTCCAGTTGTGTTTCATAACCTAAGGGGCCCTTACTGCAATTCTGTTGATTTTCTCTTGGAGTTTGCCAGTCCAGCACTTGCTCTGCCATGGGTTCTCTCTCGTTCTGCCATTTCTGCAAGGTCTTTTAGGGCTGAGTGACAGAGCTCCTTATCTATCAGTGTGTACGAGCAGGGGACTCTTCTCTTGAAATGGGCCCCCTTACAGCTGGAAATGTGTTGGATACCAGGTAAATGGCTTGAATCATGAAAACATAATGGCTATTTGTAGTCTCTATTGTACGTGCCTAGGACCAATATACAATTTCAAATATCCCAACTGTCTCTGAAATTGTAGGTACCAATATGTATCTTTTTGATCCTTTCCTTGCAAATGACTGAATAGTTTTGTTTCACTTAAGCAAAACAAAGCAAAGCAAAAGAAAACAAAATAACAACAACAAAACAATAATAAAGTATTAAAAGGTGAATTCATGAACTAAGTCCAGGGTAACTTACAGTACCAAGGTGAGAGTCAGAGAATTGAGGTGATAAAGGAAATCCACTTTAGGGAAGTCCCCTTGGTTCCAGATTTCAACCCAACCACTCACCTCTCTGAATCAGTTTTCTTTTCTCTAAATAGAAATCACAATGCCTGTAATGATGCTAATATTTAATAGATGTGCTCTCATTATGATAAGTTTAGGGATTTTCTTAGCAGGGACACTTGAATAGGCTGCATCCAAGAATGAGCCAGAATGGCTATCCTTTGCTTTTTGAATCTCTCCTCAAGATTAAAATTCCCAAGAGAGTGTTTTAGTTTGCTAGGCTGCGCAAATAAATACCTGAAATGGGTTGTGTTAAACAATGGGAATTTATTTGATCACAGTTTTGAGGCTGGGAAAATGTCCAAATCAAGGCATCAAAGTGATGCTTTATCCCAAAGACTGTGGTGTTGATGATTCTTGGTTCCTCTGTCACCATGGCAAAGCACATGGTGGCATCTCTTGGTCTCTCCCTTCTCTTCCAAGGTCCATTTCAGATTCTTGCTTCCTGTGGCTTTCTCTCTGTCTGAATTTCATACTCTTATAAAGGACTTCAGTAACTGGATTAAGGCGCATCTTGATTGAGGTGGGTCACACCTTAACTTAAGTAACCTCATCAAAGGTCCCACTTACAATGAGTTTATACCCATAGGAATGGATTAACTTTAACAGCATACCTTTCTGGGGTACACAAAGTTCCAAACTATTACAGAGAGTGAATGGCCTGGCATTAATCAAGTGCTCATTCCTGAACCCAGTCACTATGCCAGGAAGATGGGAAAGAATAATGACCAGTGGTGGGTGGTGTTGGGACACTGTGGTTAATAGTCTTTCTGAACCGTATAACAAGTAGAGTTTAGTCAATGGAAGAATGTTAAAGGTAGGTTGCACAGGCAATAGCGAGGTCACCATACTGTGTAAAGTAAATATTGTATAAAGTAAATATTTAAGAAAAATTTCTAGATAAGAGATTTTCATATCCAGCTATCTTCCTCTGACTAAGACTGAACTGATATCATCCCAAGAAAACAGCTCCCAACCTTTCCTTAAGTACTTTTAAGAAATAAAAAGTGTAAGGTATCTTGTGGATCATGACATTGAGGAATTTCCCTTAATGTTTAGGTGTTGCTTATGGTAGTTCTATCCAGTTCCATCATTCCTCATTCTGATTTTGTAGTCTATTATTTGAAACACTAGAAACACTTTTTCAACATTTTTCTCATAGCTGCCTTCACCTCCTTGTTCTTTAGGCTGTAGATAAGAGGATTCAGCATGGGAGTGATCACGCTGTATTGCAAGGAGAAGATTAACTCTTGAATGGATCCTGAATTTGGCATAAGATAGCGGAGCAATCCTGAGCCATAAAAGAAGATCACTGCAGTGAGGTGGGAGGAGCAGGTGGAGAAGGCTTTGCTTCTACCTGTGGTGCAGCTGATGCTCAGGATAGTGGACAAAATGCGAACATAGGAGAAAAAGATGAGGAGGAAATTTCCAAAGAAATGCAGGAGGCTGGAGCAAAGTAGGGCAATAAAGCTTGCAGACACATCAGAGCAAGACAAAGGATAGAGAGAGGGGAGCTCACAGCTGAAGTGGTGGATATTTTGGGCCTCACAAAAGTCTAAATTGAGAGCTACAAGGATATTGATGAACGCATCCACAAAAGCCAATCCCCAGGAGCCCCACACCAACCCAACACAGAGCTGGTTACTCATCACCTGGCCATAGAGCAGAGGGGACCTGATGGCAACATAGCGGTCATAGGCCATCACCGCAAGTAGGCAGGACTCAGTACCCCCTGTGGCAAACACAAAGAAGACTTGAGCTAGACAACCTTCTACTGAGATGGTTTTCTTCGCAGACAGTAGATTCTCTAGCATCTTGGGCACAGTGACAGAGGAGTGGCAGAGATCCAGGAAGGACAGTTGTCCCAAGAAAAAGTACATGGGAGTATGGAGGTGAGAATCAGCCTTGATCACCAGCAGCATCAGCAGGTTCCCCATCAGGGTCAGGAGGTAAATAACCAGGAACATCACGAAGAGCAGAGCCTGGATCTGGGGGTCTGCAGACAGCCCGAGGAGGATGAACTCGGGGACAACACTGTGGTTTTTCATTGCCTTCACTAGTCTTCTTTGGAATGTAAGAAAGAAGTTGGATGAAGGCTCTTCTTATGCCTAACATACAACAAGAGTTTTAACCCTTTTCTGCATCCATGAAATTTCATGTATACTCAATGTTCATGTTCAGAAATGATAAACTTCCATAAATAAATCTCTAGACTCCCTAAAACCTTTGATAATCTTTTCTGCAACACCCCAACCCTAGATTAACAACCTGTCCACCTTTATTGTTTTTGCTTTTGTGCCTTAGAGTTTGTTCATTTTTGTTGTTTTATTATTAAAATTACTGGAGGATGTCTGTAAACTATTAATAATAATCTAGCACAGAGGGATAAATTGGAGGCATAGTAAAAGAAAATTGCAGAAATGGTTGCCTTTGAGAGAATTAGAGCAGTTGGCTTCAGGACAGAAGCAGAGCATGGCCTTAGGTGGGAGTGGGTTTCTTTCTTTCATCAAACATGCATGGTGGTCAGTTGATTTAGCATTGGGAAGGAAGCAGGTCCCATCCAATTGCTTTGATTTTTTTAATACATATTTAAGTGGGGTCCTTCACTGAGAGTGAAGAGGGACATTGGTTGGAGATTTCCAGAGTGAGGAGAGAGTGAAATAATCTAGTTGGAGAAAGGGCAAGTAGATTTTCTAAGAATGAAATAGGATTCTACACGAGTATTGAGTGCTCATTTGAGATTTAACAGGCAACCAGTGATTTCCTCTAGCAATCTTCAGCTACATAGGAAGAATGAACTTTGAGTGAGTGGACAGTTGAAGTTAACAAGGATTAGAATTTTCCAGGGAAGTGAGAAGATGGAAGAAGAGCAAAGAGTTTAAGACTATTGCCATGTGAGTGAGTCTAATGATGAACTGTGTGAACATGTTTTGTTTTTTAATTTTATTTTTTTATTTTTATGGGAAGGAAGTAATGACATCAGGAGGAAGGTAGATAGGGAAAATGTGATAGGGTGGTCAAATTATTGCTGGAGTGGTGAAGCAAAAAAAAAATTTAGTTGGAAATAGAGGAGATAGTAGAGATATTTATAATCCAGATTTCAATGCTGCCAATATAAGAATGAGTGATGGCAAAGTAAAAAAATATGATTGTGGATGGGTGGCTGGAGGGGGTATAAGAAAGCCCATTGGAAGGGAGAAGGTCAAGGATTTAGGAAGACTAGGTATTGGATAAAATTGGAATGATGAGGGATTTTACTTTTTGGGTATTTATTTCCATCAATTTCCTAAATATATTAATTTGAAAATTTAAATAGCATATGAAATTATCTATAAAAATCAGGACAGCACAGAGACACCCTAGATTCTATATAATTGATCATGAAAAAATGTTTACCAAAGAGAAACTTGCTCTGATCATACTTTTCCTGCCCAGATGAGGCACAATCCATTTGTGATATATTCAGATTCTGTTCTTGTTTGTGCCCTCATGCCAGTCTTTGATATGATTTATAAGCATATATTACCTTCTGACACTCTAAAGCTTGGCTTTCTTTTCCTACTCCAAACTGACAACCCAGATTACAAGCATAGATTCAAGATATTACTCAATACTGTTGATTCTGCCGCTTGACCCAGTTCGGTTCTAAGGCCGACACAATGAATTTCTCAAAGGACCTATGATTTTCCTTCCATTGTCTATCCAAACAACACCCAGATTTAAAACTATTCTTATGAATCAAGTCCAAGTTACCTGTATTTCTCATCCAGTTGAGCAATATGTAGCACAGAATTCAAGGGGAACAATTTCAAATCCACTGGTCCTGAAGACTAAAAAGTTTGAAAGTCAGTGTAAGAATTTGGTATTAAGAAAATTCCTGTTGAACATAAGCTTCTTCCTTGATTTCTAAAAAAGGAATAATAAAAGGTTTAATTGTGCATATTATTTCTAAACACTGCAATACTAGTGGGCACTTGGTGATTGTATTTTCCATATTATTGCTTTAATTTTTCTTTTACTCACTGGTGTAGCTCTAGCTACAGTGACCATAAGGGCTCCTGGCTTCATCCTGAGAATATCACGTCATTGGCAAAAGATGCTGGAAAGACAGGAATCAAACCATGAATTATTAGACGTAGAAACCACATTACCCATATGACTTCATGTGGCAGGACAAAGAAAGGCCCCCTCCCTTCTACTCATCTCCGAAAAGAACCCCACTTACTAACACTAGAAATTCCTCAAATGATGGGGAAACTTTTTCCTTTGAAAATCTTGCAAAGGGCATTTTCATGAAGGGAGGACTTGGAAATTGTTCCTGTCAGGGGCCATTATGTTAGAGTTGTATGAGGGGTCCACAGGAATAACCCCCTTAAATAAAGTAATCACTTTTTTTTTAAAACCAGGGGCTGCAATTTCACTATTTTCTTTTCCTTCATTCATTCAGACTGTGAGGCCAAATTTAGAAAGAAACAGTTCTTAGAAATCTACCAGTATAAGTCATCAGTTATTATTAGAATTAGGTGATGTCAATTGATTGGATCTTCTCCAAGAAAGTGGTGCCAGAGAAGAACCACTTTAGAATGAGGCATAAAAAAAGCACTTAGCACTGTGACTGTGGAATTGTTCAAAAGGAAAAGGAATTGTTCAAAAAGTATTATTTAACAATAGTAATGGATGAATGAATGAGTGAATGAGTGAATGAGACACGAGACGAAAATATTCTAAAGCTTTACTATTGGGGGGCGGATGTGGCTCAAATGGTTGGGCGTCCGTCTGCCATATGGAGGGACCTGGGTTCGATCCCTGGGACCTCCCGGTAAAATAAAAAATATATATATATAGAAAGCGCATGGGCTTCCAGGCTCTGTGTGCCGCTGAGCCGTCGGGTCCCGGAAGCCATGCAGCAGGATGATGACGTAGCAGGGGAGAGAGACAAGACGTGATGCTCCGAAAGCTCCAGAAGCCAGGAGCTGCGGTGGTGCAGGCGGCAGAATACCTCTCTCCTACATCAGAGGTCTCCAGGATCGAATCCTGGTAAAGACTGGAGGAGGAAGATGAGAAGAGATGGCAGGAAACAGACATGGAGAATTGCCCAGCGAATGGACACAAAAACAGCAAATGGGGAAGGGGGGGTTTAAAATGGATAAAGTAAATAAATAAATCTTTAAAATAAAATAAAAAAAAATAAAGCTTTACTATTCACAGAGGACATATCTGCTTAGGCCCAGTTAGGGATTCTGGAGGCTCTAGGCTTGTTTGAAGTCTGATGTAGGAAGGGCACTGGAGAAAAATTTCACCAGTGGTAGAGGTTTGCCCCAGGGCACAATCTTTTGCCCTGCTCTGAACTTGTGCATACCTTAGAGTTACGCATATTAGAGAGAATTACTTTCTGGACCCCATATGTTTGGAGTGCTGGGAGAGGGTTATTTTTGAGACACAAAGTGCCCCAAGTCTATTGTTGATGTCCTAATCTTCTCCCATGCCTTATAGACAGCTCTCAGGTAATAGCTTTCCCAAACTTCAGGTTTTTGAGATAATGTAGACTCTCAACATAAGAACCGAGAGAATATGTATAGCAGGATATAAGAAAGAGATCTTGTCCCACTTGCCCCAAATGTAAACTGAAGCTAAAAATAACTACCTTTCAGGGTCTGGAGAACTTAATTTAGTAACTAAGCATAATGCTTAATACAATTTGAAGTGCTGGAGAATTATCTGATTCCTCTTTTCCTTTACCTCCAATCTAAATGTATAATTTTCCCCAATGAAGGAAGAGAGGTGATTCCAAGGAGTAGACCAAAATACCTTAGAAATAAAGACCAGATCAGAGAGAAAAAAGGAGGGCACTACCAGAAGCCCAGGAGAACATAGATAAGATGAGAGGACTGAAAGGGAGAGAATGATAAGGGAATGAGGAAGAATGGTGGAAATTAAAGGGAGAAGAATCTTACACAGGGAATTTAGAGGCAGAGAAAACCATCAGAGTACTAACAGAAAGCATTTACCATGTTTCTGTCTCTTCCTGGCGCAGAATGCATCCTGCTTTTTCTGACTTGGTGGGTATGCCTCTGAGTTTAGTAGAAATTCATGAAAGAGAAAAAGTACCACAACTGTCCAATCATGTGAACTGACATTGCTTTTCTATTTAAGACTTTTTTGTGTGCAGAAAGTGAAATACATAAGCCCAGGTCTCAATAGCCTCTGCACATGAAGACTTCAGAAAGCTTTTCTGAACTTTGGCACCATTTTTGCTCTTATCCCTTAGTGACACCCATAAGGAGACAAAGAACAGGAAAACTTGCAAACTTCAAATTCTAAAGGAGTAACAGAACTAGCATCCTGCCCCTAGCATGGCTGCACAATCATTTCTTCACAGAAGCTCCCTCCACCACTAATATAGTGCTAAGAGCTCCTTCTTAACAAAGGATCCTCAGGTCTAGCTGTTCAGAAGGGCTGCTGGGTGAAGGTGGCTAATGGGATGCTGATGTAGGACCTGGAAGCCCAGGGGGCAGCTGAGTCCGTCCTGATTCCCGGAAAGCTCAGCCTGAAGCAAACTTTAGACTCATTAGCTAAAAATGGTTGCTAGTTGATCCCTCTGGGAATTCCCATTGAAGCTAAATGACTCACGGCTTACCTTTAGATCATCTTGCTGTACTATCTATGAAATGGATTTAAAAACACAACTGGGTTGGAGTGTGAAATAATCAAGTAAAAATCAGTTATTCTTGTTTTTTAAAACAGCATTTTACTATGGAAAAAGTGCACGTGAAGCATGTGAATGGTAAACTATTTAAGCAGTATGTAGATATAAAACATAAAAAAAAAATTCCCTGCCATATTCCTATATATCCAAAATTACACTGCAGATGCAAGTACTCCTATAAATTTGGCCTGTCACCTTCCAGGCATTTTGTATGCAAAATTGAATCATGGTATACATACTGTTCTGCAACTTTTCCCCACACTTAGTAAATTTTGGAGATCCTTCCATATTTGCACATACAAATATAACTCATTTTTAAAATTTTAACTCATTCTCTTTATTGTCTACAGAGTATACAGTCTAGATAGATGACCTATAATTCATTAAACCAGGGCCCTATTGATGGACATCTAGGTTCCTTGTTTTTGTTTTCATTTTTATATTATAATGAATGATAAAATGATAATTAATGAACCAAATTCTTTGAGCCCATTTGCACAAAGAAATTTTCATTTATCTTCATTTCCTCTTTGAAGTGTTAAATTAAAAAAAAACTCCTTCTAATTTACAAGTATATTTTTTTTCCTAATTTGCCGGAATTACATTGTGTTAATAGAATATAGATTATAAACCACCACTTTGATATTTGTTGAGATCTACTTTATGGCTAAATAATTGGCAAATTTTTATAAATTTTTCATGTGTTCTTGAATAGAGAGTGATTTCTTAATTGTTGGATGCAGGATTGATATGTCCTTAGAGAAAATGTTAACACTTTTTATCTGTTTATATTTATCAATCATTCAGAGAACTGTATTAAAATTTTCTTATATGAGGAGGATTTGCTAATTTTTTTCCTGTAGATCTGTCCATTTTTGTTTGTATATTTTGATATATATTATTAAATACATATAAATTTAACATTTTATTCTTAATGCTATTATATTTTCCTGGCGAAACAAAGTTTTTATCATGATATAATAACACTCATAAGGGCTTTTTTGCTTAAAATTTTTGACTAATATTAATATAGCTAATCTAGATTTTTGTTGTTAGTATTTTCATGGAATGTCTCTTTTACCCATGCATTTACTTTCAATATTTCTGAGTTTTAAGTTTGGGATGTGTCTCTTATAAAGTGAACATAGCCAGATTAGGTTTCCTTTATCCAGTTTGATAATCTGTCTTATACCTAATGAGTTTAATTTTATTTGCATTCACTATGATTAATGATAAATCAGATTTTATTTCTATCATCTCATTTTGTGCTTTCTGTTTATGCTACTTTTTATGCTTAGTTTTCACTCCTCTTGCCATCTTTTGAATTGATGTGTTTTATTCATTGTGTTTTCCTCTTTTCAAATGGAACATATTCACATTACTCTTATATTAGCAGTTGTTGTTAATATTTATTCATTCAAAAAATATTCTCTGTGCCTACTACCAGACACTATTCTAGGTACTGTCGGTAGTGCAGGGAACGAGAGACAAACATATATACTTCATTTAGCCTACATACTAAATGGGTGCAGTAAGTTGGTCTTGGAAGGCCTCACTGGGAAGGTGACATTTGAGTAAGTACTTGAAGGAGATAGAAAAGGGAGCCATGTGGGCATCTGGAGGAAGAGTTTTGCAAGTGGAGGAAACAAGTGAAAAAAACAAACATAAGAATGTTCCTGGCATGTTCCCTTAGCAAGGAGGCCAGTGAGGCTGAAGCAAAGTGAGTAAAGGGAGTGGGGTGAGAAAGGGGAGAGAATGTCAGAAAGGTATTTTGAGAACCAGATCAGTGGGGCTTCTAGGCCATTGCCAGGGTCTTGACCTTTGTGCTAGGTGAGATAGGAACTTTAATAAGACTACACTGGCTGCTTGCTAGAAGCAGAATACCAGTTAGGAGGCTATTGTAATTAATCCATGTTAGAGGTGATGATGCTAGACCAGGGGAATAAGACTAGAAGGATAAAAAAGTAGTTAGATGCTAGATATATATATATATATATATATATTTTTTTTTTTTTTTTAAGATTTTATTTATTTATTCATTTATCCCCCCCCGTGCTGCTTGTGCTCACTGGGTTAGCTAACCACGCCGTGCGGGCGGGCTTGCCTTCACCAGGAGGCCCCGGGAACTGAACCCGGGACCTCCCATATGGTAAACGGGAGCCCTACTGATTGAGCCACAGCCGCTTCCCTAGATATATTTTGAATACATTTTAATTACCAATTAAGCAATTTATGGCCCAACATGTGATCAATTTTTGTAAATGTTTCATATAAGACTTGAATATAATGTGTAATCACAATTGTTGGGTATAGGATTTAACATATGTCCTTTAGGTCAGTTTTAATAATTGTGTTAAGTCTTCTATGTCTTCACTGATGATTTTGTCTCCTTGTTCTGTAACCTACTGAGAGATATGGTAACATCTCCCACTATGAGTGTACACTTATTTGTTTTCTGTTTCTCCTCTTAGTCTACCAATTTTTTACACACTCTTAAGCTATGTTATAATATACATATAAATTTAGAACTGTTATAGGTTCCCAGTGTATTGAAAAAGGGTCATTATTATAAAGTGCTCCTCTTTATCTCTAGTAATGTTTTCTGTCTCAGAATCTACTTTGCCTGTTATTTTTTTATATGTATTTTTTATTTTTAAAGAAGCTTTAGATTACATAAATGTTACATAAAAAAATATAGGGGAATCCCACATGCCCCACCCCTTCCCCCTCCCACACTTTCCCACATTAACAACATCTTTCATTAGTGTGGTACATTTGTTACAATTGATGAGCACATATTGAAGCATTGCTACTACTCATGAACTATAGTTTACATTATAGTTTACACTGCCCCACACAATTTTATAGGTTATGACAAAAATGTATAATGGCTTGTATCCATTATTGCAATGTCATGCAGGACAATTCTAATGTTCCAAAAAAATGTCCCCATGTTGTACCTATTCTTCCCTCTCCCTCCTTCAGAACCTCTGGTGACCACTGCCTTTATATCAAGGATACAAGTTCTTCCATTGATAGAACAATCATAAGTCTATTTTAGTCCATAGTTACTTTCCACCCTTATGTTTGTTCTTTCCTCAATCTTGATGATTTTGGGATTGTGACACCCACATTGTCTCCATTTGAGAGAGGGCTTAGGTTGCATGAGGCAGATGGGAAAACTATATTGCTTGCAGTTGCAGACATTCTATGCTTCCTGGGATGGACGTTGTCCATCATCATCCTTTTGTTAGGTGTCCTGGGTGAGTCCAATGAACTGGTGAGTAGATATTGCAATTCTGCTGAGATTCAGGGTTCAATTGGCACATGAACAGACTAAAGATTTAAGTCTCTGGGAAATATATTTAACAAGTATAGTGCTAATTATAGATTCAAATAAAAGGGGCAGAAGAGCCATGTGTAGGGAAATTATAAATGAGTCTAATTCTGTTACATTGGGGAGCAGATATTCCAAAGTAAGACCCATTGACAGGGTGCCGAATTCCTGAGATTATCTGCCCTACCTCTAGTGTCTAGATGTTTCTAGAGCCCTCAGAGCCCCACAGTTTGAGGCACTGTTTACTGTAGGAGTCAATGAGATCCTGCTGACACATGCATAAGGATAACCTCTGGAATAACTTCCTGACTCACTTTGAAGTCTCCTAGCCATAAAAACTCTTTTGTATTTAATAGCTCCCCCTTTTTGTCAAGGTCTTTTTCCAGATTCCTTGCTTGTTGGTGCTTGGTAATAATCCCTCGGTGCCAGGGAGGCTCATCCCCAGGAGTCATGTCCCACACTGTGGGAGGTAGTGTGTTTATATGCTGAGTTTGGCTTGGAGAGGAGCCACATTTCAGCAACAAGAAGGCTTTCAAGAGGTAAATCTTAGGTAATATATAATACGTGGCTAGGTTTCAATTTCACTAGAAAAGGTTCATAATTACAACCACCAATATCAAGGGCCTGGTGTAATGGTCTGTCTTCCTTTGCTATCTGCCTGTTATTAATATAGCCATGCCAGTTTTATTCTGGTTATTGTGAGCATGGCGTATCTTTTTCTTATAGGCTTCCTTACCTCTTATTTTTAGATATGTCTCATATAAGCATCTTGGAGCTTTTTGTTTTTTCTTTAATCCACTCCAACAATCTTTACCTTTCAACTGGAGCTTTTATATTTCATGTAATTATTGTAATATTTGGGTTTGAAATTGATCATTTTACTATTTCCTTTCTGTTTGTCCTTTCTTGATTCCTGTGGATTGATTGTATACTTTCATTATTTCTTTTCTTATTCCATGTTTTCCCCCTAGTGGCTTAGAAATTATATATCATTGTAACATTCTTTATTTTGTTGTTCAAAGAGTTACCATCAGGGAGCAGCTGTGACTCAAGCAGTTGAGCACCCGCCTCCCATATGGGAGGTCCTGGGTTTGGCTCCTGGTGCTTCCTGAGAAAACAAAAACACACAACAAGCAAAACAAACAATAAAACCAAATCAGGAAAGCCAATGTGGCTCAGTGGCTGAGTGCTGGATTCCCACATATGAGATCCTGGGTTCAATCCCTGCTCCCTGGTACCTCAAAAAAAAAAAAAAGTTACCATATTTGTCTGATCAATATCTAACATTATCTGGTCCTTATAACCTTTTCCAGACACAAGAGCCTTAGAACACTTTGATTCTGTTTACCTTACTCCTGTCTTATAAGCTAAATTGTTACTTATTTAATTGCTACATATATTAAGGGCATAATTATTATTACATATATGACATGATTATTCCTATTGCTAATAGTATAAGGTCAGTGGTAAGTTAAAGTTACCTACATATTATCCCCCCCCTTTTTTTTTGCTCAACATTTTCTGCATATAGAACTGAAAAAGTTAATAGCTGAAACTAAGATTTCAATAGATGAATTATCACAAATTTAGACAGAGTTGAAAAGGTATTAGTGAATTTTAATATGGGTCAGAAGAAAATAAGAACTGTCTATGAGCATATTCTTTTTCCATGAAGAACTTTAAATTTTTTCCTTAGTGCAAGTCTTCTAGTGATGTATTTTTTTCACCTTCATTCTTAAGGATATTTCTGCTAAGCATAGAATTCTAATAAGGCAATTTTACTTTCATTCAGCACTTTGAAGATATCATTCCATTTTTTTCTGTCTTGACAATTCAGTTGTTAGTCTAATGTATCTCTTAATAGTCTAAATGTACTTGCTCTGGAGTTAATTTGTCTTTTGTTCCCTTGTTGCTTTTGATATTTTCTCTTTTTTAATTGTCGGTAATTTTATTATAATGTGACCAAGTGTGGCTTTCTTTTTATTTAACATGCTTGGGATTTATTTAGAAGGCTTTTTGCACTTGAGCTTGATTTTTTTTTTTTTTTTTCAGTTTGGAAAGTTTCATTCATTGTCTTATAGTCTCCTGTTTTCTCATATTACACCATCCTCTCTCTCTTACTTGGAGCTCCTTGCACATGTATCTTATCCTGCTTAATCTATCCACTATGTAATTGACATTTTCTTCTGTTTATTCTGTATTTTTTCTGTGCTTTGCTGTATATATTTTTCTTCTATCTTATCCTATAATTCACTAAATACACTTTTAAGCATGAATATGCTTTAAATTTATTCATTAAGATCTGAGTTTCAGTCACTGAGTTTTCATGTCTAGAATTTTTATTTAGATATTTATAGTTTCTAATTTTATGTCACAATTCTCAATTTTGTCTTTAATTTCTATAAACATATTGAGCTTATTTATTTTAAAATTATGTATCTCAGTCTGTTACCACTATCTCTAGTTTTTGCTACTTGTCATTAATTTATCTCCCAATATTCTTGTTTAATTGTTTCTACTGAGAACAAGATATTATTATGAAAAATCACAGAAATAACTTAAGGCTCTGGATTATATTCTCTTCCTCCAGAGAAAAGTTTCCTTTGCTTCTCTCAGACATCTATGGGCACTAACAATCCAGGATAATTGTAATGCAGTTCCAGGGCCTGAGATGAGGTTTGACTTCAGTCCATGCACATGCTGTCCTACTTCCAATTCTTCTTTACTTCTCTAGTGTTACCCTTTAAGAAGCCAACCCTCCCACTTGGTGATCCCAGGACTCCACTTTTCCCCCACTAACTTTAGAAGACTGCCAAAATTATTTTTCAGATTCTCAGCCTCTCAACCACCTCTTCAAGATGCCCACAGTGGAAAAGAAACCCTAAATGTTAAGCTTACTTCTCTGAGTTTCCTTCTCTGGGATAGTTGCTACATAATTCTTCACTCCTTTTTAAGCACTCATATAACTTCAGAGCAGATCTTAAAAATATGTTGTTCAGGTTTTTGTTTTTGAAATGAGAGTCTCATTACCTAATTAGTAATTACCAGAAATGGAAGTCCCTAATAATTTTATTTTAACCCATGTTAAATTCTATTAAATTCTATTTAACCCATGTCTATCTTATTATTACTCTTTGATATTACTAATTTATATTTTTACAATATTTTTTTAGTCTTTATTTGGTTTACATCATTTTTCTGCCTTTTTTGCTAATCCTATTATTTTTTTCTCTTTGTTACTCACCCTTTTAAAATAAATGAATGTTCTTATATTTTTCCATCAAAAGTATCATATGCAAGGAATTTGAATTATTTTAGCTTATTTTTCTCCTAGTTTGGCTGCTGCTTCTATCTGCATCAGTTAAGATGCATTTGGAAAACCTAAATAGCCGTAGTTTAACCCATAAGAATGTTCATTTTTACTTAACAAGAAGTCTGGGGGGTACATGTGCTTCTTGATTTGATTCAGCTTTTCCATGATGAATTAAGACATTGGTTCAATGTATAATATTCTACCCTCTCCTTCATATTCACAATATGGCTTCTGTGGCTCTTAGCATTACGTTCTCACATCTGTCCAAATTAGTCATGAAGGGCTATGACTAGGCCACTTGAGGGTTCCGTTTACAATCATCGGCTAGTAGTATATCACATGGCCAATCTTAGCTTCAAGAAAGACTGGGAAACTGAGTATCTGACAAAGGGTAGGAGAATTTCATGAATGATTTAAACAATTATGATCCATTTCCTGGTGATGAATATCTAAATAAAATTAGAGTTGTTACTAAGTAAAAAAGGAGAAATGACAATAAAATAGGCAAGCAACAGTGCCTATCCATATGGCATATTTCTTTCCTACCTAATTTTGAGTGTCTTTGATATATAATGATAGAATTCTCACTGATAACCTTATCTTGTTATTTGTCTTTTCTTTTTGCTACAGTTTGAGAGCTTGGGTATATCATTGTTTGCATTTTTGTGGGGTAGAAGATAGAGAGGAACATTTTCACCTGTCTAACTTCCTACTTATGATTAGATACCTCTATATACAACTATTCTTACTCCCTCCTTCAGTTTGGTAGAGCAAGTGTATCTTCATAATCCAATACAAATACCTCCATCCCTGATTTTGAACTTACTCCTTTCCCCTTCCTTTGCGACCTATCTCCTTCAAGAGAGTCAATTCTCTACTCGATATTCTAATTTTTTTCTCCATTTTTCTTTTGCATTTACCACGTAGTACATTTCTCTATTTGTGTGTAGGTCTTCATAAAAATATATATTTTTCTAAAAATACTTTTCCAATCCCATACACACTTATAGTTTCTGATTTAATTCTCTCATTTCCTCACACCCCGATATATTAAAAAAATAGTTGCAGTTCTTGGCTACCATTTCTGTATCAACTACTCTTCTAAAGCTTTTCCATGCTTTACTATGACTTCTGAACAAGTACGAATTTGCTCTAAAATATTGGGATGCATGAGACACCATTTTATTTTATTTTTCAATGTTTTTGCTTATTTATTTTAGAAGTGTTATTAAATATTTCAAACATACAAAAAGACTTGAGGAAAAATATAATGAACACTCACTATATATGCATATTTAACAAATCTTAGTTTTTGCCTTATTTGCTCTAGATTATTTCTCATAAATAAGACATTATAGATTTGGTCTTCTTTCTACCATTCCCCCACCCTTCCCTCTCTCCCCATAGACAACCTTTGCCTTAGTTGGAGTGTAACTTCTTGTGGTATGTAGATGGCTCCCCAAAGAATCCTTAAAACCTGTGAATATGTCATTTTACATAGCAAGAGGAATACTGCAGATGTAATTAAGGTTATTAACCTTAAAATAGGGAGATTAGCCTGGATTGTCTGTGTGGACCCAATTAATCATGTGAGCCCTTAAAAGCAGAGAACTTTTTCCTACTTGTGTGAGAGACATGCGTTTGAAATGGAAATTAGAGAGATATGAAGCATAAGAGCGATTCCACCCACTGTTGCTTGAGAGGGCACCATGGAAAGCAAGAGAAACAATTCAGGCAAACCCCAGAAGGAAAGACTGCCCCTGTCTGACAGCTAACAAAGAAACAGGCACCTTAGTCTTACCACCAAAATCAATTTAATTTGGCCATCAACTGGAGCTTGGAAGTAGATGTATATATCCAGAACTTGGAGAAAAGAATGCAGCCCTGTTGACACCTTAAATTCAGTCTGGAGAGACTCTAAGCAAAGAACTGAACTGAGCCACATTATATATGGACTTTTGAACCTTCAGAACTGTGAGATAATAAATAGGTTGATTTTCAAGTCACTAAGTTTGCTGGAATTTGTTACAGTAGCAATAGAAAACGAATACACCTCCTCATGTGTGCTTTTCATATTACTGTATATGCATCTATGATTTTAAACTTTTTATTTTTTTTATTTTTTTTATTTATTTTATTTTTTCTTTTTTTACCAGGAGGTACTGGGGATCGAACCCCGGTCTCTCCATATGGTAGACGGACGCCGAACCTTTTGAGCCACATCCGTTTCCCTATGATTTTAAACTTGACAATGTCTTGGACTATATATAAGATTCTGAAATTAGGTTTTATTCCATCAACATAATATTTTGGAGACTTATCCAGGTTGATATAAATATAATTCATTTATTTCATTGCTGTCTTGTATTCTGTTATATGAATATACACTATTTTGTGTTTTTAGAAGATTAAACCACATGTGATGAAACTGAATATACTTTGGTTTATCTTATAGGATCTTCTATGTAGGCAAACACACCATTTTCAAATAATAACTAGCTTTTTTCTTTCTTTCCAGCTCTTACATTTGAATTTCTTTTTTTTTTTTCTCCTCTCTCTCTCTTACTCCATTAGCCGAGACTTGCAATACAAGGCTAAATTATAGAGGTGACAGTGGTCATCCTTATCTTCTTTTAATTTCACACAACACTCCTAAATTGTAATCTTTAAGCACAAAATTTACTCTAGGCTTTGTAGTTACTCTTTATCTTGTTAAGGAAGTTCCCTACTATTTCCAGTTTGCTAAGACCTTTTGAAATCAAGTTCTGAATTTTATTGACTGTCCTTTTGCATTTATTGAAATGCCATATGGTTTTTTCATTTAAAATAAAAAAGAAATGAATTTAAATAAAATATTTTCTGAAATTCAAATTAGAAATTTATTGCATTGATGGTGTGAAACAAACCATTCAAAAACTAGTTGAGTGAGAAGATGCCTTCCCTTCTGTCAATATATATATTCTGAGATTCATATAAATTAAGTAATTTTTACAGACTCACAGCTAGAAATTTAAAAGTTGTGAAAAGCCAGGATTTAGTCTCTAGCTTATTTAAAATTAAAATACATTGCATATTGACTGTTTCAAATATATTTATACATATATACATCATATACATGCATGATATTATGTGTGAAACATATATAAGTAAAATGTCATCCACACACACACATATACATATAATCATTTGCAACTAATTCATTCTGGCCTGTTGGGAAAACAAGGAATGTGATATTTACTCCTCTATTGAACTGAAAAATATAAATGCCCTCTTTTTTTAAAAAATCTACTTTATTGATACATATTAATAAGGCATACAATCCATCCAAAGTGTACAACCAATGGTATATGGTCTAATCACATATTGTACACTCATCTCTTCAATCATTATTAGAGCATTTTCATTATTCCAATAATAATAATAATAAACAAAAAAAACAGACAAATAAAAAAACCTCATCATCTTTCAACCTATCTATGCTTCCCTTGCCATACATAGCTATTTCCATCTCTTTGGTTTATTTGTATTTATATTTTGTAAAAACTGTCTTTTATAGGCAATATTACCCATATTCATATTTCACATGCAGTTTCACTCTGTTATAGAGTCTCATGTTATATTTTTTAGCTTTCCTTTTAGTTATATACATGACCTTAGATTTTCCCTTTCAACCACTGTCATAACCATATAATAGCACTGCTAGTTATAAACACTATGATGTGCTCTCACCATTTCTGTTCATTTCTAATGATTTACAAATAACCTTTCCATTCTCTAACCTCATTCTATTTTCTGATGACCTATATTCTAGTTATTAACTCCATGAGTTTACACAATATATTTAGTTCATAATAGGACAATCATACAGTGTTTGTCCTTTTGTGTCTGCTTCACTCAACATAATGTCCTCCAGATTCATCCATGTTGTGATATGCTTCACAACTTCATTTCTTCTTACTGCTGCACAATATTCCATCGTGTGTATACACCGTAATTTGTTTACCCATTCATAGGTTGAGGGACACCGGGGTTGTTTCCAAGTTTTGGCAATTGTGAATAATGCTGCTATGAACATCGGTGTGCAGGTGTCCGTTCATTTCGATGCTCTCAGTTCTTCTGGGTATACACCTAGTAGGGGTATTGCTGGGTCCCATGGCAAGTTTATATTCAACTTCCTCAGAAACTGCCAAACAGTCCTCCGCAGTGGCTGTACCATTCTACATTCCCATCAACAGTGAGTAAATATTCCTATATCTCTCCAACACTTGTAAGTTTCTGACTTTTTAATAGTGGCCATTCTAATAGTTGTGAAATGATATTTCATTGCAGTTTTGATTTGCATTTCCATAGTTGCTAGTGATGTTGAACATTTTTTTCATGAGTTTCTTTGCTGTTTGTGTTTCTTCTTTGGAAAAATGTATATTCAAGTCTTTTGCCCATTTTTTAATTGGGTAATTTGTCTTTTTATTGTTAAGTTGTATCTCTTTATATATCATGGATATTAAACCCTTATCAGATATGTGATTTCCAAATATTTTCTCCCATTGACTCAGCGGCCTTTACATCCTTTTGACAAAATCCTTTGAGGTACAAAAGTTTTTAATCCTGAGGACGTCTCCTTTATATTTTATTTCTTTTGTTGCTCATGCTTTGGGTGTAAGGTTTAAGAAACTACTGCCTACCACAAGATCTTGAAGATGGTTTCCTACATTTTCTTCTAGGAGTACTATGGTTGTTGCTTTTATATTTAGGTCCCTCTTCCATTTTGACTTAATTTTTGTATAACATGTGAGATAGGGGCCCTCTTTCTTTTGGATATGGGTATCCAGTTCTCCCAACACCATTAGTTAAATATATTGTTCTGGGCCAGGTGGGAAGGCTTAACAACCTTGTCAAAAATCACTTCACTATAAATGTGAGGATTTATTTCTGAGTTCTTGAGTTGGTTCCACTTCTCAGTCTGTCTTTATGCCAGTACCATGCTGTTTTGAGCACTGTAGCTAAGTAATATGATTTAAAGTCAGGAAGTGAGAGTTCTCCATTCTTTCTTCCTTTTAAAGACATTTTTGACTATTTTGGCCCCCTTACTCTTCCAAATAAATTTGATAATTGGTTTTTCCATTTCTGCAAAAAAGGCTGTTGGGATTTTTATTGAGATTGCCTTGAATCTGTAAGTCTGTTTGGGTAGAACTGACATCTTAACAATATTTGGTCTTCCAATCCATGAACACGGAATGTCCTTCCATTTATTTAAATCTTCTTGTTTACTTTAGCAATGTTTTGTAGTTTTCTGAATACAAGTCCTTTATGTCCTTGGTTAAGTTTGTTCCTAAATATTTGATTATTTTAGTTGTTATTATAAATGGAGTTTTGTTTCTGATTTTCTCCTCAGATTGCACATCAGTAGTATATAGAAATGCTATTGATTTTTGCATATTAGTCTTGTATTCTGCCACTTTGCTGAACTCATCTATTAGTTCTCGTAATTTTGTTGTGGATTTTTCAAGATTTTCTAGACATAGGATAACATTATCAGCAAACAGTGAAAATTTTACTTCTTCCTTTCCTATTTGGGTGGCTTTTATTTCTTTATCTAGCCTAATTGCTTTAGTTAGAACTTCTAGCACAATATTGAGTAACAGTGGTCACAGTGGCCATCCTTGTCTTATTCCTGATCTCAGCAGGAAAGCTTTTAGTCTTTCACCATTGAGTACCATGCTAGCTATAAATTTTTCATATATGCACTATACCATAATGAGAAAGCTTCCTTCTATTTCTATTATTTGGAGTGTTTTTGTCAAGAAAGGATGCTATATTTTGTCAAATGCCTTTTCTGCATCAATCGAGAGGATTGTGTGATTTTTCTTCTTCAATTTATCAATGTGATTTATTACACTAATTGATTTTCTTGTGTTGAACCATCCTTGCATGCCTCAGATAAAACCCAGTTGATCATGGTGTATAAATCTTTTAATGTGCCTTTGGATTCAGTTTGCAATATTTTGTTGAGAATTTTTGCATCTATATTCATTAAAGATATTGGTTTGTAATTTTTTTTTCATAGTCTCTTTATCTGGTTTTGGTATTGGGGTGATGTTGGTTTCCTAGAATGAGTTTGGTAGTGTTCTTTCCTGTTCAACTTTTTGGAAGACCTTGAGCAAGATTGGTATTAGATCATCTTTGAATGATTGGTTGAAGCCATCTGATCCCAGGCTTTTCGTTTTTGGGAGGTTTTTCACGACTGTTTTAATCTCTTCACTTGTGATTGGTTTGTTGAGATCTTCTATTTTTACTATACTCAGTGTAGGTTGTTTGTGTGTTTTTAGGAATTTGTCCATCTCATCTACATTTTCTAGTTTTTTTGGTGTACAGTTGCTCATAGTATCCTCTTATGACCTTTCTTATTTCTGTCAGGTCAGTGGTAGTATCCCCCCTCTCATTATGATTTTATTTGTGTCTTCTCAACAGTCTAGCTAAGGGTATGTCTATTTTGTTGATTCTTTCTATTGTTTTTTTTTCTCATTTCATTTATTTCTGTTCTGATCTTTATTATTTCTTTCCTTTGGATTGGATTGGGATTAATTTGCTGTTCTTTTTCTAGTTCCTACAGGTATGCAGTTTGATCTTCAATGCCAGCTCTTTCTTCTTTTTTAATGTAAGCATTGAAGGCTATATATTTCCCCTCTCAACACTGCCTTTGCAGTGTCCCATAGGTTTTGATATGTTGTGTTTTCATTTTCATTTGTCTTAAGATATTTACTGGATTTTCTTGTAATTTCTTCTTTGATCTACTGATTATTTAAGAGCGTGTTGTTTAATATTCATATATTTATGAATTTTCCCTTTTTCTGTCAATTATTGATTTTTCAGCTTCATTCTATTATGATCAGAGTGTTTTGTGCAATTTCAGTCTTTTTAAATTTAGTGAGACCTGTCTTGTGACCCATCATATGGTCTATCCTGGAGAAGGATCCGTAAGTGCTTGAAAATAATGTATAAGTTGTTGTTTTGTGGTGCAATGTTTTATAAATGTCTGTCAGTTCTAGTTCCTTTATCATATTATTCAAGCTCTCTTTTTCTTTATTCATC
Organism: Tolypeutes matacus; assembly: GCA_026826555.1. Taxonomy (NCBI): domain Eukaryota; kingdom Metazoa; phylum Chordata; class Mammalia; order Cingulata; family Chlamyphoridae; genus Tolypeutes; species Tolypeutes matacus. The sequence goes on from JAKSZT010054583.1 coordinate 8,559,301, forward strand.
CTCCGTCCAAATATTCTATCCACTATCGAGAGTGGTATACTCTGAATACATGTAGAGTAAACATGTATGTTTGTGCGTTTCATATTGTCATTCAATCCCCCAAACCCCTGTTCAATTTCTTCCATTCTTTTCTCTTTCTGTTTTTCTGTCTTTTCAAGTTAGGATGTTCTGTCCCTTATATCACTAATTCTGTCTTTGAGCAATTCAAATCTGATGTTATGTGCCTTTAATGTATATTTAGTCTCATCCATTGTGTCTTTCATTCCAATAAACTCTGTTAGTTTTCTTTGAGGCTTTCAAATTCATCTTTATGCTCACCCAGTGTCTTCTAATATCCTTTAGCTCTTTAGCCATATTTTCCTTAAATTCTTTGAATTGATTTAGGAGATTTTGGGATTATCATTGATTACTTGTCTTAAATTCTGTATCTTGTCAGCATATTTGGTTTGTTTCCTTGTCTGGACCATCTTATCCTGTTTCCCAGTATAGCTTGTAATTATTGTGCTTGTGTCTAGGCATCTGAATATGTCAGTTAATTTATTCCAATAGTCAATTTCTCTCTCAAACAGTGGTTTTTTAATTTTTTTAAATTTCAATGGCTCTTCTTTGATTTTTTTTTCTTATTCTGAGTCTTTAAAATTGCCCAGCTCAAGTCATCAATATACACAAAGTTGTCCTTAAAAAATGAAGGAGAAATTAAGACATGTCCATGAAAACAATATGAGGGAATTCATTACTACTAGACCTGCCTTATAGGAAATACTAAAGGGAGTTTTCCATGTTAAAAAGTAAGGACACTAGACAGTATTTCAATGCTGGATGAAGAAATAAATATCTAAGTGTAAGTGACAACATTGGTAAAATTAAAAACTAATATTATTTCATTTATAATTTTTTTTTTTAGTTCTTATAAAGCTTAAAATTCAAATGCATAAAAACAAGTGTAAATCTTTGTTACTGGGCACACAATGCATGAAGATATAATTTCTGATAAGAACAACATAAAGAGGAGGGATGAAAGGATTTAGTCACTGTGCATGTGTAGGCTATTGAAGTCAAGTTGGAATCAACACTAAATAAATTGTAATTGATTTAGTATGCTAAATGTAATCACCTTGGTAACTATAAAGAAAAGAACTAAAAATCAACACAAACGGAAAGGAGAAATAATTCAAAATAGCTCACTATAATAGATGATCTAAACAGAAAGGAAAGCAGTAATGGAGGAAAAGCGGGACAAAAAAGGTCTAAGGTTCATTAAAAACAATTAGCACAATGGCAGAGGTAAGTCTTGCCTTATCAGTAATTTCCCTAAAGGTAAATAGATTACATTTTCCCTTAAAAAGGCACAGATTGTGATGCTTAATATATGTAGAAGTTTTAATTAATTTGACTGTAAATGTGTGGAAATGGATAGAGTTGATGGTACACATTATAGTGAGTAGCAGCTTGTTTATAAATGGGATTATAGCTGAAAAGGGTAGTCTAGGGATATAAATGTAAATTGAAAGAAAGCTAGAAATAATCTAGGGACTGAATAACACAGTGAACCCAGGGATGGATGAGAATTGTGGTAAATAGTATAAACACAAGAATGTTCTTCTGTGAACTAGAACAGATGTAAATCACTATTGTAGGGAGGTGGGAATGTGGAGAAGCATGGGAAAAATACAATTAATATAATCTATGGACTATAGTTAACAGCAATACTGTAATATTTTTGCATCAATGGCAAAGATGTACTGTGCTAATAATAGGGGGATATGGAAAAAATATGCTAAATGTATGCTATGGACCATAGTTAGTGGTAATAGTCTGATGATATTATTTCATAATCTGTAACAAATGTTCCACAAAGGTGTGGTGTGTTTGTGAAGGATTGCTGTATGGGAATTCTACACATATGTATGATTGTTTTATAAGTTTGCAACTTCTGTCATAAAAATATATTTTAAAAAGGCACAGATTGGCAAAATGGATAAAGAGTTGGCAATTTCAACACACTATTTTTAATAATAGATAAAACATATAAATGGAATATCAATAAAGAAACAGAGGATCTGAACAAAACTATATACCAACTAGAACTACTCAAGTGCACACAGATCATTCTTTAGGCTAGACTATATGTTAGGGTTATAAGAGAAGTCTAAATGCATTTTTAACATATTGAAATTATGAAAAACATCCTTTCTGGGCACTATGGAATGAAGCTGGAAATCATAACAAAGAAAAACTGGAAATTTTACAAAAATTTGGAAATTAAACACCACACTCTTTAACAACAACCAGTAGGTTAATGAAGAAATTACAACAGAAATTAGAAAATATGCAGAGAAAAATGAAAACAAAAACACAATATACCAAAAGTTATGGGTTACAGCGAAGGCAGTACTTGGAGGGAAATGTATAGCAATGAACGCTTTTATTTAAAAAGAAGAAAGATAACAAATTAAAAGCTTAGCTTTACAATTTGAAGAGCTAGAAAAAAAAGAGCAAAGTAAACACAAATTTAGCTGAAGAAAGGAAATAATTAAGATTACAGTGGAGATAAATGAAATAGAGGACAGAATAACAATTGCGAGATAAAAAAAAGTTAAAAGTTGGTTCTTTGGAAAAATAAGTAAAATTGACGAGGCTTTAGCTAGACTTACAAAGAAAAAAGGAGAAAATATGCAAATAACTAAAATTAGAAAGGAAAATGGTGAAGTCACTACCAAACTTACAGTAATAAAAAAGATTTACAAGAGAATATTATGAACAATTTAAGCCAATATACTAGATAATCTAGAAGAAATGAGAAAATTCCAAGAAATACATCAATTACCAGATTGACTTTAGAAGAAATAATAAACATCAACAAACCTATAACAAGTACAAGAGATCGAAGCAATATAAAAAATCTTCCACCAAAGAAAAGTCTAAAACCAGAAGACTTCAATGGTGAATTCTACCAAACATTTAAAGAAGAATTAGGGATCAGATGCAGCTCAGTGATTGAGAGCCTGTTTCCCATGTGTGAGGTCCCAGGTTCATTCCCTAGTACCTCCTAAAAACAAACAAACAAAAACCCAACTCTCATTAGGGAGCAGATGTAGCTCAGTGGTTGAACACCTGCTTCCTATGGTCCTGGGTTCAATCCCTTGTACTTCCATGGAGAAAGAGAAGGAGGAGGAGGGGAATGAGGGGGAAGAGGGGGTGGAGGGGGTGGAGGGGTGGAGGGGGTGGAGGGGGTTAGAGGGGGTGGAGGGGGGTGGAGAAGAAGCAGAATTATTAGTACCAGTCCTTCTCAAACTTTTCCAAAGAATTCAAGAAGAGGGAACACTTTCTAACTCATTATATAAAGCCCAAGCTTGGTAAAGACGTCATAAGAAAAGAAAATTGCAGACTAATTTTCCTTATAAAAACAGATGCAAAAATCCTTAACAAAAATACCAGCAAGCCAAACCGAATGACATAGTAAAAAGATTATACACCATAACCATGTGGGATTCATCCTAGGAATGCAAGGGTGGTTGAATGTAAAAAAAAAATCAATGTAATACACTAAATAAATAGAAAGAAGGAACAAACCCACAAGATTATCTCAACAGATTCTGAAAATGCATTTGACAAACTCCACCACCCTTTCTAGATAAAAACTCTCAGAAGAGTAAGAATAGAAGGGGACTTTCTCAACATGATAAAGGGCATTTATGAAAAATCCACAGCTAACATCATACTCAATGTTGGAAAACATAAAGCTTTTCAACTAAGATCAGGAACAAGATAAGTATATCTGCTTTCACCACTACAATTCAATATTATATTAGAAGTTTTTGCCAGAGCATTTAAGCAAGAAAAAGAAATGGAAGATATACAAATTGGAAAGGAATAAGTAAAATTATCTCTGTTTGAAGAAGACATAATCTTATATATAGAAAACCCAAAGAAATCCACAAGAAAACTATTAATGCTAATAAATGAATTCAGTAAAGTGGCAGGGTACAAGATCAATACACAAAAACAATTGTGTTCTTATACAACAAAAATGAATACTCCAAAGAGAAAATAACTTCATTTACAATAGCATCTAGAAGAATAAAATATCTAGAAAAAAATTTAACTAATACAAAAGACTTGTGTACTGAAGACTACAAAACACTGCTGAAAGAAATTAATGAATAAATGGCAAGACATCTTATGTTCACAGATTGGAAGTGTTAACATTGTTAATATGTTAATACTACCCAAAGCAATACACAAATTCAATGCAATCCCTATTAAATTTACAATTCACAGCAACCTTTTTTGCAGACATGGAAAAATAAATCCTCAATTTATTTATGGAACAGCAAGGGTCCTAGAGAGCCAAAAAGAATCTTGAAAAAGAACAGGTTTGGAGGACTCATGCTTTCTGAATTCAAATTGTATCAAACAGTACAAACAGTATAAATAGTAATCAAGACAGTGTGGTAGTGGGATAAAGGTAGACAAATAGATCAGTAGAACAGAGTTGAAAGTCCAGAAATAGACCTATACATCTATGACAAATTGATTTTTGACAAGGGTCCTAAGTACATGCAGTGGGGAAAGAATAGTTTCTTCAACAAATGCTTTTGGGAAAACTGGATATCCACATGCAGAAGAATGAAGGTAGATATCTATCTAACACCATACATGAAAATCTACTCAAAATGGATCAAGGATCTAAATATCAGAGCTAAAATTATAAAACTCTTAGAAAATAACATAGGGACAAATCTTCTTACCCTGAGATTTAGTAATAGATTTTTGGATATGACACCAAATGCATGAGCAACAAAAGAAACAATGGATCACTTTGATTTCATCAACATTAAAAACTTTTGTCCCTGAAAGGAAACTGTCAAGAAAATGAAAAGATAACCTACAGAATTGGAGAAAATAATTTCAAACCATTATCAGATAAGGATTTACTATCTGGAATATAAAAAGAATTTTTATAATGCAACAACAAAAGACATATACCCAATCCAAAAATAGGCAAAGGGCTTGAATCAACATTTCTCCAAAGAAGATATACGAATGGCTGAGAAACACATGAAAAGGTACTCAACATCATTAGCCACCCCCACAAGGATGGATATTATTTTTTAAAAATGGAAATAAGTGTTGGAGAGAATGTGAATAAATTGGAACTCCAGTACATTTCTGGGGTGGGAATTTAAAATGATGCAGCCACTATGGAAGAAAATATCATGTTCCTCAAAAAGTTAAATATAGAATTACCATTCGATCCAGCTGTGGTAGTTTGGAACTGTATGTACTCCAGAAAATCATGTTCTTTAAGCTAATCCATTCCTGTGGGTGTAAAATTATTGCAAATAGGATCTTTTGATGAGGTTACTTCAGTTAAGACATGATCCAGGGTGAGTCTTAATCCTGTCACTGGAATCCTCTATGAGACAATGAAATTCAGACAAAGAGAAATACACAGAAGCAAGAAACTGGAAGCAATGAAACCCAGAAGAGAAGGGAGAGACCAGCAGACGCTGCCATGTACCTTATCATGTGGCAGAAGACCCAAGGATTTCCAGCAGCTGGTCTTCAGGAAGAAAGAATTGCCTTTATGATGGCTTGATTCGGATATTCTCACAGCCTCAAACTGTAGGCTAACAAATTCCCACCGTTAAAAGCCAACCCATTTCATGCTATCTACTTTGAGAAGCCTAGGAAAGTAAAACATCGGCAATCCCACTTTTAGTTATATACCCAAAGAGAGTGAAAACAGGGTCACAAACAGATACTTACATTCTAATATTTACAGCAGCATTGTTCCCAATAGCTAAAAGCTGGAACCAACCCAAGTATTTATCAATGAATGGTAAAACAAAATGTGGTACATACACGCAATGGAATATTCTTTGGCCAAAAGAAAACATGAAGTTGTGAGACATGATGCATCATGGAAGAACCTTGAAACATTGTGCTCAATAAGATAAGCAAGACTCATTAGGACAAAAATGGTATGATATTACTTATTAGTCATGAATATAAATGGAAAATACACAGAGATAGAAAGTAAGTTGGAGGTTATAGGGAATGGGGAATGGGGAGGGGGATTGAGTTGTGTTTGTGAAATATTTTTTAAATAAAAAAAATTAACAAAAAATTAAAGAAAGTAAAAAAGACAACCAACAATATGGGAAAGAATAGTTGCAAATTGTATATCTGATAAAGGCTTAATAACCAGAATATATAAAGTCTTACAATTCAACAACAAAAAGACAAATAACCCAATTAAAAAATGGACAGAGGACTCGAGTAGACATTTTTTTCCAAATAAGATATACAAATGGCCAATAAGCTTCTGAAAAAATGCTCAATATCATTAGCCATTAAGGAAATGCAAATCAAAAACCACAATGAGATATCACTTCACACCCACAAGGATGACTATTATTAAAACAATGGAAAATAAGTGTTGGAGAAGATATGGAAATATTGGAACCCCAGTGAATTGCTGATGAAAATTTAAAATGGTGCAGCCACTGTGGAAAGCAGTGTGTTGCTTCCTCAAAAAAAATATAGCATTACCTTATGACCTGGCAATTCCACTCCTAGGTATATATCCAAAAGAATGGAAAACAGGATCTCAAAAAGATACTTGTACACCAATGTTCATAGCAGCACTGTTTACGATATCTCAAAGTTGGAAATAACCAAAAGTGTCCATCAACGGATAAAAGGATGAACAAAATCTGGTATGTACACGGAGTGAAATATTATTCAGCTGCAAAAAGTAATGAAGTTCTGATACATGTTACCACCTGGATGAACCTTGAGAATATTATACTGAGTAAGCACGGCACATAAGTATGAATCCTGTATGATTCCACTTATATGAACTATCTAGAAATAGCCAATTCTTAGAGACAGAAAGTAAACTAGAAGCTATCAGAGGCTGGGGGACAGGGGGAAGAGGGAGTTGTTTTTTGGGTACAGAGTGTAGATTTTAGAAATTTTGAAATTAAAAAGAAAGTTGTGTAATTATTGTAACAGATTTAATTTTTTAAGAAAAGTAAATGAAATATGTAAAACTTAAGGTTATAAATCCGTGGAAGCATCCAAGAATAAGTATGCCATCTAGTTCAGACCTTATGGCTGTGGCATCACTGCCCCCTTGTGGCACAAGTTCAGAACTATAGGCTCTGTTTGTCATTAATTTTTCAAATCAGAGTTTTGACTGCTAATGTCACAGAAACCAGGGCTTGGAGCAGAATAAATTTGCTACTGATCCCAACTTAAGTGGAACAGTAATTTTGGACAGAGACACAATAACAGAGAGTTACTCAGGTTTCTTCTTCAGATCTCCCAGATATGGGAATAGACAGGTTGAGGAAAATACTTAAGTAATAAGAAAACCTGGAGTTGCCAGTATCAGAACAGTGTGCAGCTAGAGTATAATAGTATAGATAAAGTAATACATGCTTAAATCAAGTCTTGATAACAGACATTGATCTTTCTTGTGTTATGGAAAATTATGAAAAACTGTAAATATATGTATATACTATATACTTTTGAATTAAGAAAGACCCATTTTCAAACTCTGATTCTGTCATTTACTGTCTATTTGACTGTAAGTTACTTATTCTTCTATTACTCAGTTTTCTTATCTATAGAATAGTGGCACAAAACCTAGTTTAGTGAGTTTTTCCAACTGTAAAATAATGATTATAATAAAAATAATAGGGAGTGGATGTGGCTCAAGTGGTTCAGTGCCCGCCTCCCACATGGGAGGTACCAGGCTCAGTCCCCGGTGCCCTCTGAAAAAACAAAAACAAAACAACAAGCAAAACAAATGAAAAAATCAACTCAGGGAAGCTGATGTAGCTCCGTGGTTGAGTGCCGGCTTCCCACATATGAGGTCCCGGGCTTAATACCCGGCTCCTGGTACCTCAAAAAACAAAACAAAACAAAAACTCCAACATTATAGAGTCCTTACCATGTGCCACATGCTATTTTAAGTGTTTTAAACCATTTATCGTATTTATCCTTACAATATTTACAAGCATATAAAGTGCTTAGCTAATATTATGTATTCTCCAGAAAAATAGCTCGAGGACAAGCTGAAACAGCCCCGAAAAAGATCTTTTAGGGTTTAGGACAGCAGGTGAGGGCTGCACACCACCCGGAGGAGAGAGGGACAGAAGAGGGAAATCGTGACAACAGAACCATGAGTTGCAAGTAGCAGCTTCTGCTGCTGCCAGCACCCTCCCCCACACTCTTAAGAATTCTCGGGCCTCTGGGCCTGTGACCACAGACAAAGGGGGCTTCAGGGATCTGCCACTCCCGGAAAGGGGAGAGAGAGGGACACAGCCTTAGGCTGACTCAGGTTCTGACCTGAAATATGGGCTGCGGAGCCCCACGGACTCTTCCACACTCTGGTTTGCCCTGGGAGCCTAGAAAGGACTGAAGAAATCTGACCCTTGCAACCTCCCTCTCTTCTAGCCTGGACTAATTGTTGAGGACACCATGGGAGAGGGGAGAGAGAGCCTGGGGCTGACCCTGCTTT